>OX463846.1:423844-769856 GCA_949825065.1 Odontocerum albicorne | reverse complement strand
TATATATATATATATATATATATATATATATATATATATATATATATATATATATATATATATATATATATATATATATATATATATATATATATATATATATATATATATATATATATATATATATATATATATATATATATATATATATATATATATTATATATATATATATATATATATATATATATATATATATATATATATATATATATATATATATATATATATATATATATATATATATATATATATATATATATATATATATATATATATATATATATATATATATATATATATATATATAT
Source organism: Odontocerum albicorne (assembly GCA_949825065.1). Taxonomy (NCBI): domain Eukaryota; kingdom Metazoa; phylum Arthropoda; class Insecta; order Trichoptera; family Odontoceridae; genus Odontocerum; species Odontocerum albicorne. The sequence continues at coordinate 769,546 of OX463846.1, read as the reverse complement.
ATATATATATATATATATATATATATATATATATATATATATATATATATATATATATATATATATATATATATATATATATATATATATATATATATATATATATATTATTACTTCGAGTTTACGACTGCACTTTAAGGGAACCCGATTCCCTTCCATAGTCGGTGAGAGTAAGATTGATAACTTTTGGCTCTGGAAGAAGGAAAACTCGTTCATACTTTTAACACTTAAAAAAAATCGCAGACGTAAATTATCTAAACAATCACTTACAAAAACCTAAGATTTTTGTTTTTTATTTCAACAAGTAGAATTTAACACCTTTGTGTTTTAGTTATAGATGACTTTACTTGCCGTTTCAAGTTCTATTCTTGAATTACCTAAATTAAAGAATTGAATGAATATGGTGTTGAATACAAATGAATGCGTGGTATTGCGTCATTATGCTGAACGTAGAGCATTTATAAGATTGAACGGTGCCTTGAATAGATTGGCATGATTTTTTAAAAGGTGTAAAACAAGGATGTGCCATGTCATCCTAGTTGTTTGTGTCAATGTCATGTCATCCATGTAGGATACCTACGTCCATGTCATCCATGTAGGATACCTACGTCCATAAATAAATAAATAATTGTCAAATAAATAAATAATTGTCAAACATAATTTGTTGTCCAAATAAATTGTAAACATACAGGGTCAACGACCGATGAATCAAACTCTGAACTATTTACAATTGTCACATACTAGAAACGTCAACAATGTTTACTCACAAATATTTACGTTCTGTCTCGCCGTCTCGGCAAATAAATATACTACCCGCCTACACTAGTGCACGCGCAGGAGTGAGACAAAGTATATGTTGCGAGCGCATTCACTCACTACTATAAAATACCTACTTGTAGACAAATAAAGATTATTATTCATCCAACTGTCAAGACTTGTTATTATTTACCCGCTATTCACTTTCACTTTTATCCGCATTCCTGAGTTTTATATTTATTTTAAATACATATCAAAATCATCACGACGTATCGAACAAAGCATCACGCTACATTGATGACCCCGAACGAAAAGGAACGCAGAATTCGACTAAAACGAATATAGCGATGTCAACATCAACATCATCAGCACGTCCTAATAGGACACACGCTAAATTGATAACGAGCATCGCTACAAATATTTATATTGTTTCGTGTGTGAGTGAACTACAGAGGGGGGGGGGGGGTATTCAAATGTTAAATTAGAATGTGTACGTATTGTTGTATACTGATGATATGGTAGTGTTCGTGGAGAATGAGAATAAGAATTAATTATAGAGTTTGAAATTCAAATTATATGAACAAGTAAAGAGAATGGTTTGAGAATGTATTGTATATTGCGTAATTATATGAACAAGTAAAGAGAAAGGTTTGAGAATGTATTGTATATTGCGTAATGAAAAATCACGGTAATAGAAAAAAGGAAAAGTAAATGCGATATATGGGTGAATAAAATATTAGAAACAGAAGATATAGTATTTTCACAGATGCTGAAAGAGTTACGAAAATTGTCTAAAGGCTTGTTGCGATATGAAACAAAGTCAATCGGGCACTAAAACATAAACTCGTAAATTCGAACCAGACAGTATCAAAATTTGTCAAGTAGTCCACAATAAGATTTTATTACCAATAATGATAAATAGGGATGATTCGTGTGGAACAAGAGTGAAAAGAGCCGAAAGAATGTAATAGGAATGCGTGCGCTTAGAAGAATAGGAGGAAATATGGAGGGACTATTTACGACATATTACGGAATGAAGTGTTTAGGAATGAGCGTGGTGTTGATGTGTTGAGTATCCAGTACAATCACGTATATTGCGGAGCCAGGAGATTTGCCTCCTGCCAACACCTCTTCGACCCTCTATTTCGCCTTGGATGATCAGGTGCAGTAATTTGTACTTTTCTCCTCTAAGTACATGACCCAAATAGGACGCCTTTCGGATTTTAATATCACTAAGCAGCTCTCTATCAACTTTGGCTCTTTGATTCACCCTTGTGTTGCTGACCATATCCGTCCAGGGTATCCGTAGCATTCTCCGGTGTTTCCACATTTCGAATGCTTTCAGCTGGTTCATACTACCAACTTTGAGAGTCCATGATTCCACTCCATATTATAACACTGACCAAACGTAGCATTTGACTTAAGCTACGGTTTCCTAAGAAAGCGAGTTCATTATATAGCGCACGTATCATGACGTGATGCTGTCGCGCCGCCAGACGGCAGAAATGAAAACCCACAACTGTCAGTTCGAAACGTCAAACTGACGGCTCTCGATATTATTCCACATATTTTGTTTCATCTGGGCTGTTTTATAGTATTTGCTCTTCACATTAAATAAAGCTTCATTATTTCTTACAAAATCAATCAATATTTCGTCATTATCGCTGGTCCAAATTAAATTACGTTTGCGTCGCATCCGCCTGGCGCGCCGCCAGACGGCAGAAATGAGAACCCACAACTGTCAGTTCTAAACGTCAAACTGACGGCTCTCGATATTAATCTACATATTTTTTTTCAAGTGGGCTTTTCTATAGTATTTGCTCTTCACATTATATAAAGCTTCATTATTTCTTACAAAATCAATAAATATTTCGTCATTTTTGTTGGTTCAAATTCCGTTTGCACTCATTTTTTATTTTAAAAAGGTGTCCGCTACACGGGAAAAATCGTTCCACGACTGTTTGTTCCGCTATCACGGCCGTCATGCAAATGGCAGCATTGCTGTTTGACATTACACTCACAACCAACGCACTCTAGGAAACCAACGCCACTGGTTTGCATAGACAATGTTTTGTAACGTGCGCTATATAACGACACAACCAACGCTCTCTAGGAAACCACGCCACATGGTTTGCATAGACAATGTTTTGTTACGTGCGCTATATAATGACACCACTTTCTTATGAAACCAATGCTTAACCGTTGTCGTCATTGATTGCATGCATACACAAAATTGTAAGATTTCTGAGTGTGTTCAATAAATTACATTTAAAATAACTAGACAATTGTGCGCTTTTTTCGGATCGTGTATTTTGAATCCAGTGAGCTGTAGTGAATTTAAAATTGGACTGAATAGTGGTCCACTAATCAGACATCACGCGCACGTTTTGTTTATATTCTCCCCGACACCCGAAGTCTCGAAGAGTTAGAGTAAATCTTAAGTTAGAACTAAACACAAAGAAAACTGGACTAAAACTTTCCTTTGATGAAAGTTTCTTGGCCTTTGATCTATATATTTAATTTGGACACTTTGGGCGTCTTTTGATGGTGTTTTGTTCTTGCTTTGCTTAAGACTTAGAACATTTATTTTATAATATATTGTATGCCACTTACGTTGTATACAGTACAGCCTGGTGAACTAAGTACCATGCAAAAATCTCTTCCGTCCAACCAGAAAGAAGTTCGATAAGCCTAAAGTGAAAATCGGACTGGAAGCCTCTATAAAAAAACTAGGTTGAAGCGGGAATTGAATTCACAACACCGGACTTGGAAAACAGGCATCTTATCTACTTAGCCATGGGGGTTGTTTATTTGTTTCCCTCACATAATTCAGTGATGAGCGAGGATCGTAATATAAATATTAATTAACGTCTGAAATGTGTCAAATTTCTTTTTTCCTTTCTGAAAAAAAAATAATACCCATTTTCTGTAGCCTAGTTGGTAAATTTCTACCAACCAGTCCGGGGCTTACAGGCTCCATTTCTTTTGGTACCCATTTTATTAATATAATAATGGGTTCCAATCTGGTTTTTGCTTATGACCTGTCTAATCATTTTTTCTGGTTTTATAACAGAATAATTTAAAACTTAAACGTTATAATCTTACATTAAAGCGACAGGCATGTTTTGCTTAAAAATGACTTTGACAAACTGTAACATTGCTTACCAAGCTTATGTAGTAAAATATTTTACAATATGTTGATTATAATTAACGTAAACACTTAACAGGAGCCGACCATCCTGATTCACTCGATTTTTTTTTATGGATGCTCGGTTCCGATAAGTTTTCATGTTAAATTTAATCCTTAGATTGTATAATAATTTGCTTCATAAGTTTAGCAAGTAATGTATTGAGTACAGTGTGACAATGCTCTTGTCAAGAGATATACACAAGTCTGTGACTTTAATTTAAATTTATTGTGGCGATTTTTTCCACATTTAAATCATTCTGTTTAAAAATATAGTTCTACAACAAAAATACAAAATTCATTTATAGTTTTTCTTGTTGATTGAACTATACCACATGCCCGACAGTCTGTACTGTATATAACGAAAGTGTAATATGTATTTACCATTTATTTATATTATTTCAAAAAATAGTTTTGGTAGATCACTGTTTGTATTATAACATGAAGACCTGCAAAATAGTCTGGAAAGGTGGAGAAGAATCTTGGAGGACAATAGATTGAGACTGAGCAGAATGAAAACAGAGTATCTGTACCTACCATTCGAGACCACAAATGCTGTCACTCCCGTAATGCAAATGGATAGAGAAACATTACCAAATTGTGACTCCTTTAAATATCTTGGGTCACTCATCCATAGCGATGGAGGATGTGCAGCAGAACACATAGAATTAGTGTAGGATGGATGAAGTTTAGATCAATGACGGGAGTTCTATGTGATCCGAAAATGCCAGTAAAGTTAAAAGGAAAAGTATACCAAACGATTGTCAGACCCGCACTCCTCTATGGTTCCGAATGCTGGACGATGTATAAGTCTTACTCTAGGCAAATAGAAACTGCTGAAATGCGCATGCTAAGATGGTCAGCAGGTGTGTCCCTAAGAGACAAAATAAAAAGCTCACGCATTCGTGGAAACCTAGGTGTTACAGACATCAACAGCAAGATGGAGGAGAGGCGATTGAGATGGTATGGGCACGTTGGACGCAGACCACCCGATCACATTGTGAACCAGGCAATCTCCATGGATTTTCCTCGAATAACAACCAGAGGAAGACCAAAAAATTCATGGGTGGTGCAAAAAGATAACCTGATGCAGAGGCACGGCCTGGGTGACGTAGTCCGGGACAGAAGAGCATACAACCTGAGGACGAGGAGAGCTGACCCCAACAGTCTTCGCAGACAGTGAGTTGGGATGGAGCCAGGGAGAAGAAGACTGTTTGTATTATATTATATTAAGTATAGTGATAATATAATGGAACTGGTCGGTAAAGTAAATCTCATTTATTTTTTCTTGATCCATCGTGTTATTTAATTGAGTCTTTAATTTAAGGTAGCTATGCCATATGGTAAATAACTACATACTTGTTCTTTTGACAACTTAAATTTAATTGGTTGATTGCATAAACTTGTAACATACTACGTGTATGCATGTTGATGTCATAAGGGTGTGTTGATGAAATTTATATTCGTAGAAGTATTTTTGTTTTATGAACACGCGATAAAATTTTATGCCATTTTTAGATTTCAATATATTTAATAAGATGATTTTGTTACAAAATTTCTCTGCCTTGAAATTTTTTTATGTTTTTTTTTTAAATCATTTGTACGAAAAATAGCTACATGTGTGTTGTTTCTTATCGTGTGATAATAATACAAAAAAATAGCTAGATGTGTGTTGTTTCTTATCGTGTGATAATAATACAAAAATAGCTAGATGTTTGTTGTTCCTTATCGTGTGATAATAATACAAAAATAGCTAGATGTACGTTGTTTCTTATCGTGTGATAATAATACAAAAATAGCTAGATGTGCGTTGTTTCTTATCGTGTGATAATAATACAAAAATAGTTAGATGTGTATTGTTTCTTATCGTGTGATAATAATACAAAAATAGCTAGATGTGTGTTGTTTCTTATCGTGTGATAATAATACAAAAAATAGCTAGATGTGTGTTGTTTCTTATCGTGTGATAATAATACAAAAAAAGTTCGATTATGAACTGTCAGTTCCGTGCCTATTATAATGGTTCTAAAAGTTGAAACTTCTATATAATAGTTCTAAAAATTAATCTCCCAACCACGCATTTAAATATGTCCGCAAACCAAATTTGGGCATATTGTAGAGTGCCATATACTCCTTTAAGGCTTTTCTTTTTTCCGTTCTTGCTGACAGTTAACCTGAGGTGGTATATGATATGTGGGTTTACTTTTTATTTTGTTTTCTGCCATACATTTTTGTTTTTTTATTTATTCTTTAATCTAGATATGCGGGGGTGTGGGATGGAAGCCTTGCGATCGGGCTCGCCCTGCGTTGGTGGGGTGTGTCTCGGCCGGGGGAATGTTTGTGGGATGATCCCGGACCTTTTAATGTCTTCTCTCTTGAAAGGGTTTTTTTTTGTCATCCATTTATTTTCTGTGGTTTTTTTATCTTCTTGTTCTACGTGTTCAAGGCTGTGGGCTGAAAAACATCTGGTGTCCCCGTGGCTGGGCTTGCCCTATATTGGTGAGGTGTATCTTGGCCGGGGGGATATTATTAGATGAGCCCAGACCTTTTGATAGCTTCTGTTTTTTAATGTATTCTCTTTTTAACGTGTTGTTGAAATGTGTCTAAATGTATTATGTGCATACTATGTTGCTATCAATAAACCTGTTTTGATTTATTTACTTATTTATTTATATAAATTTGTTACGTTTATAATTTATTAAAATTTTTCTGTTCAAATAATTTATTTTTATGATTTATCAAATTCGATTGTTGAAATAAAATGATATTGTATATATGAATAAAATATGACATTGCTCCTTTTTTTAATTATTTTTGGTCCATAAATTTGCTTTCATTATATAAAATGTATTATTTTCTGATTTTTTAATCCCCATGCTGGTTAAATAGTAACTGTTGAAAATAAAAATATTGATTTTTCGCTTTTCAGCGAAATTTCTCACCAAAATTGTATTATTTAAGGTTTTTTTGCAGTTGGGTAAAATAACCGTTTACCCGAACTATATGTATGACTTATTTCCCACAAAACCATGTTTCCAAAGTCAACACCAGAAGTGTTTAAATTTAATTTGAATTTTAGAGAGAACAAATGACAAATAGTTAGGAAAATTAGGATATAAATCTTACGATTCACCCTCTTGTTTCAGATACGATGATCTCACAGAAGTGGTCGACGATTCGTTCCCAACCCCTGTCAACAGTGCGTCCAACCACAGCGCGGCAACCACGGCGAATGTCAAAGAACAAAATGCCAACATTGAAATATGACCCAAACAGAACGGCGGCCCTCGGAGGTTGTCAAATTCAAAAATAAAAAAGGCCATTGTCGAAGGGCAGAACGGGGACACGCAGAGAGGTGCCACTAAAGAGACTGTCAAGGGGAAGGTTCCCGTGGATTCTGGACACTGGAGCGAGGAAGATAGTGACGAATTCGGATTTACATAAAACAGTGACTCGTTTTCCTTGTTTTTATTGTGGAACGTTTAGGGGAAGCCGAATAAAGCAAAAAAAAAACATTGGATATATTTTATTGTGATTGATTGAATCGGGGGTTAGGTGGACAGAAGGGTGTTTTAAACAAAACAACGTTTTTTTCTCTCATTAAATTCACATGATTCAAATTGTGCTAAAATATTTTTTGTTGATAATTTTCACGCCTGTTAAATAAAATACAGATTTTTGTTTCGAAATTTATTTGTTTTTTTCCATTTAAGATAATTGTATGACCCTACCGGTTTCGAGGTTTTCACCTCATCTCATCCTGATAATGAGAGATAGTATGAAACCGGTAGTCATATCATTATCTCTAGAGGAAGAAACATCGTTTGAATAACAAATTGCAATGTCTTTCAATCGCCTTAACTACAGTTTAAATAATAGAATAATAGATTCCCGTTTTTCTTTATATAAAATTAGCCATCTAAATAATTTCTGGTTTTAAGTATTGTATAAGATCTCCGCTAAGATTATGTTCCAGATGATGAGGCTGCTCTAAAGATCATGCGTTTTTAGATTGTCCTTTGACGTGAGAAATTTAATTGACTAAATATCATATTTTGCCGCGTTCAATGAATGTTGCTTGTCTTTTTTTCTAATTAGAACCTTTCCCCTTATATTATACGAGTATATAGATTGTCATTGTTTAAACTTTAATTCGATAAAGCTTTTAATAATATAATAGTTTTTGTTTTATTATATTGAGTCCCTTATATTATAAAATCATTTTTGGCTTGAACCGACTCAATTCATCGTAGTGTGAATGTAACGCCTTTATTAAAAATATTAACATATACTAAACATTGGTATACTTTTGTAATCGTAAAAGTATATAATATTGTATTTAAGTATATAATATAACATTATACACGATTAATATGGTGTTTAATTTATTTTATTGGTGTCAAAGAATACTTTTGCTGCATTCGATATTTTCTTTGAAAGTGTCCTGGCCACTTGCTAGGCTGAACTCAAGGCATTAATTAACCTAATAAGTATTATAAATTGACTGCACCGCGAGTCATTAAGTCCTTTGTCACTACTTTCTTTTCATACTCAGTTGTGTCGCCACCCACCAGAGGAGAAGTCCCTTTGGGCACTTTTTTGTCACTAAGTGCCGTCGCACTCATAAAAAATAAAGAAGATATTGTTCTTCTAGTGTAGATCACGCTGAATGGGGAATTAGTTTGTCCCCATAACAGCGGGGGTGGTGGTGGGATAGAACTGAACTGTTTACATTTAAGTTGTATACAGTACACCCTAGCGGACTTATTGCCATGTGGCAATCTCTTTTAACATAAGTGCTCTATGATTAACAGGTGTAACAAATCAGTATTCACTTTGCGTTTTTTTCATCGGAGGTTACATTTTGAATAATTAATGAAATTCCACCCGATATTTTGATTTACAGTACAAAGCCGGATGCAGTAATGATTATTAAAAAATTTATTTCTTCATAAAATGCATTTTAAAGTTGTTTTGTATTAACCACTTGAAAGTTGGATTTTTAACACGCGACGTAACAAAATGGCGAACTGTGAACGAATAAATTCTATACGAAAATTATTCCGTTCGGAGAAAACAAGTTAAAACAAGATCTACCCAAACGACGCTCGGGAGAAACACTCCCAACAAGTCGAAATAAGATTTGACCGAACGAGGCTCGGGCTCGTCAGTAGAAAAATAAGCTTCGTGCCCGAGTCCCGCTCGGACAAAACTGTCAAGTGGTTAAACCAATAGGATTATTTTTGTGCAATGCAATATATGTTCCCTCAACGATACAAAAAATAAACCTTCTGTCCGCTGAAATCCAAATTTGAGTAATGTGTAAAAATTAGGCCATAATATATACAAATATATTTAAGTGTTAATATTGTGTAAATTTTATTTAAATTCAATAAACGTGATAAAAAAGCTTATTTCAAATAATATAATATTATTCAATTTCTTTTTCAATTTGTGTATTTCAAATACTATGAACCAGTTTTGTAAAATAAAATAAACTTTGAATGGATAATATAGTTCGTAATTTGTTTGTAAATAATGCTGTATATAATGAAAATAATATGAATATATAATTTTTTACAAAATATAAAATGTAAAAATTAAAATTACTCTTGTCATATTTTTACATAGTTTTAGATACATTTATTAATTAAATTCTGTTAGTTAAATGAAACATTTATTTTTACTACCTTAACGGTGTACACCCCTTATTTAATTAAATATTATGGTATTCATGAGTTTTGCGGCTTAATTGTAGTATCCTTGTCTCCCACCAGGCAATTTCAATTTCGATTCTTGATGGGTTACAAAAAAATGTCATGTCGCAAGCAGTTTTTTTTTCACAAGTAGGCCTTAAAAAATCTTTATTTATTTATTTTATTTAACACTTTTATTGCAATACAATCTGGCGGGTTTATTGCCAGGTGGCAATCTCTTCCAACCAACCAGACAAAAGTAAATGAAGCAAGTTACGTGGTCGCATAAATCATTCAAATGACTATCCATCCCCATGAAATCCATAAACATATACGCGAGAACATGCTCACGAACCCCACAAAGACGGACAATCACCCGAACATTATTTTTCATATAAAGTGAGATATCATCAATCAAAAGGAAAGGAAAGGATGGTGGAGAGGAAAGAAAAAGAAAAATCAGGAATGAAACACGTTATTTTACTGACTAGAAATTAAGAGTTTTTTCAGTCGCTTCTTAAAGCATGCCAAGGACGAAGCGAGTCTTATATTGGTTTGTAACTGATTCCAGAGTCTCACTGCATGGACAGTAAAGGATGACGTAAAGAAAGAGGAGCGGTGAACTGGAAAGGCCAATAAACAATCTCTGTTTGTTCAATCTTTCTGGTTGGTAAGAATAAATTGGTAACTGTGAAAAAGCCTACCACATTAGAGTTGAGACAATATGATACGATAGGCAGTTCCGGTGTAATAATAATAATAATAAAAAAGAACAACTCATATAGCGTCGTTTAGATAGCAAACTCTCCTCAAGGGCGCTTCAACTTGGGACTCGAACCCATTATTATTGATAGATTAAAAATATAAGAAAATTAATATTTATAAGTTGAGTGTATGTATAGCAAGATTGTGGCAGCGACCATTAGATTAGGTACTTCCCCGAGCAATCGAGTATGGTTTTCAGCCATCCTGCAAATGAAAGACGCCTGTGTATATATTGATTTATTGCGTGCAAGCTGTTGTACTTCAGCAATAACAAAGTTTCGGCAGACCAAACCCAAAGTTCCGATGGCAAGATTAAAGTTTCAAGACGATCAACAGGTTTGATATGTTGCAATATTTCATTCAGACAATTTTTTTATAGCGCTATAAGGATTTACGATAAGGAGTTTATAAGCTAAAAAAAACATGAATTCGGGTGTATAACAGTCTAAGGGTAAAATCCAATCAGGAAACGAATCCGCCTGGAGTAGAACTTGGGGCGCCCGCTTTCTTAGCGTGAATGATAACCGTTAGACAACAGTCGCCGACTTAAACCGTAAAACCCCGATGTTGAGATAATCAAAGTTTTCAAAATCAAAGATAATAAAGAAATTTTCAAGGTTTATATAGAAATAAATAAATTGTCCACCTTTTGACTTTTTAAAAATAAAATTACGTTACTACAGGTAACACCATATTCCCATTAGTGGTACTGCATAATTATACATTTGTATGTAATTACTTTCCTTGTTTTTCTTTTACCTAATTCCATACACATTTGTTAAAATATTGCGAAAGGAAAAAAAGCGTACAGTTTTATTTTTTATACCATAGATTAAGGATTTCAACAAATTTACACACACGATTGGCTTACTGAAGGTAGTAAATAAACAAAAAAAATAATAGAAAGAGTTAGGAGAAATTGTTATACGTGTGTGACCAAAAATAAGAAACCTTATTGTTCGTTTGTTGACTTGGAAATGTATATGACTGAGTGATGAGGAGCAAGCCATGGGAAATATATTATATAATAAACATGGTTTTGAATATACGAGTAGATTCATATATGGTACTGCATTACTATATGTTGAAAGAAGAGTGGTTATAAGAGTGAACAGCGCCTTGACTCAATGGCTGAATATTTCAAAAAGGGTATCGCAGAGTCTTATTAGTATATTATGAGAAATGCGAAAAGAAAAATCTGAGAATAAATGTTGCGAAATCAAAAGTCATGGTCATGATGATCAAACAAAGTATGGTTGTATTAAGTGAATTATACAATATTTTGAAAGAGGGACATTTAAAAAGTAAGAGAAATGTCTTAGGAGTTGTCTGAGAAGGTGTGTGGATGCAGAAGACGCGAAAGGTGTGTGTCGCGATTTTAAAAGTCGAACGTTCTCCCCTCTCTGCCTACCCTAATATGGAGAGGGCGTGATAGATTGTATGTATTTATTTGAAAGTCTGAACTATTCAAACAAATGTAAAGTATTATATATAACTAATTTATTCAAATGAACACAACGGAAGGCATTGAAAACGAAAATGTGTTTCCAAAAATGATGAATTTGAGAAATTCTTATACTTTTATGTACCAAGATATGAAGTTAAAATGTGGTGTTGGTTTCTAAGCATTCCATCTTTGTCAGCAGAAAAAAAAACTAACTGAGAAGATGGATCCATTTGATCTGCGAGGATGCTGTCACGGGGTTGCGGATCCTTGGGATAAGGGTGCGAAGTAACATACGGAATCGAATTATTTTTCAAGGGCTGTGTAAAAGAAATCCCTGTAGTATTTCAGTTGCGTTAAATTAAAATTCATTTGTTAATTGACATAACATAATAAAAGGGTTTTTTGGATTGTAATTTAGTATTTCAGTGCTCGTGGATGATGGTTTTAGATAATTTCAGCAACCTTTCCTGTTGATTATTCTCGACTAAAGCTTTAATCTGGAAATTTTCAGTGGGAATCGGCCTTCCAGAGTGGACACCAGCTTTTATTGCTGTATTACATGTACGATATTTATTATTATATACCTGTAATGAATATTTTATTAAGTTCAACTTTTATGAATGGTTATATCTCTCAGGGAAATACAAATTCGATAAACTAATTTGAATATGCAGGCAAGGAGTGCTGATAGAGTTTCACAACGTGCTTTTAGAAGAATATGGGTTCGCCTTGTTACTTAAGTGTAAAATGTTCTTATTACCTAGGATTGATTGTTTTAATTACCTAAAAAATGCACAATTACCTACCGTATTTTACGGACTATAAGACGCACTTTTTTCTTCAAAAAATTGCCTCCGAAATTCAGGTGCGTCTTATACTCGAAATTAATATAAAAATGTCCAGTGTTTGATTTCAAATTCCCGCCAGTCTTAAAAATGATGCGACGAACATGAGTTGCAGGGATTCACAAGCTTGCTAACACTGTCTCCCTCCCTCCCGCCCCGCCATCACAAACCCGGAACATTGTCTAGCCTATGATGCGTCATTGCGGTCTACGGTGCCAGTGAACTTGAATTGAAAGTGATTTGTGTTATCGGTAACAGTACAATATTTTTGTTCGGTTCAGTTCGGTTTTATAAACTAAGAATTTTTTTAGTCTGGCTTTGCAATCTAATAATAAAAATGGTAAAAATGTTTTTTTTTTAAATTGCCTAAAAATTAAGGTGCGTCTTATAGTCCGTAAAATACGGTAAGTGTAAAAATCATATAAAAATGTTGTTAAATCAGTTTCGACATTTTCACTAGCAATATCAGAAGAGTTTTCACACAATAACTATCTTAATCCTCTCTATAGATCGAACGAAAATAGTGATCAAAAACAATTGGGATATATGAACCTTTAAATTGGTTTCCATCTAACTGAATCATATTTAAAAACTGTAATTCCAAACCAATTTTGGATCAATAACTATAATATATTGATTCGTGCGTATGTATGTAGTTGGCAAACGCAAACCCAACATCCAACTTGTTTCAGTTGTGCTTTGTAACATTTAAATAAATCATAATATATGTGATTTGTTCCCAGTGATTTTATTTTATTAGGATAAAAGATATAAACTCCGTCACTGTTCAAACATTTGATATTTGCAATTATAAATACGAGTACAAAGTGTTTAGAAAAAGATTTAATAATGAATATAAATAAGCCGAACTTTATGGTTATTGGAAATAATGATTCCATGGGTATCTGCAATGTTTGGGTAAGCAATGAAACTTTTGAACAAGTTGAGGAATTTTATTATTTGGGGAGCATGTATTTCAGACGGTAAGATTATTTGGAGAGCATATTTTCCAGAGACGGTAAGATTATTTGGGGAGCATGTATTCCAGAGACGGTAAGATTATTTGGGGAACATGTATTCCAAAGACGGTAAGATTGTTTGGGGAGCATGTATTCCAGAGACGGTAAGATTATTTGGGTAGTATGTATTCCAGAGACGGTAAGATTATTTGGGTAGTATGTATTCCAGAGACGGTAAGATTATTTGGGTAGCATGTATTCCAGAGACGATTATTTGGGTAGTATGTATTCCAGAGACGGTAAGATTATTTGGGTAGTATGTATTCCAGAGACGGTAAGATTATTTGGGTAGTATGTATTCCAGAGACGGTAAGATTATTTGGGTAGTATGTATTCCAGAGACGGTAAGATTATTTGGGGAACATGTGTTCCAAAGACGGTAAGATTGTTTGGGGAGCATGTATTCTAGAGACGGTAAGATTATTTGGGGAACATGTATTCCAAAGATGGTAAGATTATTTAGGGATCATGTATTCCAGAGACGGTAAGATTATTTGGGGAGCATGTATTCCAGAAACTGTAAGATTATTTGAAAACGTGTATTCTAAAGACGGTAAGATTATTTAAGGAGCATATATTCCAGAGACGGTAAGATTGTTTGGGGAGTATGTATTCCAGAGACGGTAAGATTATTTGGGTAGTATGTATTCCAGAAACGGTAAGATTATTTGAAAACGTGTATTCTAGAGACGGTAAGATTATTTGGGGAGCATGTATTCCAGAGACGGTAAGATTGTTTGGGGAGTATGTATTCCAGAGATGGTAAGATTATTTGGGTAGTATGTATTCCAGAGACGGTAAGATTATTTGGGTAGTATGTATTCCAGAGACGGTAAGATTATTTGGGTAGTATGTATTCCAGAGACGGTAAGATTATTTGGGTAGTATGTATTCCAGAGACGGTAAGATTATTTGGGTAGTATGTATTCCAGAGACGGTAAGATTATTTGGGGAGCATGTATTCCAGAGACGGTAAGAAAAAGAAATATATTGAAAGGAAATCTTCTTCATCGCGTGCTCAATGCTGAGCGCCGTGGTCCTCTGCTAAGTCTCGAGCTCGGTGCATCACCTGTCTCCATCCCCTTTCTAGGCTGATGCTGGACCATGTTGAATGAAGCGCTTAAAAATATGTTGTTAATCTGTTCCATGAGATGGACGGATCAAATAATAATTTATTTCCTTCTTTCATCACCTTCCCTCAATTGTTCCCGCGATCACCTATTTCTTCAGACTTTCATAATTATTTCTTGCAACATTATTTGCATGAAGATCACTTACTCGTATCTTAAGATACTTTTCTCTTGGATAAAAGGTTTTAGCGTGTGTCCTAGTAGGACGTGCTGATGATGTTGATGTTGACATCTCTGTATTCGCTTTAGTCGAATTCTGTGTTCCTTTTCGTTCGGGGTCATCAATTTAGCGGGATGCTTAATTTGATACGTCGTGATGATTTTGATTTGTTTGTATTTAAAATAAAATACGTCGATTCAGGAATGCGAAAAAGTGAGAGTGAATAATCGATAAATAGTAAACAGCGATGAATGGTCAAGTGAATAATAACAAGTGCTCATTATTCAACGATAAGTAGGTATATATAGAATTTCAGAACGGGACGCGTGACTGCGTCCGCGGTATATCTCGATCTCACTTCTGCGCGTGTTGAGGTGGTCGCAAGCGCTGCGGATAATACAGTGGGTAGGATATTTATTGTCGCAACGGCAAGACGGCGTGATATGTTCTCTTTCTACCTTGGAATGCGATGTAAATATTATTTTCGTGTAAACAGTGTTGACGTTCTGGTATGTGACAATTGTACATATCCAGAGGTTGATTCATCGGTCGTTGACCCTGCATGTTGACAATATTTTAGGGACGTGGGTACCCTACAAGGTTAATCAAGAACCTTTCATTTTAATCAGGGAGCGAGTGTGTTTAACACATTTCTCAGCGTAACTCGTTTTTATGTAAGCGAAAATCAATATTTTAACATGGCTGAAATTAATCAGTGTCGATTAAATATTAATGCTTTCGGCATTTCTAGACGCTGTTAGCGCTGGTGTAACATCTTTTCAAAACATAACCTCGTTCATTCATCACGTTGAGCGAGCTTCGTGGAAACACTAACGTTCAAATTAACTTGTGAAATTTATTCATTTTAATGAGAATACATGTATAGGGGTTGTCCGGAAAGTATTTCTGTATTTTTTATTGGAATTCAAATGTCATATTTTTATATTTATTGTAGATGTAATTTGATTTGTGTATGTAATTTAAAGCAACTTTTAACTTCCGTATCGTTCTGGGCGAATAATTGAATTTCCCTCAAGGAATTAGTCGTTACCCTAAAGCAGTGCTCCGCAACCGGTGTACCGTGGCACACTGGTGTGCCGTGAGCCGGATACAGGTGTGCCGCGGTCAAATTCAATGTACGAGTATTTGACATTTTACAATTTTTCATTATGTATTTAATACACAATAACTGGTGCCAACTGTTGAAAACTGCGTAGTGTGCTTTGTACACACCATGGCCGCACCAAATTAGTCATAGACAAAGAAAAATGACCCTTATGCGCGTCGCTGAAGACTCATGCCTAATTTAATACCTATATATTTTAGCTTTTGGTGTGCCGCGGAATTCTAGGAAGAATTTTGGTGTGTCGTAGGTGAGAAAAGGTTGCAGAGCACTGCCCTAAAGGATATCCTATATAAACTGGAATGAGTTGTAATCGGAGGGTGCTAGGTTCGGTGCAAGACATCCCAGCCTAGCTGTAATTATTTTTATTGGGTCTGCAACAAGCCGTGATGTTCAGGGGATCCTTCTCATACTCAGCCAGCAAATGCTGGAATGAGTTGCCCCAGGCCTTGAAGGAGCGGGTGAATAGCTATACCTTCAGAGATGCTCTAAAGCGTTATCTTCTGGGTGGTTAATGGGTCTCTTGTTTGCTTTTCTTTTCTTATTTTCTTTCTTTTCTCTCTTTTCGCTGGTGGTGAATCGAAGATTGTGCATACGTGTTTGTGCGTCATTTCCTCAGTAATTCTTTTAAAACTGCTTATCTATTTCAATGTATTACTGCCTAACTATTTCAATGTTGTCTCAACTATCTTACTTCCCATTTGTCATTATGTAAAATTTGGACTCCTTTGAGGCTTTTCTCTTCTTTTTTTTTTCTCGTTCTTGCTGACAGTTAACCTGAGGTGGTATATGTGGGTTGACTTTTTATTTTGTTTTCTGCCATACGTTTTTGTTTTTTTTTTTTCTTTTTTATTATATTTATTCTTTAATCTAGATATGCGGGGGTGTGGGATGGAAGCCCCCTGATGCCCTTGCGGTCGGGCTCGCCCTACATTGGTGGGGTGTATCTCGGCCGTGGGAATGTTTGTGGGATGAGCCCGGACCTTTTAGTGTATTCTCTCTTGAATGTATTTTTTTCTTTTTTCTTTTTTGTCATCTACTATATTTATTTTCTATGTTTATTTTTTTGTATATATTCCTGTTTCTACGTGTTTAAGGGTGTGGGCTGAAAAACATCTGGTGTCCCCGTGGCTGGGTTCGCCCTATATTAGTGGGGTGTATTTTGGCCGAGGGGATGCTATTAGATGAGCCCAGACCTTTTGACAGCTTCTGTGTTTGATGTATTGTCTGCAATTTATGTGTTTTAGAAGTGTTATTCAGGTGTGATCTTGTACATACTATGTTGCTGTCAATAAACCTAATATTTATTTATTTATTTATGTTTGTCATGGTGAAAGATGACACTCTTTTTATTGGATAATTTTAGACGTTCATAGTCAATTTGACGAATATTTTCCGTAATCGATTATCTGGTTGTGTGGAAGTAGCTCGTAGAAGACGATTGCTTTTCATACAATAACCTTTTACGGATAAACATCAACGTTCAGGGGGTTAAAAGTGGTCAAATTGCTTGCTCAATGACCTTTTCCGTTCGATATTTTTATAGACGATTGACTTTTTGTCGCATGTAACCATTGATTTTAAAAATAGTTTGTTATTGTTGCGTTTTTGCAGTAAATCGCTCACGTTGACCCGATCCATTATGTTTTCCACTCAAATCATATGGTATTCAATCATCGGCGCGATTTACGTACCCGAGCTTCACTAAATGCTCGTGGAGGGTTGTTTTTTTATGTTTTTAGCATTTCAACAACCTCTCGTGTTGCAGAAAGCTAATGGTTCTAGATTAAAGTCGTGATTGGCTCGTTATCAGTGGTAATTGGTCTACCAAAATACTTTATGGACAGATTATTATTTTACATCCCTCTAATATTTCTTTATTTTACATTTGATACAGGTTTATCTGAAATACACTAAGCAACAAGAAAACAATCATTGATTAAAAGTTCAAGTAAAATAAAATGACAACAGTAGCAATCTTACTCATACTTAATTGAGAAGTGGTATAGTTATAAATTGAAAGTTTTTTTAGCAGTTCAATCTTCAGTTTATCCACCGAGATATGGAAAACATCGATATTGGAAAATATGCAGAGTGGGAGACGATTGCTGAGAAGTTTATTTATTTAACACTTTTATTGCAATACAATCTGGCGGATTCTCTTCTAACCAACCAGACAAAAGTAAATGAAGCTAGTTACGTGGTCGCATAAATCATTGAAATGACTATCCATCCCCACGAAATCCATAAACATATACGTGAGCACATGCCCACGAGCCCCACAAAGACGGACAATCACCCGAACATTATTTTTCATGTAAAGTGAGATATCATCAATTAAAAGGAAAGGAAGGGATGGGGGAGAGGAAAGGAAAAGAAAAATCAGGAATGAAACACGTTATTTTACTGACTAGAAATTAAAAGTTTTTTCAGTCGCTTCTTAAAGCATGCCAAGGACAGAGCGAGTCTTATATTGGTTTGTAACTGATTCCAGAGTCTCACAGCATGGACAGTAAATGACGACGTAAGGAAAGAAGAGCGGTGAACTGGAAAGGCCAATAGACAATCTCTGTTTGAGCGTAGCGCTAATCCATGATTGGAAAGACGCTGAAAATTCGTGGAGAGAACGACGAACAAATGTCTCTTTATTAGAAGAACATCAAAGAAATGCTATTGTTTCATTCATATGGTACCTTACAACTTATTCAAATAATCTCCCAGCAGACTTGTCAACATATTATCAGCGTGCCGGGAGACAATATTGCTTTCAGTCCCATTAATCGGGCCTACAGAAACATTGGTGTCTATCCGTGGCTATATCCTACGCAGTTTCTGCTGGGCATGCTCGGGTATAACTCCTTGAGCGTAAGAAGAGATCTGCGTCTCCTGGTATACGTTGTCAAACTCGTTCGAGGAGTTGTGAGCTGTCCAGCATTACTACAAAGATTAGCGTTAAATGTTCCTAACAATTACACTAGACTGCGCCGGCAGGAACTGTTATCAATAACATACGCAAGAACGGGTCTTCCAGCCGCTATGCCTGTTGGAAGGGCCTTAACTCTTCTTAACGGGACTGCTTCGGATATTGACATATTTCATATCACATTACCAAAAGCAAAAGTAAATTTTCTTCTTAGATTGAGCGCGTTAGAAAGCACTCATCAACATACTTAAGTGACTGAATATATACGTAACATACGTTTGTGTGTAAATACTCGTTTGTATACATATGCATTATTTTTTATTTTATATAATTTAAAAAAAAAAAATCCCTGTAATTTTTCTTCTTTTTTAATGTCTTGTATTTTTCAATGTAATTGGGCTAAGCCTGTTTTGAAAAAATAAATAAATAATAAAAAAATTGAAAAATATCACAATACTTCATCGAAAATCCACCGTTCCCTTTAAAAATCTTTTCCCCTCAACATCACATATAAATTGTAAGCGATATTACCTCCGTTAGGAAACACTGCTTTTCCCTATCATATCATGTTGAGGATGTGTAGGTTTTAAGGGAATTTTTGATGGTGATCATATTTTTTGCAAGTAATGGTTTTGATCAGTTAACTCTCTTGTTATGTTCAGAATATTCATCAATAATGTTTGACGACGATGTGAAAATGAGCAGAGGCGCGTTTGCTTACAGGTAAATCTAGACATTTGCATAAGCGCGCCAAGCCAAAGGAGGCGTCCTGAGAATCATAAAGATGATTTAAAAACATGCATAAGAATGATTAACCTTTCCTTCCCTGTGTTGGGTATCTTCTACACGTTGCTTCTAATAACCATCAATATCTCTATAAATATTATAAATACAAGGTTAAGATTGTAGGTATTCCTCCATAATATATTTACGCATTGATTTAAAAAATAATATTAATAATAATCAGAATTTATCGACTACATCGTAAGTATTTTCTGAATATCGGAAACAAATTCGCATTTAAACGCTGTGAGTGCCTCGATCTTGGGTCTTCACGATAGGTGAAGAGTATGCGGGAAGCGCGACACTATATTCGCATCTCACTCTTGCATACTCCACTGAATAGCGAGGAGCTCAATTGTCTCAACCTTGCAAGTGTAAGCCACGCCCGGGTTACCCACCAACCCTGCCGCGCCGCAGTAGCTGTTGGGCTGGCAACGAAACTAGATCTACGCCCGTTCCGTGAGCGTTGCCAGATGGTTTTTTAATGTTTTCAGCAAATAAATCTCAATTATTATAATTTTTAACTTCAATTATAATTAATTAAGGGGATTATCTATGAATGTTCTTATTTTTCCGATTTAAAATCGCTAGGGTTAAGATGAATATTTTATTGAAGAATGCGTTCACTTCAGTTTATATTTAAAATCTTATGACGAAGACAACTGTCGAATGTCATAGCTTAGGAAAAATAATAGCAACTATCTATTGAATTATTCATATTATTTTATTTTTATGAACACCATTGATCAAAGTGTTCCGCGAAACGAAGTTTTTCAATATAAAACGATTAAAAACATATTTGAGATTTTAACACAACAGACTAAACGTTTTAATCATGCTATCTTTAGAATAAGATATACCCATGAAAATGAACTCAATGACGTCGTAGATCGTTAAAAAACATAAACACTCCGTACAACTGGAAGAAAACAGCAGCAGATAGTGGTAAATAGCGTTAAACTTTTGTTAGTTATCAGGGACCCAAACGAAAAAGAAAACGCCGACAAGCTGCAAGTACTGAAGCTCCCTGTCCTAAATGCAACAGGATATGCCTATCGCAAATTGGTTTACAATATCATCTCCAGTGGCGTTGGTTACTCTGATCCGCACTTTGTATTACGTCTTTTATTATACTTGTCATGGGTAATGAGCAATCCATTCAGATGCCTTTGCGGAGAAGAAAGCGAAACGAAAACTATTACAGTTTGGGTGGTCCGATAAGTACTTAGCCTACAAAAGAATAACAAAAATTTTGGAAAAGTGGTAATTTATTTCTCAACATAATCTTCTTTGAGCTCGATACACTTGACCCAGCGATGCTCCAACTTCTTTAACCCGTCTGAAAAATACGTTTTCTGGAGATCTGCAAAGTAGCCCTCCGTGGCGGCGATAACCTCCTCATTCGACTCAAATTTCTGCCCAGCGAGTAACTTTTTTAAATTTGGAAACAAAAAGAAGTCGCACGGGGCCAAATCCGGAGAATACGGTGGATGGGGCAGCAGATCGTAGCCTAATTCTACCAATTTGGCCGTGGCGACGGCGGAGGTGTGAGCCGGTGCGTTGTCATGATGGAAGAGCACTTTTTTCTTGGCCAAATGGGGCCGTTTTTTCTGCAATTCGGCGTCGAATCGGCCCAATAATTCGGCATAGTAGAGCCCTGTGACCGTTTTGCCCTTCTCCAGGAAAACGATGTAGATCACACCTTTTGAATCCCAAAAAACGGTGGCCATAGCGTGGTAAACATCACTCTTAAAGGGAACTCGTCTGACCCGAAAAGGCAAAGTTTTTTTTAATAACGTTGAAGAGGAGGGAGGATGGAAATTGTGAACTGTCTAGGGGCGCAGTCTACACAAACCCGGCACTGGAAATGTGTGAGCTGTCTTGGTGTTTAATGCGAGTGCGAGTATGTGTGGATTTTGCGTAAAGCGTAAAAATAATGTTTGGCAATTTAATGAAGTCGAGTGAAATGTTTCGGGTAATGCTTGCCAATATATCGGCGTGATGCTTGCGGAATATCTGCACAGTCACCATATACGCTCATCGTCTACTTTTACTGCAGGGATGCTCAACTTTTGGTTGTTTCCAGATTGTTTACACACATGCACACTTCATTTTAATTTTACTGTTAGTATACGGAGATGGTACTTGAATTAACTGAGATCTTATTGGATCGATTTTGAAGAATCAATTTAGCAAATGAAGAAAAAATCGGTTTTTAAGTTCTACTTTTATCCGAAGGGACATTTTTCTGATACATATGAAAAATAAATAGATATTTAGTATTCGTTGGCGTAAGTTAACCTTAATGTTCACACAGTGGTGAATAAATGATATTAGCTAACCTTAATGTTCACACAGTGGTGAATAAATGATATTAGCTAACCTTAATGTTCACACAGTCGTGAATAAATGATGTTAGCTAACCTTAATGTTCACACAGTGGGGAATAAATGATGTTAGCTAACCTTAATGTTCACACAGTGGGGAATAAATGATGTTAGCTAACCTTAATGTTCACACAGTGGGGAATAAATGATGTTAGCTAACCTTAATGTTCACACAGTGGGGAATAAATGATGTTAGCTAACCTTAATGTTCACACAGTGGTGAATAAATGATCTTAGCTTACCTTCATGTTCGCATAATCAGTGGTGAATAAATTATGTTAGCTAACCTTAATGTTCACACAGTGGGGAATAAATGATGTTAGCTAACCTTAATGTTCACACAGTGGGGAATAAATGATGTTAGCTAACCTTAATGTTCACACAGTGGTGAATAAATGATCTTAGCTTACCTTCATGTTCGCATAATCAGTGGTGAATAAATTATGTTAGCTAACCTTAATGTTCACACAGTGGGGAATAAATGATGTTAGCTAACCTTAATGTTCACACAGTAGGCAATAAATGATATTAGCTAACCTTAATGTTCACACAGTGGTGAATAAATTACCTTTTCAAATATTAACTGCTTGCCCAATGCATTTTGTTTAATAAATACTAGTTTCGAGTCTTACTATCAAAATAACTTTATTAAAACGAATAAATGTGTTTCACTTTGATTACATGTTACTTAATTAATATTTCGTTTCTCGCAAATGATTACATGTGATAGATAATTTTGTATGTCCAGCCTAAAAATCCATATATTGTATGTCGGCGTATTTTTGAAGTAAAAACATAATTGAAGCATTATTAACATATAATGTAGAATAAAGTCATTAATATACAAGTACAACATATAAAAATGATATCAGAAAAACGTTCCAACTCCTGGTTATGATGTGTCATTGAAATAAACTTTTAAATTCCATTTCCCGAATAAACTTTTTTGAACGTCCAATATCTGCGCTTCACTTAGTCGGTGAACCTTTATTAATGTTCCAGTTATCTCGCTTTATTTGAGTCCATTTGAACTTATCAAGAGGCGCTTATAAAGAGGCGCTTATAAAGAGGCGCTTATAAAGAGGCGCTTATCAGCTGTTATTTAAAAGGCGTACAAATGAGCAAGGGATTTTGTAAAATAAAACTGAGTAATCATTGGGAAAAATGTTTTTTATTCAACAAAAGACACGAGTTTAAACATAAAAATTAAAAATAAACACGAAAACAAAACTGATGTTAATATTTTAAATGACACCAGAGTCTGTAGGAGACACCAGAGTCTGTAGGAGATACCACAGTGTATAGGAGATACCAGTCTGTTGGAGACACCACAGTCTGTAGGAGACACCAGAGTCTGTAAGAGACACCAGAGTCTGTAGGATATACCAGAGCTTGTAGGAGACACCAGAGTCTGTACGAGACACCACAGTCTGTACCAGAGTCTGTAGGAGACATCCAGAGTCTGTAGGAGACACCATAGTCTGTAGGAGACACCACAGTCTGTATGATATACCAGAGTCTGTAGGAGACATCCAGAGTCTGTAGCAGACACCAGAGTCCAGAGTCTGTAGGAGACACCGGAGTCTGGAATGAAGACAACGTAAAACAACCTTCTAATTTATTTACATATCAATCGTATTTTATTACTCTTTTTTTGGAAATATATATT
Source organism: Odontocerum albicorne (assembly GCA_949825065.1). Taxonomy (NCBI): domain Eukaryota; kingdom Metazoa; phylum Arthropoda; class Insecta; order Trichoptera; family Odontoceridae; genus Odontocerum; species Odontocerum albicorne. The sequence continues at coordinate 745,656 of OX463846.1, read as the reverse complement.
GCATTACATTTTCTTTGTAAACATTTTAAAGTGGTAAGCATATTGTCATGTAGTAATTTCTTTCAACTTACCTGAAAATTTTATGGTTTATCATTACAAATACAGGTTTTACAACAAATAAGTTGCCAAACCACCTTATAGTTTCTCAGAAGTGGTGCTCGCTATTTTAAATAAAATAAAATAATTAAAACACTTACTCGTACTATAAACAAATTAACAAGATTCTTATATAGGCACAAAATATAATCGAAATGAATAATTAAATAAATAATTTATAATAATTAATAATAATAATAAAATAAATAATTTATAATAATTCTATATCCACTTATGTAGTCATAGAGTCAAAACATAGTTTTTTTCTTCTTTGAAACTAACACTTATTTTTACACGTTAAAGAGTGTCTCGTTTCATTGTATAATTCATTAAAGTTTTTATAAGTTACGCCTTACATCGTTTTGCCCACTCACACACACCGTTCCTTTTAAAACCTTTGAAATTCATCCTACTGACCTAATCAGGCAGCCGTATTTAAAAAACCTGAAGTGGAAACCAGTTTGGAACTTTTAAGATAATATGAATACCAATGGGAATCGAAACCGAAGCCCCCGGGTTAAAAGACAGGCCAGCAACTAGGCCAGCAACTAGGCCGGCAACTAGGCCAGCAACTAGGCCGGCAACTAGGCCAGCAACTAGGCCGGCAACTAGGCCAGCAACTAGGCCGGCAACTAGGCCGGCAACCAGGCCAGCAACTAGGCCGGCAACTAGGCCAGCAACTAGGCCAGCAACTAGGCCAGCAACTAGGCCAGCAACTAGGCCAGCAACTAGTCAGCAATTAGGCCAGCAACTAAGCCAGCAACTAGTCAGCAATTAGGCCAGCAACTAAGCCAGCAACTAGTCAGCAATTAGGCCATCAACTAATCCAGCAACTAGGCCAGCAATTAGGCCAGCAACTAATCCAGCAACTAGGCCAGCAACTGGGCCAGCAATGGAGTTCATCATATACTCGTACGTGTATATTAACTCTTTGTAAACTAGTGTTGTAGTAATGAAGTATTTGTACATCGTAATGATTTGCTGAATATTTTACACTTGTTGTCTGAAACAAACTTATTTCATATGCGAGATTTTTTTATATGGATGGTTTAAAACATTTGTGCGGGTTGTTGAAAGTTTTAAAAGGGTGCGTTTAAAAATACAAGTACCATTTAAATGGGTGCGTACACAGACAGATTTTCGCGGGTGTCTAGTTGTTGAATACCATTGTGGGTTCATTGACACGTTTTGTGGGTAGTACGAGAAGTTTTTACTTTTTACATACATGTCTGGGAAGTAATCTAGAGTTTTTATATCAAATTCATGGCGATTCACGTAATAAAGCTACATTAAATGCTCGTGGATGGCGGTTTTCGAATAAAAACAGTTTTCTCCAAACCCCCGTTCGATATGTTTTTAATAACACTTTTATTGTATACAGGACAGCATCGAATCGAGCCCGTAATTTCCTGTCTAGTATCTCTTAGGCCTTGGAGGCCCAGATTAGTAAGACGTCTGTCTACCATAAGTTTGTAACTGGTTCCAGAGTTGAGACCATTGGAATGAGTTGCATGTACAGTATAAATCTTACTGGTTGGCTGGAAGAAATTGCCAGATGGCAATGAATAAATTAAGTGACCGATTTAGTTTGCTAGGTTGTACTTTATATAACGTACTCGTATGTGTAGTACAATGCAGTGAGATATTTTCTTATTGCACTAAAATGGTATTAACTTAGAGCGGGATATTTTGTTATCCTTAATGTGCTGTTCGGAAAGTAATTACGTATGCTCGCAGACGGTAGTTTTCGATATTTTCAGTATTTAAGCAATTTTCTCGTTTCATAGAATTCTACTTAATGTTGAGGTGCATGGCCACGCGGTAAAGCACTGGAATTCCGTGCGGAAGGGGTTGGTTCGAACTCCGGGCTGTGCTACTCCCTTCGAACGGCACATCCATTTTTTCCGCCTAGTATTAGGGGGTAAAATGATATCTATGACTTTGGTCATATCTATTATGTGCGGTGTGCTCCGATTGTTTCACATTTGGTGTGCCATCGGATCCAGTACACTGAGTTTGCTGGTATGCAACGAATCACTCACTTAAAGAGAAGTGCAAAAAGAAGAAAGAAACGAAATCTTCACGGCACAATTTTGTTTTCCAACTGAATGGTGAGAGGATCAAGTCGAGGGACTATGCTGGAATGGCGAGGGGATCCTCGACTACGTTGGAATGGCGAGGGAATCTTCGACTACGTTGGAATGGCGAGGGAATCCTCGACTACGCTGGAATGGCGAGGAAATCCTCGACTACGTTGGAATGACGAGGGGATCCTCGACTACGAGGCCCTGCAAATACTACTACTTAATGTTTATATTTGTGCCTTGATTTGTGGTAATATTCAAGTATCGTATCACCATTACGGAGTTTTTTAAACCAAACTTGACGTACAAGATAGCTATTTGTACATGTTTTATTTTAGTTTGTGCCGCATTTTTTTCTCTGCGGTACTAAAAGTATGATAAAAGCACCCAAAGAACAACTGTTTGCAATCTTTAAAATGACGCTAAAACAACACTAAAGCAATTCGACATTTCCAACATGTACGATGGTGAACTAGTAACGAGCGTGTTCCATTGTTACCTAATCCTAAGGCTTGATTTTTGGTGTCGAAGGCAATGTTGTTTTCCGGTCACGCTTTTTAATGTGTCTGCATCACCAATTCAGATATTTAGAGACGGTACCATATGGACAAAAGTGTTGGGGTAGGCCGAGAGAACTGAATGCCAACAGTTTATTTTTAAACCTACTTCCTTCGCTTCGTCCACATGTTACATCTTCTCAAACATATTCTACATTTCTCTTACTCCTTAGCTTTCATTCTTTTAAAAAATAATTAATTTCGTCCAACCCTACTCGTCTCGGTCTTGCTCTACCCCGACTCCCACTCGTATATGTATTCATCTGTTTAGTCAGCTGTTTAATTAAAATTAGGGAATTATTTCCAGCCTAATAATATACACTTAGATTGAAGATCGCTGACGCACGCGCTAACGAGAGAATCAGACCCTTCGCAGAGGCCAGGGGCCCATAAGTGGGGCCTTCAATGGCGCCTCGTAGCAATAAAAAGGCGGTCGATGGTCTGCCAAGTCATTAGCATCTCTAAGATATTGCTTTATCGAGTGAAGCTGTTTATTTTGTTAAGTGGTCTCAGTTTATATTGGGAAGACCTTAAATAACACGTAAATCACCAATATTTATCAAAGTTTTCTTTCAATAATCATATATACGACTCGCCAGGCTTTTCCTTGGGATCGAGTATGATTGTCACGTGTTTTGCGGATGAAAGACGCTTGTTTATGTATTGGTTTATTGTGTGCAAGCTGTTGTAATATAGCAAACACAAAGTCTTGACAGATTAAACCCAAAGTTCCGATGGCAAGGAGATCAAAATTTCAAGACGATCCAGGGGTTCAATTCGTCGTAAAATTTCGTACGACAAGTAGCATCATATAAGCTGCAGAACATTACAAATTTAGATGTAAAATGGTTTTAGTGTAGATTTAATCTTGGGGCGCCCGCTTGCTTTGCGGTAATGATTAATTTATTAATTGATTTCGTATTTATATAATAGAAATCCATTTTTAAACCAAGTGTAATTTAACAAAAAGTGTTAAATGTAAAACAAAAATCCTCTTTAAATTTTAATTAAAGTGACGATCTTTTTTGCTTCATAAAATAATTGTCAAACTGTGACAGTTTCTCTCCAAAGAGGACAAACTACGCGCTATGCAGACATTTAATATGTAATTTGACATGTCATGTGTCTACTGCCAGCGCATGCTAATCTTATCTATATATTCACCCTCAACGCAACCAATGTTCCACTTATCTAAGAACCTATAAATATTAGCATTATCTGTAACACGATATAAACACCAAAACCGATGTTATCTTATCGATATTCTTATCCACATTCAAATAGATATTATAAGTTATATTATACCCTTGTCAAACTTATCGATACTAACCATGTACTAGATCCTTAAAATATTAGCATTATCACATTAGTGTCAATTTAACTTCAATGTTTTATGTTTAAGTTTATCCTCTCGTCTGCCCAAATTCAATAAAGATTAAATATCACTAAATGGGTAAGCTGCGATGGATAAATCACCGATATCGATTTGACCTTAAAGGGCAAACATAACATGCTCGACGAATTCCTTCTTAATCTATTGAAGGGTCGTGGTATAGTTATCTTTGCTTTAAATAGGAGGTCATATCTGAGGCAGCATCATTATTCTTAAAGCCGCTACTTTGTAAAGATTATAGCTGTTACTATTTATGTAATACTGTTAATATTATACATCAATGTAATTCAACCTCCATACAAATAAAACTACACGTTAAAATTCTAAAAGTGTTTTCGTTGCAAAAGGCCATAACGGACACATCACACATTGTATTAAAATAAGTTATATGTGACAAATACATTTTGTGAAAAATCTCGTGATTCACTGATCCGAAATGAAATTTGGATTTTCTCCCTTTAGAACCAAGAAAACCATCTGACTTACTCGACCAATACAATTAGAAAAATGAATACTTTTTTTTGAATTATTTTAGTTCTGAAATCGCTTTTGAATTCAAACCGACGAGCTTAAAGCTTTGTGATTAAAATCATATTGCACGACGATTCGCCGGATTTATGGTGGAATGGATTAACACAATATCACAAACTCGACACATATAATTTAAATCATGACTTACTCAACAAATATAATCAGATAAAGTAAAAATCACATGACAGGCTCGACAGATACTCGTATATTAGATACCGTTTAAATCAAACGTGACTGACACGATTATAGTATGTTTGTAATAACACAACGCCGCGAAATGTGGTTTGTAGAACTTTTAATGAATTGTATAATGATATTAGACAATCTTTGTGTGAAAACCAGTATTTTGCTAAGAAAAAAAAACCCTCTATTTGATTCTAGATGATTTTATAATCAAGTTATGAATTTTAACATAATAGTGAATTTTGAATGTCTTGTGTGACCCAAAAATGCATATAAAACTAAAAGGAAAGGTAAATCAGACTATCGTTAGACCCTTGATTATGTATGGCTCAGAATGCTGGACTATGTACAGCTCCTACTCTAGGCAACTTAAAACAGTGGAAATACGAATGCTTAGGTGGTCTGCAGGAGTATCACTAAAATATAGAATTAAGAGCTCACGCATTCGTGGTAGCCTGGGGGTCACTGACATAAACAGTAAGCTGGAAGAGCGACAACTGAGATGGTACGGGCACATAAGACGGAGACCATACGGTAAATCAGGCAATGTCTGTGGATCTTCCTCGACAGCTGTCCAGAGGAAGACCAAAGAACTCCTGGATAACTCAATGCTCCAAAATCCTGCAGATAAACGGCCTAGATGAAAGCGACACCCAGAACCGAAGAACATACAGCCTGAGAACGAGAAGAGCCGACCCCAACAGCATACCTAGGCAATGAGTTGGGACAGTGCCAGGAAGAAGAAGAAAGGAATTTTGAATGAATTTTATAAACTTCTTTAGTTGTAATATAATTTTTTTCTAAATTTTGTTGGAAGTTGTAAGAGTCATTGGAAAAAAACAGAAGGTAGTTTAGCAAATTTCTGTCATATCACGCCGTGTCTCTTGCGAGGTAGGCAGATAGCACATATATCCAAAAGTTTCTAATCAAGCACAACACTTTCGCATACATCACATTCATACGTCTTATCATGCACAATCTTCTAATATTCATACTCCTCTCTTTACCTTTCTTCGCAATCTGGTACATTTGATCCAGTCCTATTCCCTTTGTCCTAACTCTTCCCATCTTATGTTACCTCGCCCTTTTCAGATTTGTACACTCAACTTTATCAAATTATTTACTCTAAAACCTGTAAGAAATTTACAGAATTCAAAATAAACAGAAACAATTTGACTAAACAAAAATCCCAAAATATTATTTCAATTTAAACTATCGTAACAAAATTTTGATGAAAACTCAGTTCACGATGGGAGAAAACTCAGTTCACGATGGGAGAAAAACTGAAATTTACAAAAATAACATTCAATATTTTCCTACAGTCGGCTACGTAAAGTTCGTGCGAAGTAAAATAATTTGAAGGTTCATCATATCTTTAAAAAAAAAAATATTTTAATTATCGCGTACGTTACTGAGATAGTTAAAATATATTGGTCTCTTCTTGTTGTTTTAATTTTGGATGTTTTTGTATTTGTGTTTTTCTTTTTTTCTTCTTTTTTTTTTTTGTTTTGAATTTGTTTTGATTTTTATTCTTATGATTGTGTGCGGTATATTGTGGGATGAATATTTTTGGTCTTTCTGGAGTGATAATGTGTGAGGAGTTGAGTTTCGCAAGATGTTTCCAGTTGTAGTTGAGTGTCACTGTTTGTCAGGTTGATGAGAGCGTGCAACGGGGGTTTTTTGTGTTATCAAAAATCGGAAAGAAGTATCGATTTATTTTTTCATGCTAAATATCCTCAGTGAGATACAGGCAAAAGCCTAGTTTACTGGGGATATGACAAATGAAAGGCAACAAACCCAGATCCATTAAAATTATATGTCCAAATCAAATTACCTGTTGTTTTTTCTCAATTTGTGTATATTTCTTGTCATGTGTAATAATAAATAAATAAAATAAATTGTATATTATTTATAGTTAAGGCATTGTGGAAGTTTAAAGACATTGTAATTTGTTTTTTCAAACACTGTTTATTCCACTTTTTGTGGAATAAACAGAGTGTGAAAAAACAAATTACAATAAAATATATTGGTGTCGGTAGACTGCTCCAGAAGGAGTAGCAGGAAGCAAGCGAACGGTTGTGTAAGGAAGGGCTCGTACTGTAGAAGAAATATTTGGTCAGAGAGACCCCCCCCGAAAGTATTTTTCGAGGGCTGTGTTGAATCCCACTGGTACCCAATTTTATTAAAAAGGGTTCTAGTCTGGTTTTCATTTACGATCTCTGAAATATTTATATAGATGGCTGGAAGAGATTGCCACATGATAATACGATCCAATAGTTATTATGATAGAGCTTTGTCGTTGCCGGTCTAGAAACGTGGAATGGTAACTCTCGGTGTTAGTGATGGGTAACGTGTGCAGATTTAGTAATCTCTTTAAGACTGTTTTTGGGAAGCCTTTAAAAAAATTATGGTGGTATATGAACACTACATACAAACAACACTACAGCTTAGTCACAATGTGTTATTATCACATATCGGAAGATCTACAAAGGTTTCTTTGTATTTCGTCTTTTTGGTAAGCTTTTCACAGTCATCTTTTACAAATGATGTTTTTTTTCTGAACATATGCAGATGCAGCAAAGTATAATACCTTATCTAACGGCCGCAGCCACCACCTTCCTATCTTAAAATTAAATTTTTATATCTATTTATTTTGTATTTAGTTTTAATCTGTCAATTATAGTGGGTCCAAGTCACGATCAAGAGCGCCCTTACAGAGAGTTTTTTTCTTGAAATGGCGCTATGTAAACTGTCTTTATATTGCAATTTATTTGATCAAACACTGTTTATTCCACTTTTTTTGTAACGGTATAACCCTAACGATTTCAAGGCTTTCACCTCATCATCAGGGGAGTACAAACAAGTCTTGTTGGGGAGCACAAACAAATCTTGCAAAAAAGTGGAATAAACAGTGTTTGATAAAATAAATTACAATGTATTTAAACCTACACAATGTTTATGCCTTAACTATAAATAATATATGTCTTTATGTGTTCATGTAAATAAATCAGTAAGGTTGTACTGTTAATAACAAAAGAGTAATAAAAACTTGGTTTGATAAAATATTGTTCTCGTTGTCATCTTTATATTAAAAATGTTTCATGAGAAGGTGAAAAGAGGAAAATTAATTAGGAAAAGTAACCACACAAGCTTATGTATACAGTAATGTTTGGGATCAACACAAAAATATCCGTTGTCTTTCCTAATAAGGACACGCATATAATTACGGTATCCTGGAGGCTCAAAGGTGTTTTTATTTGCCGGTAGGATGTCTCGGGTCCAAAGAGGGTAGCTATTGGAAGGATCAGATCGAGTGGAATCCTTGAAAATTCTCGGAATTAGTTTTATTCAGGTCTCGAAAAATGCTGAACAACTTATTAAAGCGCTTGCTTAAAGCACAGTGAATTCAAACATTCTTTGGTCGAAAATGTAACAATTTTAATAATTTTATTTATTTATTCGTAAATAAATAAAATATAATAATATTTAGTTGTATAAGGTTCTTAATCAACGTCATCAAATGAAATCGACTACGAAAAATAGAGGGTGTTAGCACATTACACATGTTCACACGGGGGTAGTGTAAATAAAATACACGTATCGAAATGTATATAGTGTACGGTCAATACATCTAACCATATGTAGGTAATGTAAAATATATTTCCTCTTTATTCATGTAGATGGTGTAAGTTCATTACATTTAACTACATGTAGGTGGTGCAGGTACATTACACATGTACACACGTAAGTGTTGTAAGTAAATTTCTTACGTATTTTAGACTAATATAAATTGCAATTCGTTTTATCAAACACTGTTTATTCCACTTTTTGCAACGGTATAACCCTACCGATTTCAAGGCTTTCATCTCATTATTAGGGGAGCACAAACACGACTGAATTATGTTCGAACTGATACCGAGATACACTCTTTTAACAGAAATTTCTGGAAAATAGAAATAAAAAAAATAAAAAAAATAGAAAAAGAAAATAGAAATAAAAAACCCTAGAAATTTCTAAGTCAGTGTATCGAGGCGAACATCTGACAAACACATATATCCCAAGAATATCTCCGCTGCTCGCCGAGGTCGTCCAATGCCTCCGTCAGCCCCCAGTCCCCAACCCGAATGTTAACCGTTAAAAGCGTGTATCTCGGTACCAGTTCGAACAGAATTCAGTTTTGTCTGTGCTCCACTGACGATGAGGTGAAAGCTTTAAAACCGGTAGGGTTATACCGTTACAAAAAGTGGAATAAACAGTGTTTGATAAAACAAATCACAACGTCTTTAAACCTCCATTAATGCCTTAGCTATAAATAACAAATATAAATTGTTTTATGAGAAAATTTCTAATATTTACTTAATTATTGCAATTTAAGTTATAGCTTCACCGTTGGTTGTGTGTTGTGTCTTGCATTGGCATTGTCCTCAAACAGATTACTCGACAGACTTTAACATGAATATCTTATTATTATTTGATATACCCTTGTGGCGGTCGCCCACTCGAATACTGTGGGCATTCATACATACGGTCAATGACCGATGAGATGACCTTCGCACTCCTCGACGAAATCTAAATAAACAAGTCCCAAGTTCACACGCCGGCCATTCAAGTCCGAAGTTCACCCGCCGGTCATTCAACCCATAGCCAAGCGGACCGCATTCCATACTAGAGAGAGAACGCACCACGCTTGTCTCGCTAGTTCCGTATTTGAATGATACCTACATACAACAATTAATCGTTTTGAATTCACAGAAACGAGACGTAGGCATATCGCGAGCGCATTCTCGCGCACATTTCAAAAATATATAAATACCTACGTTACTAATAAAATTGGACAGACTCTCTTTCCGCATTGCGATCTAACGTGTTTTATTATTTATCAACAAATCATCCTCATCATCTCTTCCCTTAAGGACCGATCTCGTAAACCCTTATTAAAATGTCTGAATAAATAACAATTAGAGGACGATTGTATCAGAAAGAAAAGTTTCATAAATTTGATATCATTAAAAAAATGATGGTGCATTTTGTTTTATTTGTAATGAAAGTGTCATAACACGGGCATTCAATTTAAGTCATCATTTTGAAACGATCATCAAAATAGGAAAAATTAAAATGATGTAAAATAAATAATTATTATTTGTCTGAAATAATTTTAATTCTCGACGATATGATTTATCTGACACGTGAAGATTTTTTAAGGCATGTGTTTATTTTTTTTTAACGTTTTCGAAACGTTGATATCATAAGTCAAACCAAGTATAACAATCTTCCGAAAGACCTTATACAACTGGAAAGAAGAACCATGGAAGTTTCAAGATATTATACTCGTAGTTATTCATTCATTCGTTTAATGGAAGTTTCAAGATATTATAGTTATTCTTCAAGATATTATAGTTATTCATTCAATGTATTCATTCGTTTGGTGCTCCTCAACTTTTCCAAATTGGAGAAGCGGATATATTGAAGAGCGTGGCCGGTAGACGAGACTTCGGATTTAGAACTAAAGTATGGAACTAGAAGTTCATAATTTCATTGTATACAGTACAACCTGATGCGCTTATTGCCGCGTGGCGATCTCTTCCAACGAACTAAAAAAAGGTCAAAGAGGATTTAAGTGAAACCACTCTGAATTTTTTTAATTTAAAAATTCTGAGTTTCAAAGAGGATCAAACTACTCCTGGAAGACATGCGTCTTACAACTATACCACACAGGTCGTCGTATTGTTATATCCACATATAAATTCACACGTAACTCATGACATATCATCTGTAACTCTCAACTGTTTTATTAAAAAAAAAAATAAGAATCAGAGACGAACTGAATAAAATCATTCATTTTCCATTTTGTGAAAAGAAACACCTGAAATAAATAATGCACCCTCTAAACTAACAGTTAAAAATACTGAAAGAGAAAAAAATGGGTAAAATGAAAAACACTCAAAAGTAGCGAATTAGAGTTTTCATTAATTTGTGGAAGTGCTGCGTAACTTGTATTGGCTGAGACGAGAAGATTAAATGTGAATACGTTTGAATTATTCAACATGTGTACGAGTTGAAAGGATTTGTATTGTGATGAAGCAGAAAAGATAAGAAACCAAATATTATTTATTATGGAAATTAGATAATTTATCAGCGATTTCATTCATTTTTATTACTAAAGTACTCACTTATTGGGATCAGCTAAACTTTTAAACTACGATTTTTTTTATTATACTTTCGTCGAACATATGACTATGAGAGAGAAATCATACGAGCGAAGAAAAATAAAATTTTCAACAATTTGAAGTCGATCTTTTGCAGCATCGAGTCTTAATTAATGGACCAAGTCTTAAATCCTGGCAGCATATCTGACATTTCTGCTTTATTAAATATGATAAAAAAATCCAGAAATCCGAGAAACCCTTAACAAAGAAGCACTTTTCATAAAAATAAAGAGGTCTGAACTGACTTCAACTAAAACATATTTGAATACTAGAAACAATAATTTTCTACACAATTTTCAGGCTCAGGCGAAGTATTGAAGGAAGTAGGTAAATGTTCATCACCTCTCAGGACTTGCACCGTCCTCTATCGAAAATTTACTTTTTGCGTTTCCAATTAGTAAAACCTAACGTACACTTCTAACCAACCAGAAAGATGTTAACCTTTCTCTTTCTGTGTTAAAACAATCCGCCCATTCCGGTGCTGTGTATTCAATACACAAGTAAAAATGAGCGATTTAAAATCGGAAAAATAAAAATATTCATAGCTAATTGCTTAAATTAATTAAATTTGAAGTCAAAAGTGATAATAATTGAAATTTAATTGCAGAAAACATGAAAAAAAAAACAAAACGGGTGAAACGACCACCTCAAATGGATGCCCTAGAGTTACTGAGAGTTGAGACGGACTAACACTGTGTATGATATGTTATACCTCGAATGAAGAAACACTACTGCAAACTGAGATTCTATTTATTGTGTTCCCATATACCGAAGTAGAGTGAGAGTGAGACATGAATAGTGTCGCTTCCTCCCCCATAGCGGCTTCTTAGAATAAATATACCTACGTCACACACCGGCACACGTTTGATTGTATTGGTGAATTTATTCCCGATTTTTACAAAAATATCTCTGATGTGTCCGATAAGTGCTAATTATTATTATTTTCATTCAATGCGTAAATGTATTACGGAGAAATACCTAAAATCTAAACCCAGTATCATAATATAAATAGGCCAAAACCCGTACGGTTGTCGCCAAAGAAAGAATACGAGAATTTAATTTTGAATACAAGAGAGCGAGAGAGGAATACTTCGAAACATATTGAAATTATACTGAACGAACCAGTGTAAGAGGGGACGATGCCAATTTATTTTGAATTGTAATTCATTAAATAATTAATTTATTTCCTATTATATTGAACCTTATAATTACTTGTGTTTATTTATTTTATGCTCTTTTTTTGAATGCAGACAATTATATGTGGCTTTTTCACGATGTCGGAAACGCGAAAACATTAAAGTCAATATATCTGAAACAAGTATTCAAGGAAATCTTTATCAACGATTTAAATTGAACAACAGTAATGTTTTTACATAAAACATCGTGTATAAAGAGATTTTTGAGAATTAAATAATTCGTCAATCAAGATGTACCTTTTTTATTTTAAACTTTAAACATTAATGAACCCAAAAAACTTGAAGCTGATCTTGCTCCATTCGGTATTTCAAAAATGTATAATTTGTTTTACTTCCGTCAATATTTCACGGGCTGCAACTAGTTTATTATATTTATAGTGATATTAAAGTTTTTAGAAGCAATGTATACTAGTTACACATCACAGGACAGGAAGGGTTAAATAAGTTTTAAACAAAAACCAAAATAAAATAGTCTTGAAAATGTCTGAGTTCCAACGGGAATCGAACCCAAAACTTCCAGGTCAAAAGACAAGTGTTTAACTAACTAGGCCACGGAGGTCGTTCGATTGTTCTCCGAAAAGATGATTTTTTATGGACATCAGATACTTTCAAATATTTTATATGACAGTTAACATACCTACTCGTATATGACAGTTATGTTGGAAATGTGGAATATATTTTTTTATAGGCAATCCACCCAAACTAAGATGATTTTTGCCATCAAATTCAAGTCATTGTGCAACATTTTTTTTTAAAGTGAGTGGTAATGGTAAAAATATATTCGAGTACTTCTTCTCGAGTAATATGCGTGAACTTCTACATAAAGAGGATTATGCGCTGTGTCAAGTGATACCCACTTCACAAAATCTCGTTAGTTCTGTTCACATGCGATGTATCGGCATATTTCAGGTGCTAACATACGAGTATGTCCGTAGTTAGTATTTTATGAGTAAACACTCTCTTAGATAATATATTAAGGTGATTCATTATTACATGACATACAAACGTCTTACTTCTTCTCCCTGGCTCCATCCCAACTCACTGTCTGCGAAGACTGTTGAGGTCAGCTCTCCTCGTCCTCAGGTTGTATGCTCTTCTGTCCCGGACTACGTCCCCCAGGCCGTGCCTCTGAATCAGGTTATCTTTTTGCACCACCCATGAATTATTTGGTCTTCCTCTGGTTGTTATTCGACGAAGATCCATGGAGATTGCTTGGTTCACAATGTGATCGGGTGATCTACGTCCAACGTGCCCATACCATCTCAATCGCCTCTCCTCCATCTTGCTGTTGATGTTTGTAACACCTAGGCTTCCACGAATGCGTGACCTTTTTATTTTGTATCTTAGGGACACACCAGCTGACCATCTTAGCATGCGCATTTAAGCAGTTTCTAGTTGCCTAGAGTAAGAGTTATACATCGTCCAGCATTCAGAGCCATAGAGGAGTGCGGGACTGACAATCGCTTGGTATACTTTTCTTTTTTACTTTACTGGCATTTTCGGATCACATAGAACTCCCGTCATTGATCTAAACTTCATCCATCCCACACTAATTCTATGTGATACATCTGCTGCACATCCTCCATCGCTATGGATGAGTGACCCAAGATACTTAAAGGATGAGTGACCCAAGATACCCAAGATACTTATTACATGACAAATAGTACATCTGGGTTATAAACCTTGATAAAAATAATAATTAAAATATGATTTCTGTAGCGCCGTTTAGATATCAAACTCTAATTAAGGGCGTTACAGCTCGTGACTCGAACCCACTGTTATCGATTTTTTTAAAAGAAAAATATATATTACCGAAGTCATAGGCATCCTTATACCATTAAAAATATGACAAAATAAATACGAGTCTATGTAAGTTAAGTGTAAATAAAGATAAGTATGGGTGCGGCCATAAGATGAGGTACTTCATCGCACTTGTATACGTTCAGAAAAAAAAATTGATAAGAATCACAAAGAAACCTTTTTAGCTGTTCCAATACGTGATAGCAACACATTCTGCTTTAGGTGTAGCGTAGTTAAAGTATTCACATACCAAAGTTATTTTTTTAGGACCTCCCAAAATGAGTTGATTTCAAGTGCTTCTTAAAATTGTACCTGCTTTATTTTATAATAATTTATATAATAAAACAGGTGCAGTTTTAAGAAGCTTTATTATATACTAGTTGCAGTCCGTGAAATAATCACGGAAGTAAAACAAATTCTACATTTATAAAAATATATATTCATAAATGTAAAATTTGTTTATATACGAGGCATATCCAGAAACTAAGTGTACTGAATTTTTGTAGGTTACAATTTTTTTTATTTAAACAAAAAAATTACGTGGTTACCGTAGTACATATGTAAGCTATTTTTCGACATAGTCGCCATTCCTCTCAATGCAAGTGGTGAAGCGGGGTACAACTTTTTGATGCCTTCACGTTGACTTGTATTTTTAGTAATTGTTAAATAAATATAATTGGTATGATAATGCGACACGATGGTCGCTGGTTTTCTCAGAATGGACAGTCATAAATCTTCTCAGATACACTTACGGAGAACGGAAATATTTGCTCTTGGATAGTGAACTCGGATGCAAAACCCTACCTAAATATATTTCCAAGAATTTCATAATATGTAATTGTTTTCATTTTGGAATGGACCGGTGAGAGTAACAGTACATACAAGTAAAATAATGTCAGAGACAGCACTGCAGCCAACAATATCCAATATATTAGCAAAGATGCAACAGCAGGTTTCGCATTAGTTTGTTGAAAAACCCCCATTGTTTTTGTTAAATTTTAATTGTATCAGACAATGTTACAATTAAAATGGTTTAACTGTTATATGTATATTTGTTAATTATAGTTACATACTCGTTTGCCCATCTGTCACAATATAAGATTTAAAAAATATTAAATAAAAAAACTATTTTTATTTCAGTATTAGTGGTCCGCGAATTTTTTTTCCTTTTTTTACCGGTCCACAGGTCTAAAAAGGTTGGGGAACACTGCTCTAGAAGTTTGTGTTTTATTTTATCTTGCTCGCAATGGTAACCATTCTGTGATTATATCACTCTCGTGGTGAGCAAACTGCGTTGCTCAGTTTGTCAAGTGGTCGACATCGACCCAATTTTCTTACTTTCAACTGGATAAGAGAATACATTGTCTCTCTCTCTCATGCTCTGCCACATGTCAGCAAAAATAAATGTTGAGCAGAATCATATACAGTACCCGGCGGTAAGAGTAATACACATCGGGCTAAGAAAGAGACTGTCGGCAATGATTGGCTAATTTCGGCTTTGAAGAGCATCGTTTCTGTCATTCATCCTACACGTGTTCCGTCGCGTCGTACCTGTTATGGCCTTTTGTAACGAAAACACTTTTAGAATTTCAACGTGTAGTTTTATTTGTATAAAGGTTGAATTACATTTGAAGTATAATATTAACAGTATTATATAATAAGGATGATGTTAATATCTTGGCGGCTTTAAGAATAATGATGCTGCCTCAGATATGACGTCTTATTTAAAGCAAAGATAACTATTCCACGACCCTTCAATAGATTAGAGAGGAATGCGTAGGGCATGTTATCCTGTCAAATCGATATCAGTGATTTATATCTCGTCGCAGCTTCTCCCATTTAGTGATATTAAATCTTTATTGAATTTGTAGAGATAACCGCCAGCGAGATAGTAAACTAAAAAATAAAACATCAACACTAAAGTAATAACGCTAAATCTAGTACATGATAAACTTGACAAGGGTATAATATAACTTATAATATTTATTTGAATGTGGATAAGATAACATCGGTTTTGGTGATTATACCGTGTTACAGATAATTCCAAATAGGTTCTTAGATAAATGGTACATGCATAATATATTGAGAGTGAATGAGATAAGAATATAAGATTAACGTGCTGGCAGTAGAGAGATACATGACATACCGGACTGTTAGCGCATCGTGCGACAGAGACGACGCTCTACAAAGCCATGTGTACTACTTACCACCGGATACTCTAATTGATTAAGTCGAAATTTAACGACGATCTCTGTGGCCTTATTGGTAAGACGCTTGTCTCCCAACCCAGAAGTTATGGGTTCGATTTCCGTTGGAACCCAGATTTTTTAAAAGGATTCTTGTCTGGTTTTCACTTAAAGTCTCTTTATCATCATAATCTGGTTGGTTGGAAGATATTGCCACATGACAATAAGCCCGCCAGTTTGTACTGTATACAACGAAACTGTAATAAAATATAACATTTCAAAGTGAATTGCAAAGAAAAAACGCTCGTTCATTACACGGCGGTAAGGATATACACATCGTTTGTAGAGCGTCGTTTCTGTCGCACGATGCGCTAACAGTCCGGTTCCGTAACGATTGACAAATCGCGACGGAACACGTGTATGAATGACAGAGACGACGCCCTTCAAACTATGTGTAGATTGAAAACTCCCATGGTTCAATACATTTGTATGAATTATTCCTCATTAAAATTGTACGGATCGAATTACGGATCACTTTGTAACACATAGAGAACGCTAGAAGGGACACTGTTCCACGCCACAGGTCCATCAACGGTAAAAGCTCTACTGTAATACCTCGTCATTGGATAGATTTAAAAATATACGCCGCGCCTATCACATAACATAACCAATGACAACTAGGTTGAAAAAGTGTGAATTGAAATATGCACCAGTAACATAACATAACCAATGACAACTAAGCTGAAAACATGGTAATTGGATGGGAAATGTTTGGCGCTGATTCCCAATTGGCGGTAACTAGCGCATAAGTTAACCGCGTGACCTTACACCTCGCTACTTGATCGCTTATCATTTTTCGTTGTGACATAATTTGTTAAATGGCCAATAGAGAATAATTGTGACTCTTTTATTTAAAAAGGTGGATAACAAATAAAAAAACGTTTTAAAACCCCTATTTTATGAACGAATGAGCGAAGAAAGACTAACAAAACAAATATACAGTAGAAATGTGAGGGGAATAACAAGAAAATTATGGTTGAATCAAGTGCACCATGATTGTTTACAACAGTATTTGAGTACCGAATCTGATATAATATATAGGATTGAACGTTAAAATACTTAAAGGAGAGTGAAAAATGCTGTAGAAATGCGTGTTTTTTTAAGAATATACAAAGTGACAATGTATGATTATGATTACGGAATGAATTGATTAGAAATGAATGTCAACTCGACGCTGATGTGTTGAATAAGAAAAGTGATCTGAGATGGTTTGGGCTTGTAAAAAGTATGAATGAAAAATTACTTCTTCTTCTGTTTCATTCCTGGGGATTGGTTAGCAGTAAATCCCTGCATTTCCTCCTCCACTGCACTCCGCTCGGTCTTCAGCGATCCTCTTGCGCTCTGTATAGGAGGTGCAGTCCATATCGTGGCATATTTGCTCCAGATACTCCCGGCGAGTCCGCCCTCTGCCAATCGATCCCTCAATCATTCCCTCCAGTATATTATGCAGGAGATTTTTATATCGCAGCATATGACCCATCCATTCTCCACGCCTTTTCGATATTGTGTTTGACAGGTGCCTGGTTTCTTCGATCCTTTTGAGAACCTCTTCATTTGAAATGTGGTCTCTCCAGGAAATCCTTAGGATTCGTCTGTAGGTCCACATCTCGAAGGCTTCCAATCTTTTTCGATCTCTTTTACCTATGCACCTTGTCTTGCAACCATCAAAATATTATACTTCACACATATGTTTTGACCAATTGCTTCGGACCTTTAGGTCCATGTTGTTGGATTTGAAAATCTTCGATTTCTTATTAAAGGCGAGTTTTGCTCGGTGGATGCGACTGTCAACCTCTCTTTTATATGACCATCTCGTGCTTTCAAGATAGACAAACTCTTTTGCTTTCTTAAGTGCAGCTCCCGACATTAGTATGTCCATTTGGTGTTCATCTCTGCCTACGGCTATCACTGGTTTTGTTCTTGTTTATTTTCATGTTGAAATTGGTATTTAGGACATTTTCCATAGTTTCCAAGGTCTCCTTGAGTTTTTCTTCGCTAACGGCGATCAGGGCAATGTCGTCTGCAAATCTTATTATATCCACTTTATGGGCGTGAATTCTGATACCTCTTCTATGGTCCATTTCCTCTAATGCTAATAAAAAATATATACATAGTAAATGTGAGTGGAAAGGGTGGTAGAGGAAGACAAAATAAAGTATATTTTGAAAGATGGAAATGTAAAATGTCGGAAGAATCGTGTAAGAAAAATGAAAGTGTGAATTAAAAGAACTAATTCAAGGGTGAACATTTGAGATCGATCGTTGCTATATCCTTATTTTTAGTTATTTTTATAACGATGTTTGGCAAAATAACATATTATTTATGTCGACATATTTGTTGGAAAACGTTTATCAAATAAAATTGGATTAATACTCATAGAAATATGGGATTCGGCTAACAATGAAAGGTCTCAGTTGGATTATGAACTCGTAAAGAATAAATTCTTTCTCACAAATATAAATATAAACATCACGTTATTGATTCGTGTTTCCTTCTGTATTTACTCGTATAGTGAATAATGTACCGATTTATTCCATTAATCAAATATCGAACTTTGTGAAAGCCTTTTTTGTGAGTGGAAGTATATCCCGTTGGGACTTTTTTTAAAGTATATTAAATTAAATTATATGAAAAGGTAAAATCAATGGGATAAAAAAATGTTTTCATGATGTCGCAAGATTCAATTCCTTTATTCATTTGTATAGTAACCTTGCCGTAGAATTGGAAAAATATTACATAACTCAGAATATTCTTTTATCCTAATTTCCCTTTGTTTCCCTTCTTTATCCTTGAACGAATTCCTTTCCTCAAGTTCTATCCTTACAGCTTAGAGATCGGCCATTTAGGGGCTTTATTTCAATTTTAAGGATTATTTTTTGGACAATCTGTAATGTTTTTTTACTTTTATTTAAAATAACACATGAAATGAATCAACATTTGCGTATTAAATAATTCACTTATTAACAATACCAAGGATTGAAATGTCAATAACCATCTCATGCATAATTTGCGTATAAATAATTCACTTATTAACAATACCAAGGATCGAAATCTCAATAACCATCTCATGCAAAATTTACGTATAAATAATTCACTTATTAACAATACCAAGGATCGAAATCTCAATAACCATCTCATGCATAATTTACGTATAAATAATTCACTTATTAACAATACCAAGGATCGAAATCTCAATAACCATCTCATGCATAATTTGCGTATAAATAATTAACTTATTTACAATACCAAGGATCGAAATCTCAATAACCATCTCATGTAAAATTTGCGTATAAATAATTCACTTATTAACAATACCAAGGATCGAAATCTCAATAACCATCTCATGCAAAATTTACGTATAAATAATTCACTTATTAACAATACCAAGGATTGAAATGTCAATAACCATCTCATGCATAATTTGCGTATAAATAATTCACTTATTAACAATACCAAGGATCGAAATCTCAATAACCATCTCATGCATAATGCTGCCATTCCAGCAGTTCAGTGAAAATATTATTATATAAATTGTATCCGATGTATGGAAAAGAAAACCACTCATGGATAAAAACCATTCGATGTTTTCAAGATTTGTGGTGTTGAGATCGAACTGAACTGTATCCAACATGAGCTGGTTGGTAGGAAGAAATTGTTATATAGCAGCAAGTCTACAGAATATACCACGTATAATATGCACAGAACAATGAGTATAAATTTAATTAACCATACCAGAATAATCGATTTATAAATATTCAAGAGCATGGCTGGGATACTAAAATGTTTATGACTTTATAAATAGAAATTTAGATCGGATTTAGAACCGCATGATTCCAAGAGGTGCAATTCATCATCGCACGTATTGGCAATATTAACCTACACGTGAAGATGCAACAACCCCCGCGCAAGTCGAGCGCGGGTGAGTATTGTTATAAGACTAACTTTTTTATAGACTAGGACCTTTTTCTTTTGCAAAATTCCCTTCTGAATCGTACGAGAATGCAAAGTTTTTTGTTGCGTTGTACCGCTTGTTTGGCTTATGATGGTGACGTTTCGAAAATGTTGCAGTTTTCATTTTCAGGGCTTATTTGAGCTTGACTTTACCATAATAGTATACGCGTCGGATACGTGTTAGCCTGCAGTGTATTCCAACTGTAACGTGAGTGAATAAGTTTGTCCGGTTCACAACCGTAATGTGAGTGCACTTTTCCCTCCCACCACGGAAAACAAGAGCGCGTTCTCCACAAAGGTTCCGTCGCACCACGGAAAACAAGAGCGCGTCTTCCACGAAGGTTCTGTCCCACCACGGAAAACAAGAGCACGTTCTCCACAAAGGTTCCATCTCACCACGAAAAACAAGAGCGCGTTCTCCACAAAGGTTCCGTCCCACCACGGAAAACAAGAGCACGTTCACCACAAAGGTTCAAGATATTGTTAGTGAACATATTTTTTGCTTTGCATGTAAATCATTTTTATAATGTAGTATTTAGTCGATGTTTTAATATATTAACTTTTTTTATATTCATATGTTTTGAGACTGTCGCGGTTCTTCATGTCAGTAGTTAAGAGTCTTTCGTAGCGTTGTATTGCGTGGTTTGGTCTGTGATATTGACGTTTCGAAAACGTTGCATTTTTCCCCTTCATGTTTTGTTCGGTACAATATTCCGAAATACCTTATATAGTTTATCTTTATACTTAAACATGATTTAGCTTTGAAATATGAAAAAAAATTCTACTCTAAAATGAAATGAACTGGTTTGTTTTTTAAATTCTTTACCTAAATTGCTCTCTTTTATCTTGTTTTACATTAAAAAATGGTGAAGTTAGTATTGCAGTATTCTAGACTATTGCAGTATGAAGGCTGGAGGTTCCACATTTCTATATAAGGTCAGAATGCTCGGCTCTCGTTGAGTTTTTATTTTAGTTTTATTGCATATATTGTAAAATATTTTACAATATAAACTTGATAAACTACGTACAGAGTATAATTTGTTAACTTGATAAACTACGTACAGAATATAGTTTCTAAACTTGATAAACTACGTACTGACTGGACTACACCGTCCTTGGCATGCTTTAAGAAGCGACTGAAAAAAAAACTCTTCATTTCTAGTCAGTAAAATAACGTGTTTCATTCCTGTTTTTCTTTTCCTTTACCCTCCACCATCCCTTCCTTTTCCTTTGATTGATGATATCTCACTTTATATGAAAAATAATGTTCGGATGATTGTTCGTCTTTGTGGGGCTCGTGGGCATATGCTCACGTATGTGTTTATGGATTTTGTGGGGATGGATAGTCATTTGAATGATTTATGCAACCACGTAACTTGCTTAATTTATTTTGTCTGGTTGGTTGGAAGAGATTGCCGCTTGGCAATAAGCCCGCCAGGGGTTGTATTTGCAATAATTTTTTTAAATAAACAATTAGTTTGAGAATGCTTTTGTAAGACCTCAATGTAAGTTGATTGTGTATTTTTTTTCATATTTATATATTATTAACATACATTATTCTATTTGAAAAAAGAGTTCTACAATAAACGAGTATATACTATAGCAATTAAAATCTATATATTGCTCAAATTATTACATTTTTTGTTCTTTATTATAAATTCTATTATAACAGAAGCTCCGCGAACAAAATGAAAAAACAACTTGAAAATTGCCTCATGAACAATAAGAGTGCTGTAAAGTTAATTCCAAGAGTATTAATGAAAAACACCGTATGAGCGAAGCGCCGAAAAGCGGGACCTAACTGAACTTATTGCGATGCTTAAGCGGGACCTAACTGAACTTATTGCGATGCTTAAGCGGGACCTAACTGAACTTATTGCGATGCTTAAGCAGGCCCTAACTGAACTTATTGCGATGCTTAAGCGGGACCTAACTGAACTTATTGCGATGCTTAAGCGGGACCTAACTGAACTTATTGCGATGCTTAAGCAGGACCTAACTGAACTTATTGCGATGCTTAAGCGGGACCTAACTGAACTTATTGCGATGATTAAGCGGGACCTAACTGAACTTATTGCGATGCTTAAGCGGGACCTAACTGAACTTATTGCGATGATTAAGCGGGACCTAACTGAACTTATTGGGATGCTTAAGCGGAACCTAACTGAACTTATTCTTGAGCTTATTGCGTGTATTTTCCTAAATAAATTCAAGTCTATTTTGTTTTTCGTCTCATTAAAGAGACTTCTTAGTGCACATTTTTTAAAATTATATTTTATTTATGTTATTGCTTGACTCGATCCAGAAACCGAAGCCCAGTGCAGAATTGAATCATCTCGTTTGGCTTTTAATAAAATGAGAAGCGTATTCTGCGATGATAATCTAACTTCGACAACGGTTAGTCAAATGCTACATTTGGTCAGTGTTATTGCATGGAATCATGGTCCCTCAAAGTTGGTTGTATGAACCGACTCGAAGCATTCGAAATGTGGATGCACCGGAGAATGCTACGGATACCCTGGACGGATATGGTCAGCAGCACGAGGGTTCTTCAAAGAGCCATAAGTTGATAGACAGTTGCTGACTAATATTAAAATTCGAAAGGTGTCCTATTTGGGTCATGTACTTAGAGGAGCAAAGTACAAATTACTGCACCTGATCATCCAAGGCAAAATAGAAGGCCGAAGAGGTGTTGGCAGGAGACAAATCTCCTGGCTCCGCAATATACGTGATTGGACTGGTATAAAGAGCGTTGGAGATCTTTTTCGGGTTGCCGGGGACAAAGACGTCTACTCTCAGGTGATATTCAACGTTGGGAGGACCTGACATGACACTGGGAAGATGAAGAATTGCTTGACTTTTTCGGATGTCTTAAATTGGGTCATAAGTTATTTTTTTGAGTAAAACCTTTTTAAGTCATAAAAGTGACATCCGTGACCTTGTTTGTAAAACACATGTCTCTCAATTCGGAGGTTACAGGTTCGATTCCCGTTGGAACGGTATTTTTTTTAATATAATTCCAGTCTGTTTATCACTCGAGGCATCTTATTGATTGGAAGAGATTTTTATATGAAAATAAGACCTCTAGGTTGTACTACTCGTATATAAAACGAAAGTAGAATGCAAAAAAAATATATATATACTATATACTTATTTTCAAAATAGTGTTTTTCAATGTGTATTTTTTTACAGGAAATATAATTTCAAATTTTGTATTATCATAAAGTGTCATATCTGTGGCGTTATGGCAGAAGTTGATATTTCCGTTTTTTGTCATTTTAAGTTTATAATTTATAGAAAATATGTTTCAGCATGTTGTGGCAAAACTTGGTGTGTCAACAAAATATATGTTGTTTGGAAAAACTTAAAAAAAAGCTTATTTGTACTGATTTTAACAGCTTATCAAAGTTAATATTGCTTCTCCTGTAAACTATAGTAAAACGGACATATGAACTTCTGCCATAACGCCACAAATATGATAATATCACATAATTTATTTTAGTAAGTAAATAAAAAAAATTGTTTTGGATGAAATCTAAAAATACAATTTTGAAAGGTACTGGTAGGTTTCCACATATTTTATGGTTCGTATGATTATGGACAGAAAATACGAGTCATTTAATCGAGAAAAATGTCATAAGCATTTTCTTTGATCTTACGATATATATTATATTCATATATTTCCAGACTTTATTGACAATTCAAGTAAATTGCGGCATGCAGGAGCGTCGCGTCCATATGTGCGATATGTACGGTGCACACAGGCGGCCGAATCAAGTGGCCGCATACCGCCCCTTGAGTTTCCTGACTGCGTTGGCAGCCCCTTAATGTGACTGCTTTCATAAGGCTTAGTCATCTTGGATTTTAAAAGAGTTCTTATACATTAGACAAAAATATGATTGACTAAGCGAAATCTAATATTTAAAAGAAAGAAGCTTAATCGCATCATTGAAAAAAGGGGTTTGTGACAACCATTGCACACCATTTAATATTAAACTAGTTGCAGCCCGTGAAATATTCACGGAAGCATAACTAATTCTACATTTATGAAAATATATATTCATAAATATAAAATTTGTTTATATATACGAGTATATATCATTTATACATCGTCCCCTTTTACACCGGTTCAAAAATTGTTAGCTAGGTATTTAAAATTCGTTCAGTATCACGGACCCACCGAGATTTAAATTTTGAATCACTTTCGGAGAGAATCCAAGTATTCCTCTCTCACTCTCTTGTATTCAAAATTCAATTCTCGTATTCTTTCTTTGGCGACAACCATCGTATGGGTTTTGGCCTATTTATAATATGATCTATTGATACACACACGTGTATGTAGAATTGTTTTCTCTGCATATTTTTAAAATGATCTGTTTAAAAATAAATGTGGGTACGGGTAATTATTTAAGATAAGCTGTTGTCAGCTTGAATTTAAAGGAATTTGAAGAATTCAAGTATGCGACGATAATTTAATATTTTATACTTTCGTGTATCTTTTTGAAGTACATTTTCAAACAAAAACTGACGATTATTTACAAAATTTTAAATTCTACATTAATTATTCGATACAAGAAATTCTATTTGCTGACAATTTTTCAAGTTCTTGATATGATCTGGTGCCAACAGAGAAATAAAAAAATAATCAATATTTATTTAAATTTATTGTAATGATATTAAATTCTAAAGTAATTTTACAATTATACATTGTAAATCACTTTTTGACTGTTATAATAATTGAAAATGCGTAAATATCCATCTGTATGATATTACATTCTAATGATATTAAATTCTAAAGTAATTTTACAATTATACATTGTAAATCACTTTTTGACTGTTATAATAATTGAAAATGCGTAAATATCCATCTGTATGATATTACATTCTAATGATATTAAATTCTAAAGTAATTTTACAATTATACATTGTAAATCACTTTTTGGCTGTTATAATAATTGAAAATGCGTAAATATCCATCTGTATGATATTACATTCTAATGATATTAAATTCTAAAGTAATTTTACAATTATACATTGTAAATCACTTTTTGACTGTTATAATAATTGAAAATGCGTAAATATCCATCTGTATGATATTACATTCTAATGATATTAAATTCTAAAGTAATTTTACAATTATACATTGTAAATCACTTTTTGGCTGTTATAATAATTGAAAATGCGTAAATATCCATCTGTATGATATTAAATTCTAATGATATTAAATTCTAAAGTAATTTTACAATTATACATTGTAAATCACTTTTTGGCTGTTATAATAATTGAAAATGCGTAAATATCCATCTGTATGATATTAAATTCTAATGATATTAAATTCTAAAGTAATTTTACAATTATACATTGTAAATCACTTTTTGACTGTTATAATAATTGAAAATGCGTAAATATCCATCTGTATGATATTAAATTCTAATGATATTAAATTCTAAAGTAATTTTACAATTATACATTGAAAATCACTTTTTGACTGTTATAATAATTGAAAATGCGTAAATATCCATCTGTATGATATTACATTCTAATGATATTAAATTCTAAAGTAATTTTACAATTATACATTGTAAAACACTTTTTGACTGTTATAATAATTGAAAATGCGTAAATATCCATCTGTATGATATTACATTCTAATGATATTAAATTCTAAAGTAATTTTACAATTATACATTGTAAATCACTTTTTGGCTGTTATAATAATTGAAAATGCGTAAATATCCATCTGTATGATATTAAATTCTAATGATATTAAATTCTAAAGTAATTTTACAATTATACATTGTAAATCACTTTTTGGCTGTTATAATAATTGAAAATGCGTAAATATCCATCTGTATGATATTAAATTCTAATGATATTAAATTCTAAAGTAATTTTACAATTATACATTGTAAATCACTTTTTGACTGTTATAATAATTGAAAATGCGTAAATATCCATCTGTATGATATTACATTCTAATGATATTAAATTCTAAAGTAATTTTACAATTATACATTGTAAATCACTTTTTGGCTGTTATAATAATTGAAAATGCGTAAATATCCATCTGTATGATATTAAATTCTAATGATATTAAATTCTAAAGTAATTTTACAATTATACATTGTAAATCACTTTTTGGCTGTTATAATAATTGAAAATGCGTAAATATCCATCTGTATGATATTAAATTCTAATGATATTAAATTCTAAAGTAATTTTACAATTATACATTGTAAAACACTTTTTGACTGTTATAATAATTAAAAATTCTTAAATATCCATCTGTATGATATAAAATTCTAATGATATTAAATTTAAAGTTATTTTACAATTATACATTGTAAAACACTTTTTGACTGTTATAATAATTAAAAATGCGTAAATATCCATCTTCATGATATTAAATTCTAATGATATTAAATTCTAAAGTAATTTTACAATTATACATTGTAAAACACTTTTTGACTGTTATAATAATTAAAAATTCTTAAATATCCATCTGTATGATATAAAATTCTAATGATATTAAATTTAAAGTAATTTTACAATTATACATTGTAACACACTTTTTGACTGTTATAATAATTAAAAATGCGTAAATATTTATCTTCATGATATTAAATTCTAATGATATTAAATTCTAAAGTAATTTTACAATTATACATTGTAAAACACTTTTTGACTGTTATAATAATTAAAAATGCGTAAATATCCATCTGTATGATATTAAATTCTAAAGTAATTTTACAATTATACATTGTAAAACACTTTTTGACTGTTATAATAATTGAAGAAGGTGAAATATCCATATGTATGATACTAAATTCTAATGATTTTAAATTCTAAAGTAATTTTACAACTATACATTGTAAAACACTTTTTGACTGTTATAATAATTAAAAATTCTTAAATATCCATCTGTATGATATTAAATTCTAATGATATTAAATTCTAAAGTAATTTTACAATTATACATTGTAAAACACTTTTTGACTGTTATAATAATAAAAAATGCGTAAATATCCATCTTCATGATATTAAATTCTAATGATATTAAATTCTAAAGTAATTTTACAATTATACATTGTAAAACACTTTTTGACTGTTATAATAATTAAAAATGCGTAAATATCCATCTGTATGATATTAAATTCTAAAGTAATTTTACAATTATACATTGTAAAACACTTTTTGACTGTTATAATAATTGAAGAAGGTGAAATATCCATATGTATGATACTAAATTCTAATGATTTTAAATTCTTAAGTAATTTTACAATTATACATTGTTAAACACTTTTTGACTGTTATAATAATTAAAAATGCGTAAATATCCATCTGTATGATATTTAATTCTAATGATATTAAATTCTAAAGTAATTTTACAATTATACATTGTAAAACACTTTTTGACTGTTATTATAATTAAAAATGCGTAAATATCCATTTTCATGATATTAAATTCTAATGATATTAAATTCTAAAGTAATTTTACAATTATACATTGTAAAACACTTTTTGACTGTTATAATAATTAAAAATGCGTAAATATCCATCTGTATGATATTAAATTCTAAAGTAATTTTACAATTATACATTGTAAAACACTTTTTGACTGTTATAATAATTGAAGAAGGTGAAATATCCATATGTATGATACTTAATTCTAATGATTTTAAATTCTAAAGTAATTTTACAATTATACATTGTAAAACACTTTTTGACTGTTATAATAATTAAAAATGCGTAAATATCCATCTGTAATATTAAATTCTAATGATATTAAATTCTAAAGTAATTTTACAATTATACATTGTAAAACACTTTTTGACTGTTATAATAATTGAAGAAGGTGAAATATCCATATGTATGATACTAAATTCTAATGATTTTAAATTCTAAAGTAATTTTACAACTATACATTGTAAAACACTTTTTGACTGTTATAATAATTAAAAATTCTTAAATATCCATTTGTATGATATTAAATTCTAATGATATTAAATTCTAAAGTAATTTTACAATTAAACATTGTAAAACACTTTTTGACTGTTATAATAATTTAAAATGCGTAAATATCCATCTTCATGATATTAAATTCTAATGATATTAAATTCTAAAGTAATTTTACAATTATACATTGTAAATCACTTTTTGACTGTTATAATAATTAAAAATGCGTAAATATCCATCTGTAATATTAAATTCTAATGATATTAAATTCTAAAGTAATTTTACAATTATACATTGTAAAACACTTTTTGACTGTTATAATAATTGAAGAAGGTGAAATATCCATATGTATGATACTAAATTCTAATGATTTTAAATTCTAAAGTAATTTTACAACTATACATTGTAAAACACTTTTTGACTGTTATAATAATTAAAAATTCTTAAATATCCATTTGTATGATATTAAATTCTAATGATATTAAATTCTAAAGTAATTTTACAATTAAACATTGTAAAACACTTTTTGACTGTTATAATAATTTAAAATGCGTAAATATCCATCTTCATGATATTAAATTCTAATGATATTAAATTCTAAAGTAATTTTACAATTATACATTGTAAATCACTTTTTGACTGTTATAATAATTAAAAATGCGTAAATATCCATCTGTATGATATTAAATTCTAAAGTAATTTTACAATTATACATTGTAAAACACTTTTTGACTGTTATAATAATTGAAGAAGGTTAAATATCCATATGTATGATACTAAATTCTAATGATTTTAAATTCTAAAGTAATTTTACAACTATACATTGTAAAACACTTTTTGACTGTTATAATAATTAAAAATTCTTAAATATCCATTTGTATGATATTAAATTCTAATGATATTAAATTCTAAAGTAATTTTACAATTATACATTGTAAAACACTTTTTGACTGTTATAATAATTAAAAATGCGTAAATATCCATCTGTATGATATTAAATTCTAAAGTAATTTTACAATTATACATTGTAAAACACTTTTTGACTGTTATAATAATTGAAGAAGGTGAAATATCCATATGTATGATACTAAATTCTAATGATTTTAAATTCTAAAGTAATTTTACAACTATACATTGTAAAACACTTTTTGACTGTTATAATAATTGAAAATTCTTAAATATCCATCTGTATGATATTAAATTCTAATGATATTAAATTCTAAAGTAATTTTACAACTATACATTGTATAACACTTTTTGACTGTTATAATAATTAAAAATTCTTAAATGTCCATCTGTATGATATTAAATTCTAATGATATTAAATTCTTAAGTAATTTTACAATTATAAACCACTTTTTGACTGTTATAATAATTGAAAATGCGTAAATATCCATCTGTATGATATTAAATTCTAAAGTAATTTTACAATTATACATTGTAAAACACTTTTTGACTGTTATAATAATTTAAAATGCGTAAATATCTTCTTTAATAAATATTCTAAAACTGATGTAACATAAATTTACAATATAAAAAGTTTAATTGAAAAATTATATTAAATACAAAACAAAAACAAAGTACCTTCTATAGGGACATGGGCAGAGTTTTTGCACACGGGCTACTTAACCTCTCGCGCTGATCCTGGCGGCATGCGAATCATAAAGTGATCGGTTGTCCATTAATGAAACGACATCTATCAGTCCATCAAAGTTTCTCTTACTTGTATACAACTGTGAGTATAGTTTGTATACATAATATATGATAAAGCAAGATAGACAAAAACAATATCAATTCAAGTGAACACTAAAATTATAAGGATCTTGGTTTGTTGTCTGTTATTTGTAGTGACGCCAGATAAATAGGCTTTTGTCTGTATTTTACTGAAGACTAGAAATTCAACGCTGCAAAATTTTATAAAAATAATAATAAAAGGCTTACTTAAGGTTTAGAGCAAACTTTCCTCCTTCCTTCTTCTCAGTTATTATAGTCTCAGTCTTATCAGGTCCCACCAACGTTTAATATCACCTGAGAGTAAGCATCTCTGTCCCCAGCAGCCCGAAAAAGATCCCCAACACTCATTATACCAGTCCAATCACGTATATTGCGGAACCAGGAGATTTACCTCCTGCCAACACCTCTTCATTTTGCCTTGGATGATCAGGTGCAGTCATTTGTACTAATACTATATAATCTCTTTTTATTTTGTTACGAGTATGTCATCTCTTTTTAATTTTGTTACGAGTATATCATCTCTCTTTAATTTTGTTACGAGTATATCATCTCTTTTTAATTTTGTTACGAGTATATCATCTCTTTTTAATTTTGTTACGAGTATATCATCTCTTTTTAATTTTGTTACAAGTATATCAACTCTTTTTAATTTTGTTACTAGTATATCACCTCTTTTTAGTTTTGTTACGAGTATATCATCTCTTTTTAATTTTGTTACGAGTATATAACCTCTTTTTAATGTTGTTACGAGTATATCACCTCTTTTTAATTTTGTTACGAGTATATAATCTCTTTTCAATTTTGATACAGAGAAATACGTTGTGCCTGCATCTATGGGTGCTCCAGGAAAATCAATAATTTAATCAACTTCATTTTTTACAGATGTTTGAACCGAAATCTGATGATGAAAAATGCGTGTTTTGGTTGCTAGTCATATGGCATGGCGTGGAATGACCTACCTCTTAGTGTTAGGGATGTGGGTGGCATGTGCATTTGAAGACAACGCCTTTTGGGAGGTCTCATCAAAATTTAGGATGTTACGAGTATATGAACACAAAATACGTACAATAAACTACACCTAAAGCTGAATGCGTTATTAACACATTTCGGAAGACCTATAAAGATTCATTTTTAGTTCGTCTTTCTTTAATAAGTTTCTTGCAGTTTTCTTACCAAATATTGTATGTTTTTCTGAACACATGTACATGTAGAAGTAGATGCGGGGAAGTACCCAAAATAATGACCATAACTTGTACCTTTCTATCCTTACACTGAATATGTCGTTAAGTTATTAGATTTATACAACCTATATGCGTGTAAGTCTCCTATTGTTTAAGTATTACAAAAATAACTTTTAAAAATTTCCTGGACTCCAAATCTATCCATCTTGACAAGAAGTATACGATATATATTGCTATCCCTCAAACTCAATACTTTTTGGATACTGCAATGATCACACCGGTTTAGAACCAATGGCTGCTCAAGGTCCCCAAATACCGGATAGCGGCCAATAAACATGTGAGACCACATAGTGTTATTGAATGATGGAACAGAGCAATGCACTGCTTGCTCACCAAATATTATTTGACTGATGCGATAGGACAATGGTTAAACCCTCAAATAATAATCGATAATGTCAGTCTATAATAATCAATAAACTTCCTGCTCGGTATCCCACGACGGAGCTTTTCAGAGAGTATCAGGTCCTGAACATAGCCAATTTACATCTCAAATCCATTCTCTGGCACTACCATCGAGATGGGGGGAAGATGCAAACTCAGCAGACACACATGACACGCATGGCAACTAATGGAATGTTCACCATCCCTAGAGTTAAAACCTCTTTTGCCCAAAGGCAATATGCTTATTTGGCTCCCATTACATACAATGGCGTGCCGAATTCAATAAAAGTAAAGGTAGGAAAACCATTTAGAGAGTCGATCGGAGCGTGGTTGTTATTGCGACAGGATTTTGAGTACTTGGGCTTTCAGGATGAATGACGAATGGAAAGGATTTATGTGAGCTCTTGAGTGTGGGTCTCTTCTTGTTGTTTTAATTTTGGTTGTTTTTGTATTTGTGTTTTTCTTTTTTTCTTCTTTTTTTTGTTTTGGATTTGTTTTGATTTTTATTCTTATGATTGTGTGCGGTATATTGTAGGATGAATATTTTTGGTCTTTCTGGAGTGATAATGTGTGAGGAGTTGAGTTTCGCAAGATGTTTCCAGTTGTAGTTGAGTGTCACTGTTTGTCAGGTTGATGAGAGCGTGCAACGGGGTTTTTTGTGTTATCAAAAATCGGAAAGAAGTATCGATTTATTTTTTCATGCTAAATATCCTCAGTGAGATACAGGCAAAAGCCTAGTTTACTGGGGATACGACAAATGAAAGGCAACAAACCCAGATCCATTAAAATTATATGTCCAAATCAAATTACCTGTTGTTTTTTCTCAAATTGTGTATATTACTTGTCATGTGTAATAATAATAATAATAATAATAATAACTCCCGCTGATCAGAGAACGTCAGGTCAGTAATATTCTGCTTTTGCATAACTCCACTTTTATATTATTATTCTGCTTAATTTTATTTAAGCTCTTTTGTAACATTGACTTACAGTATTTATATACTCGTACATTCATATACTTTTTATTTGAGATTCCACAAAGTTTCATCACGTCTTTGGCATCAGTAATCGAGTCTTCGTGTTCAAAATCTTTGAAACAGGTCATCAACTCACAGTTCGAAACCGGACGTGTACAGCTATAAACATTGCACACGAAACCGGACGTGTATAGCTAAACACCTTGCACACGAAACCGGGCGTGTATAGCTATAAACCTTGCACACGAAACCGGACGTGTATAGCTATAAACGTTGCACACGAAACCGGATGTGTATAGCTATAAACCTTTAACACGAAACCGGACGTGTATAGCTATAAACATTGCACACGAAACCGGATGTGTACAGCTATAAACCTTGAACACGAAACCGGACGTGTATAGCTATAAACGTTGCACACGAAACTAGATGTGTATAGCTATAAACCTTGCACACGAAAACGGACGTGTATAGCTATAAACGTTGCACACGAAACCGGATGTGTATAGCTATAAACCTTGCACACGAAACCGGACGTGTATAGCTATAAACCTTGCACATGTCTAGCGAATTGAAGTATTGTTGTCAAACAAACTTTTTAACCATACTAAGAAGTTTTTTTATTGTCTTTTTGTCCCCATTTGGTATTAAACCTTTTTTTCTGATGAAATACAATGAAGGAAATTTAGTCAGAAATATTTTTCTCGCGTTAGTTGAGTCTGTAAAACTCTCAACAAACGAAAGTTATCCCACATTGAACAATTGTATAAAGTAAGCAAAGCAATAACATATGGTTTTATCAAGTATTATACCAAAGTTGCGTATTAGTTTAAAATGTTTTTTGGAGTTGTTACCGTGTTGATTTGGTTTCAATGACAGCTGACTTTTCGAAGACGACGCAGCCTTTATTTTAAGAGTGATGTCAAAAAACTGTTTTTAAAATATTTTTGACACCACCTTAAGAAGGAAAATTGCAAAATATTCAGATCGTTGAACGATATTTAAGTCAACTAACTCAACAAAAATATTTTTAGCTGGAAAATGACGTTATTAAGTTTGAATATATATTCTTTTCTTTATTCCCTTATATGAAAATATATTTAATGTTTACATAGTATAAAAAATGCAATCAAATTAAAAAAAACTAATTTTAAGTGAACTCTTTCTTTGATCTGAATTTGTTGTTTTCCATTTGTTGTGACCCCAGTAAACTAGGGTTTCCATTTGCTGTGTCCCCAGTAAACTTGGTTTTCCATTTGTTGTGTCCCCAGTAAACTAGGTTTTCCATTTGTTATGCCCCCAGTAAACTTTGTTTTCCATTTGTTGTGTCCCCAGTAAACTAGGTTTTCCATTTGTTATGCCTCCAGTAAACTAGGGTTTGATCTCGATCTTCCTGAGGGCAATATGCACACATAAAAATAAGTGGATGCTTTCAATCGAATATTGATTAATTATTTATCTATTTGCCTTTCCAGTTCACTGCTCCTCGTTTTTTACGTCGTCCTTTACTGCCCATCCAGTGAGACTCTGGAATCAGAAAAAAAAACTCTTAATTAGTCGGTAAAATAACGTGTTTCATTCCTGATTTTTCTTATCCTTTCCTCTCCACCATCCCTTACTTTCCTTTTTATTAATGATACTTCACTTTTTATGAAAAATAATGATCAGGTTTTTGTCCGTCTTTGTGGGGTTCGTGGGCATATGCTCACGTATGTGTTTATGGATTTCGTGGGGATGGATAGTCATTTGAATGATTTATGCGACCACATAACTTGGTTCATTTACTTTGGTCTAGTTGGTTGGAAGAGATTGCCACCTGGCAATAAGCCCACCAGTTTGTAGTTGCAATAAAATTGTTAAATAAATAAATAAATAATTTTATGAAAATATTTCTTTATTTAACATAAATTCTTATAAATTCTCATAAATTCTCATAAATTCTCATTAACTTGAGGAGTTGTGAAACCTAATTATAAGCATGCACTACCCGAATCAATCTTTGGTGTCTTGCATCATTTTCGAGAATTCAGTAGCCGATCTCTGAATGCCCTCCATAAACATGTCAAAAATACATCACCTTTAAGAGTTCCACTAAATATTTAATTGTTATCAAACTTTTAGTTTATACCCATCGAAAAATTTAAGTAATTTCTAAATTCTTCGATCGTTTCTTGTTTGTAACAAATTTTCATGTTATACTATATGTGTAGGCAACACGAATAGACAACATCACGCGCTTTCTTATTCCTTTTGACGTAGGTTCGTATTAATACGAAATCCCTCGCCTAGTGGAGCTTTAAGAAAGCGGAACTAATCGGGTAACCCCACCCTGTCCCGTCTAATGTATCGGTGAATTCAGTTTTATTTACCGACAAATAATAT
The DNA here is from genome assembly GCA_949825065.1 of Odontocerum albicorne. NCBI lineage: Eukaryota > Metazoa > Arthropoda > Insecta > Trichoptera > Odontoceridae > Odontocerum > Odontocerum albicorne. The sequence continues at coordinate 710,742 of OX463846.1, read as the reverse complement.
TTCCTACGGAACGAGGGTCCGAATGGGAAAATATCCATCATAACACCAACAGGGCGGTCTAGCTCATTTAATAATAATAAAAGGACAATTTATACAGCGCCGTTTAGAGAGCTAACCCTCACAAGGGCGAGCTCGAACCTACTGTTATTGACATATTAAAAATATTACAAAATAAATATATATATATATATATATATAAGTTTAGAGTTAAGATGTCGAGGTAGGAGATTAGGTCCGCCAAAATTCTTACCAAAGGAAGACTAACAAAAGGAATATTGTATATTTGTGACTAACAAAAGGGATATTGTATATTTGTGATTAACAAAAGGGATATTGTACATTTGTGACAAATAAAAGGGATGTTGAATATTTGTGACAAATAAAAGGGATATTGTATATTTGTGACTAACAAAAAGGATATTGTACATTTGTGACTAACAAAAGGGATATTGTATATTTGTGACTGACAGAAGGGATATTGTATATTTGTGACTAACAAAAGGGATATTGTATATTTGTGACTAACAAAAAGGATATTGTACATTTGTGACTAACAAAAGGGATATTGTATCGGATATTGTATATTTGTGACTAACAAAAGGGATATTGTATATTTGTGACTAACCAAAATGATATTGTATATTTGTGACTAACAAAAGGGATATTGTATATTTGTGACTAACCAAAAGGATATTGTATATTTGTGACTAACAAAAGGGATATTGTATATTTGTGACTAACCAAAAGGGTATTGTATATTTGTGACTAACAAAAGGGATATTGTATATTTGTGACTAACCAAAATGATATTGTATATTTGTGACTAACAAAAGGGATATTGTATATTTGTGACTAACAAAAAGGATATTGTACATTGGTGACTAACAAAAGGGATATTGTATCGGATATTGTATATTTGTGACTAACAAAAGGGATATTGTATATTTGTGACAAATAAAAGGTTTATTGAATATTTGTGACTAACAAAAGGGATATTGTATATTTGTGACTAACAAAAAGTATATTGTACATTTGTGACTAACAAAAGGGATATTGTATATTTGTGACTAACCAAAAGGATATTGTATATTTGTGACTAACAAAAGGGATATTGTATATTTGTGACTAATAAAAGGGATATTGTATATTTGTGACGATTAAGCATTAAGTATCGAAAGGTTTAATACCGTGTGTTCATATTTTTTAAGTTTGATTCATTCGTTCGAAAATACTTATTTTACTGTAAATTTTTTGGACAAAACTTATGGCGATAGTAGAAAGTGAAAGGAAAAGAAAATTAGATTTATGAGTGATTAACAAAATATAAGTGTTGAAGAATTTCGCTATTAAGTTAGCGTTTCGTCGGATGTTGGAAGTGTTACAACAAGGGATATCAAACGACGTGAAGGGATCGAAAACACAGTCAATGGACCACTAAAACATATTTATTCGAACCAGACAGTATCAAAATTTATTAATATGAAAAGTCACAATAGTATTTTGGTACCAACTTTGATGTATGGGATTGAAACGCGGACGTAAAGCAAGACTTAAAATGTCGATTGAACGCGCACACTTAGAAGAATAGTACAATTTATGACAGAATGGAGAATTAAGTGATTAGTGATTGATGTGAAAGGCTGATGTGTCGAGTAAGATTAGGAAGATCCCTCTGAGATGGCAAGTATATATGTTAATGCAAGTGTGAGCGAAGGGTGTGGTAGAAGAAAACCACGAAAAGTGTGATTGGATCAAGTGAATAATATTTTGAAATAAGTAAATGTAAAAAGTAAAAGAAACCGTAGGAGTTGTTTGAGAAAGTGTATAGATGTAGAATAAGCTTAGGATGTGTGTTTCGAGATGGGAAAGTCGTTCTCTCCTCTCTGTCTACCTTGATAAGGAGACGGTATGATGGTATGTTTGAATGTAATTGTTTGTTACTGTTGATCTAAATAACTTGTATTTTTTACTCGAATTATCACTTTTATAAAAATTAGAATATATTTTCTTTTTTAGTTTAATTTGAACCGAAAAGGGTTGATGTCGCTCTAACACCTTGAAGACTTCTCGCCACTGTGCGGAGCGTAACTGAATGCAACAACGACTGTAAGCTTATCCCTGAGTGGGTCCCTAACAGGATTAAGGGGTCATGTACGGTACGAGTATGGTACACTTGGGTCAAAGGAGCTCTGACTAAGGAGATCTGGTTATAGTTTCGGGAGACGGAATATTTGAGACAGCTATTTAGCTCAAGGAGAATTTTATAGAAGAAAGAAATTCCAAATTAATAAAAGAGTTTTTTTCATTTCTTTTTTTTTTGTGTGTGTTTTTTATGCTAGGCAATCCATCAACACTAGGATGGTTTGTGCTATCACATAAGAGTCACAAATGCTAGGCAATCCATCTACACTAGTATGGTTTGTGCTATCACATAACATAAGAGTCACAAATGCTAGGCAATCCATCTACACTAGTATGGTTTGTGCTATCACATAACATAAGAGTCACAAATGCTAGGCAATCCATCTACACTAGAATGGTTTGTGCTGTCACATAACATAAGAGTCACAAATGCAACTATATGAGTTAATAAAATAAAAGTAATTAAAAATCTGATAATTTAAAGCTTCAACTGATTTCATGTAAAATAAAATAAGCAATCGATCTTTATTGTAAAAGTACTTTGAAGAAAGACGAAATGTAATATACATGTAAAGCGGCAAAGATACTAGGCGCGTCCAGGAAGTAAATAACGATTATGCACCACGTCCTGCACCGATCCCCCCCCCCCTCCTGCGATCGTATGGGTGCCAGTTAGCTCCTTCCCTCGCTTCAGTGCAAGCTGAGTTTTGTTGTTGAACGGTCGTATGTCTTTGTTCTATAACCTTTCAAAATGGCTGTGCCCATCGAACATCCCGCCAAATGTGAAGTGCGTAGTGTCATTCGTTTTCTGAATGCACAAATTGTTCAGCCTATCGAAATTTATAAGTAACCTTAAGCACAGTACATAAATCTTTCTCACAAATTTCACGATCGCTCCTACATGAAATAGTGACAGAGCACCTTGGCTACAAACAAATGTGTACTCGGAAAAGAAAAACCGAATGTCAACACCAGAAAAGTGATGGCAACAGTTTTTTGGGACCGAAAGGGTTTGATAGACGTAGAGTTTATACCAAGAGGACACAAAATAAACTCAGAGGCCTATTATGAAACTCTTCAACAACTTAGACGCGCCATCCAAAACAAGAGACGTGGAATGTTGTCGGGAAAGGTGGTTTTGATTCATGACAATGCGCGGCCTCATGCATCAGCACGAACACAGCGAGAACTTCAACGTCTTAAATGGGAAATTTTTGGACATCTTCCTTACAGCCCTGACTTAGCACCGAGTGATTTTCACGTATTCCCGAAACTAAAGGAATTTTTGGGTGGAAAACAGTTCGCAATCTATGAAGACCTCAAACAAGAAGTGACATCCTGGCTCAAACCTTTGGCGGTAGAAGAGTATAACACCGGAATTGAAAAATTCATCTCACGTTACAATAAGTGCCTTGACAGCTATGACGACTACATTGAAAAATAGAGTAAGGTACTGTGACTTTGTAAATAAAGTTTTGCATTGTATACGAGGCATATCCAGACAGAAAGTGTACTGAATTTTTGCAGGTTACTTTTTTTTTTTAATTAAACAAAAAAATAAGTGGTTACCGTAGTACATATGTAAGCTATTTTTCGACATATCAACTTTTTGATGCCTTCCTCGAAGTAGTTTCCCGGCAACCCCTCCGTCCACTTCTCCACCTTCTCCTTTACCTCCTCGTCGGTTGAAAACCTTTTTCCACCCATGTGCAGCTTCAGGGAGTTAAAAGAGATAGTAATCTGAAGGTGCTAGGTCAGAGGAATGCGCGGGATGGTTCAGGACATCCCATTTAAACGAGGCGAGCAGTTCCTTCGTGGCGTTGGCCGTGTGTGGTCTGGCATTGTCGTGCAGCAGGCAGACTCCCTTTGTCATTATGCCTCTCCTCTTGTTCTGAATCGCCCTCCGCAATTTTTTTAGGGTCTCACAGTATCTTGCAGAGTTGATGGTCTCCCCTTGAGGCATATATTCAATTAAAATTATGCCTTGACAGTCCCAAAACACGGATGCCATGATTTTCTTGGCTGAAATTGTGGTTTTGAACTTTTTGGCGGAGGGTGAAGAGATGTGACGTGACCGTTTTTAAACTCGCGACACCACTTGTACACACTCGTACAATTCATAAGCTTATCACCATATGCAGTTTTCACCTCATTATAAACCTCAACAGGAGGTTTTCCCTTCCAAAAGAGATAACGGATGACGCCGCGTATTTCGCACTTGGCGGGAGATAGGATTGACATTTTTCACGAAACGTGTTGTCGCGTCGACACTTCTCAACGTACTGACCTCAAACCAGTCTCGTTGTGGAGGGGAAGGGTAAGGCTACACGAGAGTGTAGCCAACATGTCGAAAATAAAATCCATCAGGTCGTGAGAGCCTCATTACACTTACTTTCTGGATACGCATAGTATTTCGTTTTTATTTAGTTATGCCAAAACGTTCTTTACTTTCTGGACGACCTACGTATATAGTTAAGCGAATCAAATCTGTCACGTTAAGGACAGCTGGGAAACACATAAACACACTCGCAGGCAAGATCATCATCCAGACCACACTTGCAGGCTGGGTCCTCCACAATATCCATTGTATAAATGTGACTAGCCTCCATGTAGTGGCCGATCTGCAAGCGACATGCTCGTATGACCGACATTTCCGTCTTGTTCATTCTTATTACACTCGTATTATATAAAACCATGGTTTCAAAGGGTTAGATTGCTGGATTGATTCATATCTATGTTATAGCCCTTATTTACATCGGTTATATCTCAGTCCAATGTCCATTTTGTAGGTCTTTATTATCACGTGTTCCCTTATTTAACGTAATTTTATTAACTGCATTGAATGTTAAATAAATAATCATAATACTTAATAAATAATAATAAACAACACTTTTTTATTTATATTGTATCATTGTCAACCAGGGTCGATTCACTGCTGGATGAAGGTCTCCCCAAGTTGACTGCAAACAGTTCGGTCCTTTGCTCGCCGATGCCACGTGATGCTGCCATGCTTCCTGATTTCGTCCATCCAGCGTACCTTCGGTCTTCTTCTAGGTCTCTTTATGCCTCTTGGGTACCATTTGATTATTTCGGATGTCCATCGGGAGTCTGACATTCTGGCTACGTGTCCGGCCCATTGCCACTTCATTCTTTTGAACACCTTTATAACGTCTTTTACCTTTGTTATATTGCGAATCCAGGTGTTTCGTATACAGTCTCTTTTAGTATATCCCAACATGCATCTCTCCATGCCCCTTTGTGCGGTCTGGAGCTTTTGCTTGTTCTTTACTGTGAGCGTCCATGTCTCGCAGTCATACGTAAGTACTGGAAGAATGCACTGGTTGTAGACCCTTCGCTTCAAGGATATTGCGAGATCACTTTTGAAGATGTTGTTGAAACGTCCAAATGAGCTCAACGCCAGTTTTGTCCTTCGTGCTATTTCCTCCGATATGCCTATTATATTGTATAGTTTCTCCGATTATATTGTATAGTTCGTATTATATTGTATGTACAGCATTTCTGATGTATACAGTCTATACTGGCGAGTTTATTATCACGTGTCAATAATTTCCAACCAGACAGATATATGTTAAACATGCCTAAGGTAAAAACCAAATTAAAATTCGTTTTGAAAATATGTGAAATCCAACGGAAATCAAACCCGCAACCCTGGGGTAAGAAGTCAGCCGTCTTATTAAATAGGTCACAGAGGACATCTGCTGTCTTTCAATATATCAGAATGGGTCGTATTCGGAAAAGAATATATTTTTCGGTCCCATTAATCGAGCCTTCAAGTTTAGAACCACTGGAGCAGGCACGGAACTCACGGTTCATCATCACACGTATAAGCAATATTTCCGACGTACCTGAAAAACTCATAACACTCGCACGAGTCTAGCGTGCGAGTATCGTTACCAAACGTACTCTTTACTAAATTTGTACTATTTTTTATTTCATTTTCGGACACCATCAAGAGTCAAACTCGAAACCTCCGGGTGGCAGTCAAACTTCTTACTAACAAGACCAAGCAGATTTTCTACAACATTAAAACATTCTAAAATATGTCAGAACTTCTCGCAATATATAATACATGTTTATATTTTTGATAAACTCACCTTGCCATACATCTACCACACGACCCTTAGGTTGAATAGGTAATGTATTAGAATTAATGTTCAGTTGGCCTATGGAATAGCTCAATAAAGAAACTCGAGATTTTAGTTTATATAAAAAAAAAACAACCCCTAATTTTATGTTCTTAAAAAAAGTATACTTAATTTTTTTTAATAAGAAATAACGTCTTACGAGTAAAACCATTATTTTATGAAAAAGCAATTAGCTACTGTAGTCACCATATAACATACCACCAGCATGTGTAGTCACCATATAACATACCACTAGCATGTGTAGGTTTTCATGTTTGCGTTATTATAACATATGTTTACAATGTGATGGTAAAAAAGCATAATAGTTGAAATTTTTTTTAAACATTGAGCATTTATTTTCAGAGATGTCACAGTAATATTCAATATTTTTCGGTACTGCTACTTGAATAATTATAAGAAATGAAACATTTTAGAACATCTGCAATCATTATAGTTCGGAAATTCTAGGATGAGTCCTATGATAGCTCACAAATTTGCCCCAATACAACCTTATGTAATGTATTTACCTAAATAACTCGCTATTTATTAGAATTGAGGCTTATATTAAAGTTGATAAAATAATGCAACTAATGAAATGTTCACCATCCCTAGAGTAAAAACCTCTTTTGCCCAAAGACAATATGCTTATTTGACTCCCATTACATACAATGGCGTGCCGACTTCAATAAAGGTAAAGGTAGGAAAAACATTTAGACAGTCGATCGGAGCGTGGTTGTTATTGCGACAGGATTTTGAGTACTTGGGCTTTCAGGATGAATGACGAGTGGAAGGAATTTATGTAAGCTCGTGAGTGTGGGTTTCTTCTTGTTGTTTTAATTTTGGTTGTTTTTGTATTTGTGTTTCTGCGTATTTTTTTTTTTTTTTGTTTTAATTTTGTTTTTTATTCTTATGATTGTGTGCGGTATAGTGTGGGATGAATATTTTCGGTATTTCTGGAGTGATGATGTGTGAACAGTTGAATTTCGCAAGATGTTTCCAGTTGTAGTTGAGTGTCACTGTCAGGTTGATGAGAGCGTGCAACGGGGTTTGGTTTTTGTGTAATCAAAAATCGGAAAGAAGTATCGATTGATTTTTCTCATGCTAAATATCCTCAGTGAGATACAGGCAAAAGCCTAGTTTACTGGAGATACGACAAATGAAAGGCAACAAACCTAGATCCATTAAAATTGTATGTCCAAATCAAATTATCTGTTGTTTTTCTCAAATTGTGTATATTTCTTGTCATGTGTAATAATAAATAAAATAAATAAAAATTAAAATTACTGAACATCGTTACAAGGTTGTATTGGGGCAAATTTGTGAGCTGTCACAGGACTCATCGTAGAATTTCCGAACTATAGTTATATTATTATATTTCGAATGCTTATTTTTATCCCTATCTTCAGGCGATTTGAAAACATTTATAAAAACATTTTGATTGCAGTCTATGCCTATACATAATACGTTATGATATGTTATGTAGATGAGGACACGTGTTCTCGACATTTTGTTTTCCTTATTTTGGTACATATTCACACAAATGTTTTTGAAAAATATTAACTAAATGAAAACAGAGGTGAGTGATTGCACAATTATGGAAAATATAAAGTTATACATAATGAATATTAAAAAAAGTATATAAACTAGAAAACGATACGTAAAATAATTCATCATTATTTTAAGAAAAAAAAACACGAAGAAAAACATTTACAGCAGAAGTAACTTCAGTAAAGAAAAAAAAATACGGATATTACATAAAATTTATAGTAAAAATGGTAAACCATACAAATTTAAAGAACAAATGCATCATAAATAATCACCAATTATAATTGATACCAGTTTAAATGGATTGTAAAGAAACAGGAAAAAATTGAATATTGGTTAAATTAGTAAACAATGTAATCGAAATTCCAGTATGCCGAAACAATGTAATCGAGATTCTAGTATGTCGAAACGATGTAATCGAGATTCCAGTATGTCGAAACAATGTAAACAAGATTCCAGTATGTCGAAACAATGTAATCGAGATTCCAGTATGCCGAAACAATGTAATCGAGATTCTAGTATGTCGAAATAATGTAATCGAGATTCCAGTATGCCGACACAATGTAATCGAGATTCTAATATGTCGAAACAATGTAATCGAGATTCCAGTATGTCGAAATAATATAATCGAGATTCCAGTATGCCGAAACAATGTAATCGAGATTCTAGTATGTCGAAACGATATAATCGAGATTCCAGTATGTCGAAACAATGTAAACAAGATTCCAGTATGTCGAAATAATGTAATCGAGATTCCAGTGTGTCGAAACAATGTAATCGAGATTCCAGTATGTCGAAAAGTTTACTTTTATTAAACAAATTCAATTAACTGTTACAAGATTGTATATGTTCAAAGGTTTTTTTTTATATTGAACTCACAATTTACCTTCAAAGTGTTACTGCTTTTACAATGAATATATTATACTTTCTATGTGCATGGTCGCGCGGTAACGCATTGTACTTCCGTGCTGAATGTCGTGGGTTCGAACCCCGCGATGTGCTACTACCTCGAATGACACATGTACTTTTTCCGCCTAGTGTTCGAGGGTATAAGGATACCCATGTCTTCGGTCATATCTATTCTTTAAAAAAAAAAGAAATAAAAACGAGATCGACCTTTTATATAATCAACGATAATTACTAAGTGAACATGTTAGTTTGCATGAAACATTTGTTCATTTTTTTACTATCCTGTTCTAAGCTTAAAAATGACAAGAATGAATAAAATAACGCATTTTATTCTGCGACCTCCGTAGTTTAGTTGATAAGTCGCAAGTCTTTTAGCACGATAGTTGCGGGTGAAATTCTCGTTGGAACCCAGTAAAAAAAAAGTATTCCATTTTGGTTTTCATTTTAGGACTTTTTAACATTTTTATGGTCGGTTGGAAGTGATTACCACATTACAATAAACTCGCCAAGTTGTACTGTACACAACAAAAGTATAATTCAATACTATTATAGAGAAACCTTATTCTATTTCTACATTTCAACAACACAATTTGTTTTTCATTTTTTTAGGATCCATAAAAAATTTGGTTAAAAAGGCTTCATATATGAAATAGACGAGCTAATGTAAAAAAAGTGTTTTTGTCAAAATATATGTATTCTTAAGAATATATTCTACCTCTAACGAAACCAATTATTGTGTCGTGTATTTGAGATATTTACGCCGTAATATCTTTGCAAGTTATTTCACCAAATATAAAAAAAAAAAACAAAAGGTAGCTTTATAAAGCTAAACGTCATTTAAAAATAGTGTAAACGAGTCATTACCCACAGAGCATTTTATAATAAACAAGACGAAAAGTCTGGCACAGTGCTCCGCAACCGGTGTGCCGTGGCACACTGGTGTGCCGTGAGCCGGATACAGGTGTGCCGCGGTCAAATTCAATGTACGAGTATTTGACATTTAACAATTTTTCATTATGTATTTAATACACAATAACATTTTCATAATATTGTCTATTTTTCAAAATGTAGTATAGAATAATTATTATAACTAAATAATTGTTCAATGGTCCCCCAGCGCCTGGTGCCAACTGTTGAAAACTGCGTAGTGTGCTTTGTACACACCATGGCCGCACCAAATTAGTCATAGACAAAGAAAAATGACCCTTATGCGCGTCGCTGAAAACTCATGCCTAATTTAATACCTATATATTTTAGCTTTTGGTGTGCCGCGGAATTCTAGGAAGAATTTTGGTGTGTCGTAGGTGAGAAAAGGTTGCGGAGCACTGGTCTAGCATATTCTAAATTGACAAAAAAAAATCCTGTTTAATTTTACTGTTTTTACTCGTAAATATTTTGTATCTATCAGTGACAGGTACACCAAGTAAGATTGAAAAATATTCTAACTAAACGAAACAATCTGTGACCTATTAGGTAAGTTTAAATATAGTGCCATATGATTTTCCCTTAAGCTCTATTTAGCACGTGTCTCATTGGTTGGATGAGGTTGCCACATTATAATAAATCCTACAGGCTGTATACATCGCTTAAACCAGTGTTTCCCAACCTTTTTAGACCTGTGGACCGGTAAAAAATGGATTTTTTTTCGCGGACCACTAATACTGAAATAAAAATGGTTTTTTTATTTAATATTTTTTTAATCTTATATTGTGACAGATGAACATGCTCGTATGTAACTACAATATAATTAACAAATATACATATAACAGTTAAACAATTTTTATTGTAACATTGTCTGATACAATTAAAATTTAACAAAAACAATGGGGGTTTTTCAACAAACTAATGCGAAACTTGCTGTTGCATCTTTGCTAATATATTGGATATTCTTGGCTGCAGTGCTGTCTCTGACATTATTTTACTTGTATGTACTGTTACTCTCACCGGTCCATTCCAAAATGAAAACAATGATATATTATGAAATTCTTGGAAATATATTTAGGTAGGGTTTTGCATCCGAGTTCACTATCCAAGAGCAAATATTTCCGTTCTCCCTAAGTGTATCTGAGAAGATTTATGACTGTCCATTCTGAGAAAACGAGCAACCATCGTGTCGCATTATCATACGAATTATATTTATTTAACAATTATTAAAAATACAAGTCAACGTGCAAGCGAAAAAATCCTATATTTAATAGCGAATTTCTTGAAATTTGACATACTGTTTGCGGCCCGGCGGAAAGTCTCCGCGGCCCGGCACCGGGCCGCGGACCACCGGCTGGGGAACACTGGCTTAAACTTTAGTAAGCGCAATGCGATACAATGAATAGTTAATTAATGGAATAAGAATGGAACTATTATTTCTGATCTCGAGTTGGTGAACGGAAAGGGGAGTACTTTGAGAACATTCTGAATCGTTCTCCTTCTATCGAGAACATTCTGAATCGTTCTCCTTCTATCGAGAACATTCTGAATCGTTCTCCTTCTATCGAGAACATTCTGAATCGTTCTCATTCTATCGAGAACATTCTGAATCGCTCTGCTTCTATCAGTCCTTGTGACATTTAAGCGTAGTCTGGGAACTTGGAAACATTCCAGGCAACTGTTATAACATACGTTCGAGATACAATACGCTGTGACGAAGCTCAAAAATAGTAAACCTTCTTGGGATGACAAAATTCTGTCGAGTTTTTCAAGTATGAAATCACTCCGGGAGTTGGCCATATGATATGTATTCAGTAAAATAAGGAAACTTTTTTCAAATATTCTTTTAAATTATAGTAAATCAAGATTTTGATGTATTATTCGAGTTCTCAGCTTAATTATGTTCAAGTAAAAGTTATGACTCTTTGCAATATGTAAAAGGTATAAAATATTGGGTTGCTGCAGAAGTTCATCCCGTTTTTGGTACTAGATGGCGTTGTATCGTAAAACCGAAGTATTATTAACTTCATACGTGTTAAGTTTTGATGTTGTTTGATAGACGGGATTTTAGCGAGTACTTGGGTGTTATTTGGTAGTGTTATTTTACATTGTGTAAATTATTAAAAATTGCATAAAATAAAAAAAACATTTTCGACATATTATGCTTTTTTATATTCGGAAAGGCAAGAATCCTTCGCAGACACAAAATAAGGCATGTGCTGTGTAAGGTGAGGGTGCCATTGTCGATTCACGTGTCGTAAGTGGTTCAGAAAGTTTCGTGAAAACAATGTTAATTTTAGCGATGCACCACGTTTTGGACGACCGGCTGAGGCTGATGGCGACGAAATATTGGCGCTAATTGAAAATGATCGGCATAGAACAACTCGAGAGATAGGAGAAATTCTTAGAACCAACCAGTCAACAGTGGCAAGGCGATTACATCAACTTGGAATAGTTAGCAAGGCCGACGTATGGGTGCCGCATGAGTTAACGGAGAAAAAATTGATAGACTGAATTTCTACTTGCGGTTCTCTATTGAAGCGCAATAAAACCGATCAATTTTTAAAGCGGATGGTTGTAACAGGTGATGAAAAATGGATTGTGTATAATAATGATCATGGTGTAAGTGCGGAGATGCCCCTTCAACCAGCGCCATAACCAGTTTACATCCGAAGAAGGTTATGCTATGCATTTGGTAGGACCGAAAGGGAATAACTTATTATGAGCTGAAAACCAAACCATTAATTTGGAGATACTGTTCATAACTAAGTGAATTAAAGCGAGCAATCGACCAAAAGTGGCGTGAATTAGCCAACAGAAAGGGCATTGCGTTCCACCAAGACAATGCTGGATCACACGTATTTTTGGCCACAACCTTTTACAATTAACTTATATGTTTTAATCAATCTACCGTACTCTCCCGACCTTGCGCCTTCCAACTATCATTTATTAAGATCGCTTCAAAACATCTCAGACGGTAAAAACTTTTCTTTATTGGAAGACTTGAAAAATCCCTTGGACCAGTTATTTAGCCAGAAACCTTAAAGCTTCTATGAGCGCGGGATTATGCAGCTACCAGAGATGGAAAAGGGCCATCCAACAGAACGGCACATACTATGTTGATTAAATGTAATTTTTAGTAAATAAAATGTTTCATCAATTTTTGTATAAAAAGTGGGACAAACTTTTGCATCAACCTAATATAAAAAATCCCATTCCAGTCAATCAAACCAATCCTCCTTAAGGGCACTCTAACTCGAGACTCGAGCCCACTATTAATAAATAAATCCCGTCTAGCAGCTATAGACAGAGGCATATTGCGCATGTCTGGGAGTAAAACCTCGAGAAAAATATTTAGGAGCAGTCCTTCTGCCATGATTATGGTAAATCTTCGATAGCCGATTGCACTTTGAGAAGAGTATAACTTATTTAGGTTATCTCGTGAAAATTTTGCGTACTTTGAAAGAGTAATTTTTCTAAAATTTAACATTGTTGTATTATTGATTTTTCATGAATCGAGTAATGAGTTTTGTTCATCTGGCAAGTTCTAGACTATCCTCTGTGGGTTGTCTCAAGAGACCGCCATTTCATTTTAATACACCCTCCTCACACGAAGCAGGGGAGAAATGATTATGTTATCCACTTGCCGAGCAATTTCACATGCATTATTTGAATCCGAAGCACTGAAGCATACAGTCTATGCGGATGAATAGAAACTGCTTTGTTTAGAAACTGAATGCTATAAGCGTTATATATTATGAAATATATACATTTGTCAAGTAATTTTTAAATAATGATTATATATATAGGTGCCGTGTATATAATACTATAGAAGCATTTGAAGACAATCATTTTTGGACACTACATATATACACTGCACTACACATAAGGCCGAATGTGTGACTATTACATATCGGTAGATTTACTAAAGTTCGTCTTTCTTGGTAATTTTTTTGTGGTTTCTTACCAAATATGTTTTTTTCTGAAATATGCAGGTGCAGGGAAGTTGCTAATCTAAAGAATGCAGCTCCAACCCTCCTACCGTTGCGCTAAATTATATTTATTTTCTAGTATTTTTAATTTATCAATAAAAGTAGATTCGAGCCCCGAGTTACGAGTGTAGTATTTCTTGTTGATATTTTTGCAAAAAGGATTCCAGTCTGGTTTACAATGAAGGCCTCTTCACCATCTTTATTTATTTATTTAACACTTTTATTTCTAATACAATCTGGTGGGCTTATTGTCAGATGACAACTCTTCCAACCAACCAAACAAAAGTAAATGAAGCAAGTTATCATTCAAATGCCTATCCCATCCCCACGAAATCCTTAAACACACACGTGATCATATGCTCACGGACCCCACAAAGATGGACAATCACCCGAAAATAATTTTTCATATAAAGTGAGATATCATCAATCAAAAGAAGGGATGGTGGAGAGGAAAGGAAAAGAAAAATCAGGAATGAAACACGTTATTTTACTGACTAGAAATTAAGAGTTTTTTTCAGTCACTTCTTAAAACATACCAAGGACGGAGCGAGTCTTATATTGGTTTGTAACTGATTCCAGAGTCTCACTGCATGTACTTTCTGGTCGGTAGGAAGATATTGCCACATGGCAATAAGCTCACCATATTGTACTGAATACAACGAAAGTGTAAAACAATAATATAACGCATAGCCATAGAGAACCTCCGTGACCTACATAGTAAGATGCCAGATTTCTAGCCCGAGGGTTGTAGGTACAATAAATTACCGTTGGAACCCATATTTTTAAAAATGATTCAAGTATGGATTTCACTTAAGACTTGTTTAACACCCTGATTGGTCGGTAGAGTTTGCCACCTTACAATAAGTTTACTAGGTTGTTTGGTACATAATGAAAAGGGAACGTTAACGTAACGCTTTTATTTCAATCTCATTTACCATACTTTCATCATGTCCAAGTTTCGTTTGGAGACAAGATTTTATTATTAGCAACCGGCTTTGTTTTGCTCATGTTCTAACAATGGTCAAAGGAAACAGTCGTTAGATTTAAACCCACGTTAAAACTTACGTGGGCGTCGCGTTGTGTTGTGTTGATTCTTTCTGTTTGACAATCGTATTATTGTCGTTACTGTCAGCAAATAAAGATTTGGTTCCAGTGTAATGCTCACTGAGGAAGCTGCGTGGCAAATATTATTATCAACTCTCAAATGGGTCGTTTATTCTTGAAAATGGCGTCATGCTCTTTTGCTTCTAATGTCTATAACTCATTGAAACACAATGTTATTTTTAAACAAAGTTAACGTGGCAATAAAACATGCGAATATATTAATTAAACCGGATAAGAATAAGAATAAGAATAAGAATAAGAATAAGAATAAGAATAAGAATAAGAATAAGAATAAGAATAAGAATAAGAATAAGAATAAGAATAAGAATAAGAATAAGAATAAGAATAAGAATAAGAATAAGAATAAGAATAAGAATAAGAATAAGAATAAGAATAAGAATAAGAATAAGAATAAGAATAAGAATAAGAATAAGAATAAGAATAAGAATAAGAATAAGAATAAGAATAAGAATAAGAATAAGAATAAGAATAAGAATAAGAATAAGAATAAGAATAAGAATAAGAATAAGAATAAGAATAAGAATAAGAATAAGAATAAGAATAAGAATAAGAATAAGAATAAGAATAAGAATAAGAATAAGAATAAGAATAAGAATAAGAATAAGAATAAGAATAAGAATAAGAATAAGAATAAGAATAAGAATAAGAATAAGAATAAGAATAAGAATAAGAATAAGAATAAGAATAAGAATAAGAATAAGAATAAGAATAAGAATAAGAATAAGAATAAGAATAAGAATAAGAATAAGAATAAGAATAAGAATAAGAATAAGAATAAGAATAAGAATAAGAATAAGAATAAGAATAAGAATAAGAATAAGAATAAGAATAAGAATAAGAATAAGAATAAGAATAAGAATAAGAATAAGAATAAGAATAAGAATAAGAATAAGAATAAGAATAAGAATAAGAATAAGAATAAGAATAAGAATAAGAATAAGAATAAGAATAAGAATAAGAATAAGAATAAGAATAAGAATAAGAATAAGAATAAGAATAAGAATAAGAATAAGAATAAGAATAAGAATAAGAATAAGAATAAGAATAAGAATAAGAATAAGAATAAGAATAAGAATAAGAATAAGAATAAGAATAAGAATAAGAATAAGAATAAGAATAAGAATAAGAATAAGAATAAGAATAAGAATAAGAATAAGAATAAGAATAAGAATAAGAATAAGAATAAGAATAAGAATAAGAATAAGAATAAGAATAAGAATAAGAATAAGAATAAGAATAAGAATAAGAATAAGAATAAGAATAAGAATAAGAATAAGAATAAGAATAAGAATAAGAATAAGAATAAGAATAAGAATAAGAATAAGAATAAGAATAAGAATAAGAATAAGAATAAGAATAAGAATAAGAATAAGAATAAGAATAAGAATAAGAATAAGAATAAGAATAAGAATAAGAATAAGAATAAGAATAAGAATAAGAATAAGAATAAGAATAAGAATAAGAATAAGAATAAGAATAAGAATAAGAATAAGAATAAGAATAAGAATAAGAATAAGAATACGAATAAGAATACGAATAAGAATACGAATAAGAATAAGAATAAGAATAAGAATAAGAATAAGAATAAGAATAAGAATAAGAATAAGAATAAGAATAAGAATAAGAATAAGAATAAGAATAAGAATAAGAATAAGAATACGAATAAGAATAAGAATAAGAATAAGAATAAGAATAAGAATACGAATAAGAATAAGAAAAAGAACAAGAATAATAATAAGAATAAGAATAAGAATAAGAATAAGAATAAGAATAAGAATAAGAATAAGAATAAAAATAAGAATAAGAATAAGAATAAGAATAATTATAAGAACAACAATAATACTAATAATAATAATAATAATAATAACAACAACAATAATAATAATAACACGAATAATAATAATAATAATAACATCAACAATAATTTTAATTAATGATTCTAAGATGTGTCCCATTTTAAATGGATTTAAGGTACAAAATACGTAAAAAAGTCACTAAAACATGTACAATCGAACTGGACATTATCAAAATATGTTGAGGTCCACAACAATATTTTAGTACTAATTTTGATATATGAGAGTGAAGTGTGGACGTTGAAAATGACTGATAGGTATCGAATAAATACTATAGAAATGCGTGTACTGGGGAGGATATAGGTATAGTGTGACAATGAATGACAAAATACCGAACGAAGTGATTCGGGATGAATGTGAACATAAGGTTGAGATATTGAGTAGGATGAAAATGTGCATTCTGAGATGGTTAGGGCATGTAGAACGAGTGAGAGAAGATAAACTAACAAAACATATCGTGCACACTTATGGTTGTACAAATTATAGTTGGATCAAGTGAATTATGTTTTGAGAGAATACAACGTAGAAAGTCAGAGAATATGAGCTGTAGAGGTTGTACGACGAATTCTACGGATAGGAAAGATGCGAAGCGTGTGTTTCGAGATAAAATAATCTAGCACACTTTCTTTCTGCCTATTCCGATAGAGAAATGAAATGGGCTAATGCCATCAAAGGCACCTCAGAACCATTCATCATCGTTGACTGAGCATTGTGACTTCCATGATAACCCTTAAGAACTCCTCTCCATCCATCCCTGGACTCCACGGTTCGAAGAGCAGTTGTTAAGGGTATAGTCCTGTTGCGTCTCCCAATTGGCCAGTCCTACGCATTAGGGATCATCTTCTTCTGCGCAGTCTTTCCACGCTTCCAGTGACCACAAGCCTCTGCAGACTGTCTCCTTGATCACGAGCAATGTGCCCAAAGAATCCGACGACTCGTCGTCGGCGTATTGTCAACAATCTGTCGTTGATTCCCAGTTCTACGAGAATGGAAGTTTTAATTCACTTTGCCCTCTACGGGAATTTCCAACGCATTTTATCATCATCAACAAAATTATTAATGCAATCATTTCTTCGAGTGCGCCGATTTCATCATGACACGTAAATACTTACTGAATTTTTTTTCCAAATACATAATTTATTAGCGAAATCTGTAGCTTGTAAAATGGCGTAGTATTTATTATCCACAGCATCAGTATAAACTCGGATACCGCAAGTGCGAAGAAGATAGATGGTGGTGCGGAAATACTGACACACCCTAAGTATGACGGATGGGGTGGCGCGGCGCGTCTTCCGGATTTTTCTCAAATCTTCTAAATATTGGTTCAGTTTATCCCTCGGCATAATGAATCGCCCAGTTGGTCGGCCCAATCTAATTTCATAACTTATCAAATCAGTCAAAGAATGCCAAGCTGAATAGAAAAATACGCTTTTGTAATTTATTTTTATCAAACACTGTTTATTACACTTTTTTGTGACGGTATAACCCTACCGGTTTCAAGGCTTTCGCCTCATCTTCAGGGGAGCACAAACAAGACTTCCCTGAAGATGAGGTGAAAGCCTTGAAACCGGTAAGATTATACCGTCACACAAAAGTGGAATAAACAGTGTTTGATAAAAATAAATTACAATGTCTTTAAACCTCCACAACGTTAATGCCTTAACTATAGACAACGAAAAATACGCTAATGAAAATCATATACCTATACAAACATGTATACATACCATCACGTTGTTTCCCTATAAAGGTAGGTTGAAAAGAGAGAACGCCTGACTTTCTTATTTCGATACTAATTTTTTTCTTCATCCATACACCTCACACTATTCTTACGATTTACGTGGCTTTTTATATTTCTTTCTTTTAAAATATCATATATTTGATCTAATCTTTCTCTCGTTGATCTTCCTCTACGATTTATTCCACTCATTTTCTTCTAAATATTGGTTTTGTTAGTCTTTTTTCATTCATTCATTCCACGTGCCCGAATCATTTCACAGTGCTCTTTTTAATCATTGTATATGTTTAAAAAATCCACACTAGTTTAAAATGTTTTTTATTTATTTTTTGCTGTGTTAAGTTAGCGAAAACGAGGGCTGAAGTTTTGAAAGCGTTGCAGCTTTTATCCTCAAGGTGATCTCAAAAAAACATTACCAAATATAATACACACGCAAGAAACACCTATCGTTCTATCCACATTGTATTGTATTGCACTTTAGTTGCATACAGTACAATCTGGCAGGCTTATTACCATGTGGCAATATCTTCCAACCAACCAGAAATATGTTAAAGAGGCCTTAAGTGAAAACCAGATTGAAATCATTTACTCGTATATAAAAATCTGGGTTCCAACAGGAATCGAGCTCGTAACCATCGGAGCTGGGAGACAGGCCTCTTACTAGGTCACGGAGATCGTCGCATTCGTAACCGCAACGTGAATGCGTCTTTGATATACTCCGACTTACTTTCACGATCGCAATGTGAAAATTTGTTTGACGTGGCGAACGCTTAGCATGCGCCCTTTACATTCCCATTTTCGTTGCGGTCACGAGTATAGGTGATTAAGTGGATGCTTTCTCGCTATATTTGGAAATGTTTTTGACATCGTCTTAAAGATGAAAGCTACAAACCTTTCAGAACGCCGACCGTCACTTATGGATACACCTCCGAAAACCGTTTTAAAGCAATGAAAATCTACTTCTTCTTCTTCATCTTATTTTAGGCATGTTGGCCTGTTATGGTCCTGCATCATTATTTGCCTCTTGCGACGTCGACTGCCAGCTGTCGTTCCATCTTTTGGGAGGTCGTCCTGGAGGTCTGCTTGCTTGGGGGATACTGTCCCTGACCATTCTTACGGCTCTTGGTTCCTCCATTCTGGATACGTGTTCGTTCCAGAACCTTCTTCTCTGTCGTCCCCATCTGACAATATCTTCAATTTCACACGTCCTTCGGATTTCTGTGTTACGTACTCTATCACTAAGGGTTTTGCCAGCGATACTCCTGAGTACCTTAATTTCGCTGGTTCGAAGGAGATTTTTGGTTCTGATTTTTGGTTCGGTTAACAAATAACATTTATGAAAATGCAATTAAATTACAATCAGATTACCAAACAAAAACGTTTTTTTTTTCCACCTATAAATGCATTTCTACGTCCCATATAGCAAAACAAAGCTTTGGTAACAAATCACGATCTTGCCGTCTGAAGAAACCTCGGAATAGTATTATACAATTATGTTGTAAAACATTTTTACCGTATACAGTTAAACCTGGTACGTTTATTGTTATGTAGCAATTTCTAAGTAAAAATCAGACTACCATAAAACTCTTTTTAAAAATAAATCGAGTTCCAACGGGAATCAAACCCTTGACCGCTGTGTTACAAGACAGATATCTTATTAACAAACCCTTGACCACTGTAATACAAAACAGATATTTTATTAACAAACCCTTGGCCACTGTGTTACAAAACGCATAACATATCTTATTAACAAACCCTTGGCCACTGTGTTACAAAACAGATAACATAATTTATTAACAAACCCTTGGCTACTGTGTTACAAGACAGATATCTATTAACAAACCCTTGGCCACTGTGTTACAAAACAGATAACATATCTTATTAACAAACCCTTGGCCACTGTGTTACAAAACAGATAACATATCTTATTAACAAACCCTTGGCCACTGTGTTACAAGAAAAATAACTTATTAATATAATTATGGCCATCTTAATAATTGGTGAATAAGCGTAAAAAAACATATTTCTAGTATTGTATTTTTAAATATAGTTGGACGAAGTTAACATTGAGACATTTGAATAATTAAAACCGATCAATTTATGTAAAATAATCCCTTTTATGTATTTATAGCTAAGACATTAAAATTCATTGAGTTAATTAAGTTTCTCATGAATTATACAAAAACAAGTATATTCAGATGATATCAAAAGGAATGGGATCATCTTGTACGACCTTTCCGATTACATTAAATCCCTAGGGTAAAGAGAAAAGCCTGATCGGGGCATCACTCTAGTTTTCAGTCTATACATTTGATTTCATTCGTATTTCAAAGATAATTTTGTACTTAACATAAGTGACAGTTTATCAATGATTTAAATTGACGTATTTTGAGTTAAATGTTCCAAAACATATTTAAATTGATGGGATAAGACATGGCTCGACAAATAATTGCTTTTAGGGTACGGGGGTGGGTCTCTTCAATCGAACAGAACACTTTAACTATAGAGACGGCTTCTCAATCTTCCCTTGATCAGTATGATGAAACTTATCAATATTATGTTGAGAAACTAAATAGCCGATGAAAACTAGAAGTCGTAAATAAGAAATATACTGAATCATACTTGACGTACCGAAACTTTTCAAGGAAATGCCAGGCCAGAGTTCACATTTTTTTAACCCTTCCCTTATGGTGATAAAAATAATACGCGTGATCCGGTGTTGGGTAGTAAGTACGCAATAAAAAATTAGCGATTTTAAATCGGAAAAATAAGAACATTCATAGATAATCCCCTTAATTAATTATAATTGAAGTTAAAAATTATAATAATTGAGATTTATTTGCTGAAAACATTAAAAAACCATCTGACAACGCTCACGGAACGGGCGTACGTCTAACCTATTTGCAAGCTTAGAAGCTACTAGTGGCGCGGAACGTCAGTCGCATACCCCGGCGCTTACGCTTATGCTTGCGACGTTGATACAATTCAGCTCCTCGCAATTCAGTCTAGTATGCAAGAGTGAGATGCGAATATAGTGTCGCGCTTCCCGCATACTATTCACCTATCGTCAAGACGAGGCACTCGCAGCGTTTAAATGCGAATTTGTTTTCGATCTTTACAAAACACCTCGATGTAGTCGATAAATTCTGATTATTATTAATATTATTTTTTAAATCAATGCGTAAATATATTATGGAGGAATACCTAAAATCTTAACCTTGTATTTATTATATTTATAGAGATATTGATGGTTATTAGAAGCAACGTGTAGAAGATACCCAACACAGGGAAGGAAAGGTTAATGGCATGTCCGTGTAATTTTTTCTATGTCAACAATGCCAAACATTTTTAACTTTAATTTTAATCAGGGAAATTTTTTCCCCGATTGTATAGAGCTCAAATATGTATATACATCTTTCGCCCCCAACGCTGAAAATTAACATAGTTTTCTAGTTAGTTAAAATAAGTTATAACCTGAGCAATAAACCCACTATAATGTGTAAAAAAACACTACAATAAAGTTCAAATAAATGTTACTATGTTCTAAGATTGTTTTCTTTGCTTTGCTTATAAATTACGTTACTTAATATTGGTACTTGTATCGAGAAGGTTGAACAATATAGATCTATATATTTGTTTGAAAATTAAGTTGCCACAACAAAAAATCAATATTTTTTTTATAATCAACCAGGGATATTTTTTGTCACGTAAGAATCTTTTTCAACCAAGCGAAACGATAATTATATAGCAGATGAACAATTATATTTATTTATTATTTATTTATTTAACACTTTTATTGCAAATACAATCTGGCGGACAATAAGCCCGCCAGATTGTATTTGCAATATATCATTCCAATTACTATCCATCCCCACGAAATCCATAAACAGAACATATACGTGAGCATATGCCCACGAATCCCACAAAGACGGACATTATTTTTCATATAAAGTGAGATATAATCAATCAAAAGAAAAGGAAGGGATGGTGGAGAGGAAAGGAAAAATCGGGAATGAAACACGTTATTTTACTGACTAGAAATTAAAAGTTTTTTCAGTCGTTTCTTAAAGTATACCAAGGACGGAGCGAGTCTTATATTGGTTTGTAACTGATTCTAAAGTCTCACTGCATGGACAGTAAAGGACGACGTAAAAAAATTATATTATACAGCGCCGTTTCAATAGCAAACCCTTCACAAGTGCGTTCTAACTCTGGACTTGAATCCATTATTATTGACAGATTAAAACATAACAAAATAAAAATATATAAGTTTAGTGTAACAAGAGGAAGGTAGAAGCTGCGGCCATTAGGT
Organism: Odontocerum albicorne; assembly: GCA_949825065.1. Taxonomy (NCBI): domain Eukaryota; kingdom Metazoa; phylum Arthropoda; class Insecta; order Trichoptera; family Odontoceridae; genus Odontocerum; species Odontocerum albicorne. The sequence goes on along the minus strand of OX463846.1, from coordinate 688,060 downwards.
AAGGTACTTCCTCGCATCTGCATATGTTTAGAAAAATATATTTGGTAATAAAACCGTTGAAAACTTATCATTGAAATACGAACTACCAAGAAACCTTTGTAGATCTTCCGATATGTGATAATATAACATTCGGCTTTAAGTGTAGTGTAGTGTTTTTGTATAGACCGTTTCATTCCCAATTTTCAGCGAAAACCAATTGACACATTTTTTTAAAATAAAGAAGGTTCAAACGGGAATCGAACCCGTAATATGTCGGAAGACAGATCTTATCAACAGGGTCAGGTCAGGAAGACAGATCTTATCAACAGGGTCAGGTCAGGAAGACAGATCTTATCAACGAGGTCAAAATCGTTGAGCGTTTATAACCAAAATTAACTCTGCTTTTATTTTTAAGAGTTGTACGGCAAACTATATTTTTTTCATATTAAAAAAAAAAAGAAAAACGAGTATCAAAAAAAATTTAAAAAAACCTTCTCGCTGGTAAACTTTCTTTACTTTTATATTTTTTAAATGTAGTAGATGGAAAAAGTGGAGTGTGATTAAATACGAGTTAATATTTTTTTAAATATAAAAAAATGTTTAAATTTTACCTCATGGATCAATTTTCTGACAAATCTCATCTTACAAGATGTTCCTTCAAAATTTCAGAGGGAGGTCGATCCTGGAGGAAATATTCAATACCCAAAAGAATTTTTCTGGCCGTATTTTCTACACTTAGATGAATTCCCTAGAAGCCTATCAGGATCAGGAAACGGGGTGGATTGGTCGCGTCACCAAAAAAATCTTGCCGCCTCCCCGATAGTTTCCCAAATCCAACGGTTGGACTGAATTATTTTTATTGAAGAGGGACTCGAACCCGAGAGAAAGGTCGAAAAGTTCTCGATTAAAGCAATGGCTCATAAAATCTTGATGAAAATCTCCTTTTTGCCTGAGGAGAGATTGCTAAATGTTGGGATATTTACTCGGAATTTTTACCATTTTGTTTTTTTTTTTTTTTTGGGAAACCCTCACAAAGAGGATGTGGAACTGGTTGTAGGAGAGTTTGTTCAGGTTTTATTGTTGATCTTTATTATTGTTTCAAGTATTAACATTTGTGTAAGTTAATTCTTTCTTATAACACTTTTAGAGCCGAAGAAATCAAGGCAATCTTTTCCAGTGCCCGTTTTTTTTTATGAAGAATTTATTTAAGGTGTTATATTTCGTTAAATATAAAAAAATGGAATGAGGTTTTGTACATTCGTTTAAAATCCTTAAATAATTTAGCTAAACAGAGAGTGATATCACATACCTTTCAGGTGTACCGGACCTGACTATCTAAAAGCTTCGGCTTAGCACATACCATACAATATCTTGCAAATTCTGTTATTGTTTCAATTGATGTTTATATAATATAAATCAACACATGTTTCGACAAGTTTTTTGACAACTTATATGGAGGATTTGGCAAATTCCGTTTTCTATTTGGACTCGGATACTGTAGTTGGTCTCATATGTCAAATTATATATATTATAAATTATTCATATCCAGATTCATATGTCAAATTCTTCAAAGTCTGACACTTCAATGACGACAACACCGATGACACCAGAATCTTCACCATAAATCGATTCGAGCATATTTATATATTAATCTAGCGTATTGTTCACGTTAAAAATCAGGAGGGTTTTGGATGAAAATATTTGCTAGATTCCAGTTACATGTACCATATGCCCTTTTTTGTAAGAGGTATCGATTATGTGAAAACACGAGACCGGGACATACCATAAAGCAAATCTAGTTTATTATGTAAAAAATACGGGTTCGGGATATAAAGTATTAAATGTTACGAGACTAACCTGGCTGGTGACATGATTTATTGAAAGCTTGTGTGGTGTAGATCCAAAGGAGCTGTTTTTAAAAAGTGGGAAACCTTTTCGCGTTCTTTGGTATTTATTTCTTCTTTATTTTTGTTTCTTGTCTTGTGGATTTCTTATGTTTCTAAATTGATTTCTGTGACGTATGTTAAACTTTAACCTTACTGTATTAGAAATCATGATTGTTCTCTATTATATGGTTTGCAAATTCTGAAAAAATGTTAGTAAACACAAGTCTATTTTGCTGTGTAAAAACATTGTGAAACTGTTTAAAGTTTGACAATGCTTTTGTCATACTTCTGTATCACATATACTCGTATATTCATATTTCATAGTATTACAATATCCTTATTGCATATCTAGGAAAGTGCTTAGTTCGATGATTCCAGAAATGGTTCAATGTTTGAAACCCAGGTGAGTGGTACAGAGATAATACTGTTATTTCACATTTCACTGTTTATGATATGCCTATCCTCGTGTAAGTTCAATCTCTTAGCAAAAAAAAAACGTGACCGCGGGATTAATTACTTTTTCACTTTAAAAATAACTCCATCTTTTGAATTTTGTTAATTCTTATGTAATACCAAAGCCTTTTATAATGTTCTTCTGAGTCCAGCGTTCGGTGAGTTCAGTGAGTACGGTAACATCTGTAACAATTTCAGTTTGGTTGTAATACACTTAACATATTGTAATTTGTTTACACAAAAGTTTTTATTCCCCTGAATGAGGTGAAAATCTTGAAACCGGCAGAGTTTTTTTTTATCCTGGCGAGTTTATTGCCATGTGGCAATCTCTTCCAATCAACCAGAAATATGTTTTATAGATCCTAAGTGTAACCAGACTGGAATCCTATTTAAAAAAATCTGGGTTCCAGCGGGGATCGAACCCGCAACCTCCGGATCGGCAGACAAGTGTCTTACCACCAAGCCACAGAGGTCGTTATACCGTTAGGGTTATACCGTTACATAAAGTGGAATAAACAGTGTTTGATAAAAAAAAATTACAATGTCTTTAAACCACCACAACGTTAATGCCTTAACTATAAATAACACGAGTATAATACAGTTAATTTATCAAAATTTTTATTTGGTTTGTAATATATTTTTTAACACTTTCGTTGTATACAAATAACCTGGTGGGCTTATTGCTATGTGGTAATCTCATCCAACCAACCATAAAGATGTTAATGAGGTCTAAAGCAAAAACCGGACTGGAATCCTTTTAAAAACGGGTACCAGCGGGAATGGAACCAGCAATCTCAAGGCTGAGAGACAGGCATCTTACCGACTAATGTAGTATACTCGATCTAATGTAGTATACTCGTATTTAATGATTTTTAACTATAAATGTAGCGTTGACATGATCAATATATTATATTTTTATTATTTAATATTTATATTTGAACCATGATAACATGTTTGTATTTCCATAAAGTTTTGCACATCTCCATAAAACAAGCTTAGCAAATAGAATTATTCATAATTGTGTGTTCATGGCCGTCAAGGGACTTACATAAATTGCACCGGTTTATATTTAACAAGTCTTATATTTAAAGCTTCTAGGAGACGTTGAGGTACACCACTATATTCTATCTTGAAGCTGTTAAATGAAAAATCATCTTGTATAGTGTTTACAGATATTCTTGAGGTTTTCAGGATGAATCTTAATGAAAAATCCTCTTGTATAGTTGTGTTCACAGATATTCTTGAGGTTTTAGGATGAATCTAAAGATTTATTTATTTACTCAAATATTCACGTATAAAATACACAACGCAAGATGAACGTTATGCTCGTATATAAGGCAACTTACAAGACTAATTATCTGATCTGTAATAGTTGACTTATGCACACGAAAGTTAATTATAAGCAACGTGAATAGTCTCAGCAAAGTTGGAAATATTTCACAATTCAGTTAAAAGAAGTAAAAAAAAATGGTTGACACAATTGTGAAATATTGACATAATTGAAACATCCAAAAGCTGTTTATATTTACATTCAACCCAACCTGTCAAAATTTAACTAGACTTTCAATGTGATTGTCTCAGTGCCGCAGTCCAACAAATATAAGATTTCTTAACTCACCTGTTGGGGATCTTTTTCGGGCTGCTGGGGACAAAGATGCCTACTCTCAGGTAATAGTCAACGTTGGGTGGACCTGACATGGAACTGGGAAGAATAACTCACCTGTTGTACACATTTTCACCAAGATATAAGCATTGTTTTAGTAGTGACGATGACGACTTGTTTTCAATAATATTGTAAGTAAGCGTAGCTCCTTCATGCCGGTGTGGCGGTCGCACACTCGGAATACTGTGGGCATTTATACACACGGTCAATGACCGATGAAGTGACCCTTGCATTCCTCGACAAATTTAAATAAACAAGTCCAAAGTTCACACACCGGCCATTTAATCCGCAGCCCGGAGCGGACCGCATTACACGCCGGAGCGAGAACGCACCACGGCTGTCTCGCCAGTTCCGTATTTGAATGATACCTACATACAACATTAATCGTTTCGCTAATGCAGAAACGAGAGGAATTATATCTTGCTCGCATTCCCGCACACACGCGGAAATAGTATAAATACCTACGTTTACTAATAAAAACTCTTCTTCCGCATTGCGATCCAAAACGTGTTTTATTTATCAACAAATCATCATCATCTCTTCCCTTAAGGACTAGCTCCTAAACCTGCTTGATTCAAGCGCAGTTCCTTCATGCCGGCTTGATTCAAGCGCAGCTCCTTCATGCCGGCTTGATACAAGCGTAGCTCCTTCATGCCGGCTTGATTCAAGCGCAGCTCTTTCATGCCGGCTTGATACAAGCGTAGCTCCTTCATGCCGGCTTGATACAAGCGTAGCTCCTTCATGCCGGCTTGATTCAAGCGCAGCTCCTTCATGCCGGCTTGATACAAGCGTAACTCCTTCATGCCGGCTTGATTCAAGCGCAGCTCTTTCATGCCGGCTTGATACAAGCATAGCTCCTTCATGCCGGCTTGATTCAAATGTTCAAATTCCACAATATTTCGTTGTGTACTTGTACGTGTTCCTTAGCTAAATTAATTCTTTGAAACTTTCTGAATTCTTATTTAGTTAAAAAGCAAAGCTAACCAAAACAAAAGGTAAAATACCACTTAATTTAGAAAGTTTTTATAAAGTAAATAGAGAGAGATTCGATTACCCCATAAATTTTGTTTTTTCCCATTGAGTTTTTGTTCGTTCGTAAAATTTCCAAAATTACCAAACCGGCGCTCGTTGATATTGTAAAATAAATTAATAGATTCAGTAGACGAATATTTTTAAATTTCCACCCTCAAAGCCGAGGTGGGCTGTTTTGGCCGGAATCCATTCTCGCAACACTTTATTATGCGAAATTTAATTTAGAATTTCGCATCCAACTCTTGCCTTCCAATTTAAGTTGTAGAAAAATTTATGTTTTTTTTTTTCGTATTTTTATAAAATAAACGCTCAAGTTTGATTAAATGTTACATTCAAAATGGCATTATCACGAAACAATAATGTTTTGTATTATACTTTATTTTTAAACGATACATTTTGAAAGGTTTTTGTCAACTGAAAATATCTTCGAATTGGACTTGATACGAGTAAATATTCTTATAAAAATTAAGAATATTTATTAAAAGGTAGAGGCAAGTTATTTTTATGAGAAATCTTCGTGGAACATTGGAATTTATATTTGGGATAAATATTGAAACGAGAACATTTGCCATTATTTCGGTGTCTAATTCCTCTTATCGTTGAAAAATCTTGGAATTGGCTTTGTTGAATATCTCCGTGTCTTTTACAATATGTATTTAACACTTTATTGCATAGAAATCTGGCTAGATTATTACCTGTACCAGACTGGACTTTATTGTTATTGTACACAATTAATCAGATAAATAAAAATTCATGACCTTATAAATTATTCAAATTAATGTCAATTTGCGCCAAAATCATAAAAAATATTAATAGCTACAGTAAAAGTGAGATATTATCAATCGTAGACAAAAAGGAACGGGCGGTGGAGAGAAAAATAATGTCAGGAATTAAATACATAATGTCTTTTTAATTGCATTTTATACCAATGATGGAGCGAGTCTAACATTAATTGTCAACTGTTTCTAGATTATCATTAGATGGACAGCCAATGACGTGATCTCTGTTTGTAAGTCGATGATTGGAGACATGCGGAGTAATGTATTATATACTAGACTCTAGTATACTCTAGTAACTAGAGGCTCCACCTTCGACCATTTCGCGGTCCGTACGAGTACCACGTATTTATTGGTGCTGTGCGCCTATTCGGAATATCGGCTGTTTTAGAACAAGTAAATAACATATTTATGCCTATACTTCAGAAAGTCTAGGATGAACCGTGCGACGTTTAATACGTCATGTCACAAAGGGATGGGGTAAAATTCGTTTTTTTTTACAAATCGAAAAATAGTTTTTCTCTAAACTGACGTTTTAATTCCTAATTTTCATTATACTGACTTTCTAATGTATTGTATGATTTATATGTATCTTTAAATATGCCAAGATCCACTATGAATTAATACTAATTACGAAAATTTAATTAAAATCGATTTTTGAAAATCCAATTATCGAATACCCCATCCCTAGCCAATGCAGACTAACGTAGTGACTTTTGTCAAACGTCACCAAATATTACTTGATTTTAACAGACTGCCACATTTTCGCTAATTTGTGACAAGATGTATTAATTTGTCATTATTGTTAGTTTTATGTAATGTATTTACCTAAATAACTTGCTATTTATTAGAATCGAGCCTTATATTAAAGTTGATAAAATAATTTTAATTACTGAACGTCGTTACAAGGTTGTATTGGGGCAAATTTGTGAGCTGTCATACGACTCATCCTAGATTTTCCGAACTATAAGTAACGATTAGCATTCAGGCTAAGCAAGCGAGCGCTGTACGTTCGATTCATGACGGATCGACTTTTTTTATATTCTACATATTTTGCAATACATGTTTTTATTTTGCTACATTTGGTAAAATAATCTATAAACAATATGGTAAATTATCCTATTGCATTCGATACAAACGTTAATATTGGTGTTTTTTCTCGCGGGCAATTCAGCGTACTTTTGTTCTTAGTTTACCTAGGCGAATATAATTATAGATAACAGCTTTGTTGTATACAGTACAACTCGGCGGGAGTATTACTATGATGCAATCTTTTTCAACCAACCAGAAAGACAAGGGCAGCAAACTAAGCTTTAAGTAAAACTAGACTGGAATATTTTTTTCACCAACGAGGATCGAAATGTATGGTAACATACATTCATTCTCTGGCACTACCATCGAGAGGAAGGGAAGATGCAAACTCAGCAGACACGCATGGCAACTAATGAAATGTTCACCATCCTTAGAGTTAAAACATCTTTTGCCCAAAGGCAATATGCTTATTTGGCTCCCATTACATACAATGGCGTGCCGACTTCAATAAAAGTAAAGGTAGGAAAACCATTTAGACAGTAGATCGGAGCGTGGTTGTTATTGCGACAGGATTTTGAGTACTTGGGCTTTCAGGATAAATGACGAGTGGGAAAGATTTGTGTGAGCTCGTGAGTGTGGGTTTCTTCTTGTTGTTTTAATTTTGATTGTTTTTGTATTTGTGTTTCTGTGTATTTTTTGTTTTAATTTTAATTTTTATTCTTATAATTCTGTGCGGTATATTGTGGGATGAATATTTTTGGTCTTTCTGGAGTGATGATGTGTGAGGAGTTGAATTTCGCAAGATGTTTCCAGTTGTAGTTGAGTGTCACTGTCAGGTTGATGAGAGCGTGCAACGGGGTTTTGTTTTTGTGTAATCAAAAATCGGAAAGAAGTATCGATTTATTTTTTCATGCTAAATATCCTCAGTGAGATACAGGCAAAAGCCTAGTTTACTGGGGATACGACAAATGAAAGGCAACAAACCCAGATCCATTAAAATTATATGCCCAAATCAAATTACCTGGTGGTTTTTCGCAAATTGTGTATATTTCTTGTCATATGTAATAATTAAAAATAAAATACATCACAAATATATTTATTTGAATAAAAAGTTTCTTTTAAAACTTCTAGAAAATCTTTAGAAAGTGAAATCATCACATATCTATGTTATAATAACTGTGACTGGACTGATAAACATCGACTGGACTGGAAACCCGTTCCCGGGATGGCACAAATCTATCGCAGATGTACCATGGCAAGGCTGCAACTCCGACCCTTAAGGATAAGAGAGGGAGAGAAGACGAAAATACAAAACGGGGAGAAATAAAATGGAAAAGAAATTTTGGAAAATCCGATAAAAAATGTTACCTTTACAGGGGGAAGGGGAAGGCCGCAATCTCTATTTGCCGATCAAGATGTGATATTTTTGACACATCTTCGGCTCTACGTCCGACCTTAATCACAAATCTGAGATGAGGCGGATTAAATTTCTTATAAGTCTCATATGTCTGCCTAAAAGAAGATTGTGATAAATCAGGAAAAAATCTCATAAGGACCGACAACTTTTTTCAATGTATTAACGTTGAATCAAGACTAGTTTTCGTCGCAGATGTGAAAAAAGGAAAATTCAATCCGTATTCTCCGTTTATTAATCAACTATATAGAATATATTTAGTGTTCCGACAGCGGCCCATAGATGGGGTGTCAATGTTAATATAACAATTTTAGAGGTGCATGGTCGTGCGGTAACGCACTGGACTTCCGTGCGGAAGGTTGTCTGTTCGAACCCCGCGCTGTGCTACTCTCCTCGAACGACACAGGCTAGTGTTAGATGGCATAAGGATACCTATGACTTCGGTCATATCTATTCTTTAAAAAAAAAAGTGTAACACCGTTTAGAGAGCAAACTTTCCTCAAAGGCGCTCTAATCTGGGACTAGTATTACGGCCATTAGATAAGATGTTCAGATAGGTAAACATATTTGGTAAGAAAACCGCAGAAAACTTACTAAGGGAAGACGGACTACAAAATCATCTTTATAGATCTTCAAATATAATAACGAATTTGGCTTTAGGTGTAGTGTAGTGTAGTGTATACGTATACGTTTAAGTGTGGAATCCCAATATGTTGCACTGTACTATATTCCATAACGATGTCGTTGTGCGCAGTATAAACTTATGTTATTAATGGGACCGAAGATAATGTTGTCTCCCGGTCCTGTCCTTTGCCCTTTAACCCTTCCTGTCCTGTGTTGTGTAACTAGTACACATTGCTTCTAAAAACTTTAATATCTCTATAAATATAATAAATACTGAGTTCAGATTTTAGGTTTTTCTCTGTAATACATTTACGCATTGAATGAAAAAAAATATATTAATAATAATTAGCACTTATCGGCCACATCAGAGATACGAGTATTTCGTGAAAATCGGGAATAAATTCACCAATACAATCAAACGTGTGCCAGTGTGTGATGTAGGTATATTCATTATAAAAATCCGAGGAATCGAAACTATTCACATCTCACTCTCACTCTACTTCGGTATATGGGAACGCAAAAAATAGAATCTCAGTTTGGTCGCTGCTCTGTTTAATAGCCAGCCGGCTTTTGTTCGAGGTGGTTGTCTCGCCCGTTTTGTGAACGTCGTCCGATGTCTTTTTCATGTTTTCAGCAATTAAATTTCAACTATTATCATTTTTGACTTCAAATTTAATTAATTTAAGCGATTGGCTATGAATATTGTTATTTTTCAACTTAAAATAACTCATTTTTACATGTGTATTGAATACACAGCACCGGAATGCAAGGAGTATTTTAGCACAGTAAGGGAAAGGTTAATATACAATAAATACGAATGAAAAATTAATCCAAAAAAGTATAATGAGCACAAATTGATTATAACATTTTTTACTCGAATATACCATACATACACATCATCACGTCATTCCCTGTCGAGATAGGCAGAGAGAATAGAGTACTAAACTTTATTGAAATATATATTTGTGATCTTCCACATTCATATTATACACTCTCTCGTACAGCTTTTACATTTTTTCTTACTTCTAACGTTTCCTTCTTCCAAAATATATCTTATTTAATTCAACCATACTATTCATGGTCTTCCTGTACCACGCTTTCCACTCACATATTTACTGTATATTTATTTTGGAAGTTTTTATTCACTTATTCATTCCACGTACCCACTAATAACGTAATTCCTTATTCTGTCATACACTGTCACTCCGTGTATTCTTCTAAGTGCATGCGTTTGTATAGTATTTATTCGGTTCTTTTCTTTTCCACGTCTCTTTCCACATCCACAATTCACTTCCATACATCAAATATGTCACTACAATAGAATACTTTTGTGGACAATCGTCTTTGTAGATTTTGATACTGTCCGGTTCGAGTATATACCGATTTTGATACTGTCCGGTTCGAGTATATACCAATTTTGATACTGTCCGGTTCGAGTATATACCGATTTTGATACTGTCCGGTTCGAGTATATACCGATTTTGATACTGTCCGGTTCGAGTATATACCAATTTTGATACTGTCCGGTTCGAGTATAATATATACCGATTTTGATACTGTCCGGTTCGAGTATATACCGATTCGAGTATTTTTTAATACTTTTTATTTAATACCCTTTGTAGTTTAGTGGAATTTAAATACGAGACAAATCTTAAAATTATTAATTAAAAATATGATTGATTTAATAACGAAATGACAAGTCGTTAAAAATGATTTCAAATAATAATTACAGAAATTTCTTAATTGTAAAAATATTTAAAATATGACTGAAAATATGTAAATTAAGAGGGAATATAATATTTGATTAATTTATCTCGTTCATCTTTTTTTGAGGTATTCTCATAATAATATTTCACCTCCCGTTTGCGAATGCAAACAATTTTTGAGTTTAAATATTTCCCTAAGTGTCATTTGCATTCGAGATTACGAGATTTCCTCGTTTTTTACCCTTTAATGTCGTATCCCGCGGGAATCGGGAATCGTAGATTAAGGTTAGGGTTTTCAATAATGTGAAAAATTCGTAAAATTTCTTCGAGATTTGCTTTAAATATGTTCTTTCGCTTGTAGATTATTATTTAACTGGTTAAAATTTTACTTGACCAATATTTATATTTTTTAATATAGTAAAACTTTTAATATAGTAACACTTTTAATACGGTAACACTTTTAATACGGTAACACTTTAAATATGGTGTGGCGGTCGCACACTCGGAACACTGTGGGCGTCCATACACACGGTCAATGACCGATTAAGTGACCTTTGCATTCCTTAGCAATGCAAAACAAACAATTACAAAGTCCACGTGCCGGCCATTCAACCCGTAGCCGGGAGCGGACCGCATTCCGTACTAGAGCGAGAACGCACCACACTTGTCTCGTCAGTTCCGTATTTGAATGATACCTACATACAATATTAATCGTTTTTGCATTCGCAGAAACGAGACGTAGGCATATCGCGAGCGCATTCCCGCGCACATTCTAAAATGATATAAATACCTACGTTACTAATAAAATTCCTCTTCTTCCGCATTGCGATTCAAAACGTGTATTATTTATTAACAAATCATCATCATCTCTTCCCTTAAGGACCATTCTCCTAAAATGGTAACACTTAATATTACGTAAATGGAATATAAAAATTAAACACAATTTTATTTCCTATCACTTGACATGTTTTTGGTATATGTCACTGTGAGCATTTCAAAACAAATTTCATGTGTATCACTGTGTCGTAATATATTTTTGTTATTTTATTTAATGTATAAAATGTAGTTCAAAAGCGTTACTAAGTAAATTCAGGTGGAATAAAGTCTTCGGCATATAAAAAACTGAAATTTCAATAAACCATATAAACCTATTTTCCACCAGACTGCCGGCACTGGTAGAGTTACCCCAGTCAAGCTATTTTGGTAAATATTTAAATTAATACGATATAATTACGACGTTGGAAGATAAATGTAATTAGGTTGGTAATTGAAAATTCTGAGACAATTTTTTAAGATTATTTATTGTGGTTTGCGGCAAAAAAAAAAGAATATTTATTTGAAAAGACATCTGTGATTCGGGGATGATGGCGTATCCGACCTCTTATAAAAATTCACTTTTGGGTAAAAACCTATGTCAACCAACATTAGAACGCCCATTACAATCTTATCTCGCTCCGTTTGCAGGTGTTGTAGAAAGTGTACAGTTTCTAATGTATTCAAGATACAAAATAAATATTTATATTTGATAAACGTGGTATTATTTTGCGCATGGAAGGATTCTTAAAAAATAACTACACACGCAAAAAAACTGTTAAGAAAAAAAAAATCCCCTACTTCATACACATTAATGATCAAAAAGAGTGATACAGTTTTTTGTAATAGAAATCGAAGCGTATTTTTAAATATCTTATTGATTAGATTCAATAGATTGGGGATTATGAGAGGGGTTTTGATGTTGTTGGTCCTGTGGCATGGAATGCTCTGCCTCTGGCCGTTAGAGATACGAGTGGTGTGTGTAGCTTGAGGATGCATTTAATAATTTTTTGGGAGGTCTTAACACATCTTAGGGAAGTCTTAACACATTTTTAATTATATTTCAACATTACACCCATACACTACACAGCACCTAACGTGGGTTCGATTCCCGATAGCTCTTAACCTTTCCTTCCCTGTGTTGGGTATCTTCTACACGTTGCTTCTAATAACCATCAATATCTCTATAAATATAATAAATACAAGGTTAAGATTTTAGGTATTCCTCCATAATATATTTACGCATTGATTTAAAAAATAATATTAATAATAATCAGAATTTATCGACTACATTGAGGTGTTTTGTAAAGATCGAAAACAAATTCGTATTTAAACGCGGCGAGTGCCTCGTCTTGACGATAGGTGAATAGTATACGGGAAGCGCGACACTATATTCGCATCTCAATCTTGCATACTAGACTGAATTGCGAGGAGCTGAATTTTCTCAACGTCGCAAGCAAAGGCGTATGCGCCGGGGTATGCGACTGACGTTCCGCGCCACTAGTTGCCTCTAGGCTTGCAAATAGGCTAGACGTACGCCCGTTCCGTGAGAGTTTTTTAATGTTTTCAGATGGTTTTTTAATGTTTTCAGCAAATAAATCTCAATTATTATAATTTTTAACTTCAATTATAATTAATTAAGGGGATTATCTATGAATATTCTTATTTTTCCGATTTAAAATCGCTAATTTTTTATTGCGTACTCACTACCCAACACCGTAACACGCGTATTATTTTTATCACCGTAAGGGAAGGGTTAAGAAGAGTTTGCTCTCTAAATTGCGCTATATATATTGGGATTTTGTTATCATTTCAAATTTTGACAGTGAGGTTGACTATAATTTTGCTTCTAAAACATACCCAGAATTCTCAATAAACGTTATCGGTTTATAATTTGCTCGTCAGTTAGGATCACCTAATTTTGGGTGAAACAGGGATTGCACGTTTATGTGAATTATAATAGAGGTTTATTAGATTGGCCAATTTATTGCATATACAAAATTTAGCAGGAAATTAAATACTATTGTATTATTTGCACAAACATTTCCAAACTATTTGATTTGAAATTCAATTGGTTTTGATATGAATGTGGCAATGAATAAATTACATATTTTTCCGTTCGTTGAAATATAATGCAGTTACACACGTGTATGTAAGAAGAGGAATGTGGAAAATAGTCGGAATAATTTTCATTTTTTGCACTTATTTTATATTATTCGACGTTTTAATACATAATAAAATGATTTTTATAGCTAATTATAAAAAGTAACATGGGAGATTTTGCATAATTTAAATTTAAAACATACATTTTTCACTGGACGTTTAGCGTCCAGCACCGTGGCTGGCGGAATTTTTTTGCACAGTAAGGCAAGTGTAAATAATATATCATCAAAAAGAAATATCGATATTCAAGAATTATTGAAAGCGAATTTCCTTCTACAGAAAATAAATTAGTCCTTTGTTATACTGTCAAGAGAAGTAGATCTTTGAGGTTGATTTCTCCTTCATAATAAATTGATTGTTCCAAATCAATCCAATAAAGCGGAGCATTATGATAGCTGGTTGCTAGTGCGAATATTGTTATTTGATGATCTGTTTTATAAGTAGGGTCTATTTAAAAAGAAATGTGTACCGTCAAGAATCGAACCACAAATCCCCGCGTGGGAGTCAATTGTCGTACTATCTATTTTTGAAATATTAATTTACAATCTTAAATTGTAATTTAAAATCGGGGCTTCATTTTTCCTCGATATCTAATTTAGTTGGAAATTCCCGTTAATACTCAAGTGCATATATCATATGCACTATTCGGTAGTCGAGTGCAAGTCAAGAGCGTGTTAAAAGGATCGCGAAGAGCTTCTGCATACCTCGAGTGCGTCTATTTTTTTCATCTTAAGAGCCGTTCTGACGGTTCAAGTTTAGTTGACTGATTAAAGTTGATCAACAAAAGTTGAATATGACTTGAATCAGTTTTTGTTCACACGTTTCAATTGAAACTGATTCAAGGCCCGTTCTCACGCTTCAAGTTTAGTTGACCGATTAAATTTGATTAACAAAATTTGAATGGAATCTGTAGTGAGAACCTTTGTTTCAATAGAGTTGATCAACTTTTTTGTTGATCAAGAAAATATTGACCCAGTCAAACTTTATCGTTCAAGTGATGAGTCATCCGCCATTTGCTTTCAAGTTGAAACCTGTCTTGAAACGTGTGAACATGTGAATTCAAGTTGATTGTCAAGTTCACTTTCAACTCGATAAATATAAAAATAAAGATGCAAGAGAAAATGCTTTGCCATTTTTAACTGAATTAAATTGAAACTGTTTATTGAATCAGTTTCTATTGAAACGTGTGAACAAAAACTGATTCAAGTCGTATTCAACTTTTGTTGATCAACTTTAATCAGTCAACTAAACTTGAACCGTGAGAACGCGCATTTAGCGAAGAAAAAAATAGTTGAAAAAATATAGCCCTCCGAGTTCTAGTGGCTGTAATAATATCTAAACAGCAGTTGTGAAAATATCTCAATTGCACGCGGTGCACCCGCTAGAGAATTTACGAGACCCTGATGACCACGTGTCATTGGTATAACAGAAGGTGGAAACCAAAACTTTTCCACATATTGGGAGAATGAAATAATTCCTTCCAGGGCAGCTCGAACTCTGTGGATGGTCCTGTCCTGCCACCTATTATTCTGTGCCACAGGAAAACCACCGCAGAGTTGTGTGCCAAGTTGGAAAGGGAGCGTGGCCGGCCCAACTTAATTATGCGCAGCCGGTACAACAAATTTTGATCCTTCTGTAAAGATTCCATAATTTCTTTGTTAAACCACTAATTATAATAGTTTCCGCTAGACGTGTTCGTTTCACCTTTCTTGATGCTTTCTTTAAGCGGAATGATCTAGATTTGTTATTAAAGCAGTGTTTATGCTAAACTGGTGTCATGTTACTATATACCACTCGCACTGGAAGGGTGTGGGGTCATTTGTCAAAAAGATTTCAATTTAAATAAATTGATTAAATTATTTTATTCTAACGATTTTTATGAATTAGATAATGTGGATTCCGCTTGTTTATCAAAAGCACGCATTATAGATGAAGAATGTGTTATGGCCTTTTGCAACGAAAACACTTTTAGAATTTCAACTGTGTAATTTTATTTGTATAATCGTTGAATTACATTGAAGTATAATATTAACAGTATTATAGAAGTAATAATAACGATGATGTTAACATCGTAGTGGCTTTAAGGATATGGCGTCCTATTTAAAGTAAAGATAACCATACGCACGATTCTTAGATAGATTAAGAAGGAATTTGTTGGGTATGTTATCTTTGCCCTTAAGGTCAAATCGATATCAGGCGATTTATCTCGTTCGCAGTTTACTTCCATTTAGTGATACCAAATCTTTATTGAATTTGGGTAGATAGCCGCCAACAAGATAATAAATTTAAAAATAATACATTGAGTTAAGTTTGACATACATGTGATAACACTAATATTTATAGGTTCTAGATTACATAGTACAGATATAGTTACCTTAACATTGGTTTGCATGATAACATATAATATTTATTGGAAGTGGATAAGAGTATACGATAAGATTAGCATATTAACATTGGTAGGGATACATTACAAATGCAAAGAAAAATGTCTAAGAGATTGTTACATGTTCTTATATGGAGTTCCACAAAGTAAAAGGCGAAACCTTTGTTTTTAAAATAGAAAAATAATTGGTTCTTGTTTTAAGACTTGTGTTACAAAAGAAATTTCAGTTTTGTTTAGGAAAACAAACGTAAAGATGAGGGACGCTCGAAAAGGATTGATTTGTGTAATTCTTCGCGCAAACTATCACACATGGTGATCTTTGGAGAGATTCTGCTAATGTGAGCGCCTCTATAAATTTCCTGTGACATATGTAGAGCCTCCCAGGAAGTACTTAGTCATTTGTTCGAAGGGGTAGATCCTATCCGGGGATTCGAACCTTGTTCGCAGTACAAGCTATTTGGTTTCAACAGAAAGTATTTTAGCACTTGATACGAATATTTACTAAACCTCCTTTTTTAATTAAGGGCTTATTGATATTCTCATTTTCACCAACGAATTTCCACTATATATGGAATGTTTCTTTTAGGAAATCAATTTCCTGAGATTGCAGACATATTTTTCCATAGTCTGTAGAATTATTAAAGTAGGCTTATACTGCACTAATAAGCAAAAACGCAACTAACGGGAAAAAATGAGAAATTTAACTAAGTAGAGGCAATATGCTATATCAAATTCTGAACAATAAATAATCCATAAAAAATACAGGAAACCGTTTATTTCAATACAAAAATCGACATCATGTCGTCTTTAATTTTACAAAATGCTAGGTTTTTCTAAGCAAAAAAGTAGTAAAATGTCATTCATAAGCAAAAAGACTTTTTCTCTTGTCCACAGTCATGCCAATTACACAGAGTCCACTTTTTCTCTTGTCCACAGTCATGTCAAGTACACAGTGTCCACTTTTTCTCTTGTCCACAGTCATGCCAAGTACACAGTGTACACTTTCTCTCTTGTCCACAGTCATGTCAAGTACACAGTGCCCACTTTCTCTCTTGTCCACAGTCATGTCAAGTACACAGTGTCTACTTTCTCTCTTGTCCACAGTCATGCCAATTACACAGAGTCTACTTTCTCTCTTCTCCACAGTCATGCCAAGTACACAGTGTACACTTTCTCTCTTATCCACAGTCATGCCAAGTACACGGTGTACACTTTCTCTCTTGTCCACAGTCATGTCAAGTACACAGTGTCCACTTTATCTCTTGTACACAGTCATGTCAAGTACAAAGTGTCTACTTTATCTCTTGTCAACAGTCATTTCAAGTACAGTGTCCACTATCTTTCTTGTCCACAGTCATGCCAAGTATACAGTAAACAGTACGTTGCTTCCAGTGACTTTTTTCCACGCAATAACTAGATATTGCGGGGAATAGAAGCAGCTGGAATTTAAAAGAAATCCACACTTATTATCAGGTTGCAATATCTTACAACCAACTAGACAAAAGTACAAAATAAATGATATGGCTGAAGATTATCTAAATTAATTGTTAATGTGTACATACGTGTAAATTATGAACAGTATAAATAACAAAAATACACGTAAAATATCATCAAATATAGAAAATGAAGAGATGAGAAAAAAAAGAAAGGCAAACCAGGGATGAAACACTTACATTACTGATTTGAAATAAAAAAAAAAACAATCGCCTTTTGAAATATGCCAATAACGGAATCTTCTTCTTCTTCCCAGTGTCATGTCAGGTCCCCCCAACGTTGAATATCACTTGAGAGTAGACATCTTTGTCCCCGGCAGCCCGAAAAAGATCTCCAACGCAAGTACGGAGTAAGTTCAATTAATTGGTAACCGGTTCCACACTGCGTGGACAGTAAAGGACGACGTATAAAAAAGCAATGAACTGGGAGAGTTAATAAACAATCTCTGATTTGCAAGTCTATGATTGGAATGGCGAGATATTAACCATTTTACGTGAGATATAAACCGTATTATGTCAAGCTATTTCGAAGGTTTACTATAAAATTATAATTGCCAATAACGCTTAAAAGCCCAATTTTATTATTCGCAGGCCTTTACTTCTTGAAATATTTCCAATATTTTTGAGGCCAAAAACACTGCGTTGATATTTGTTCTTCGCGGGGATTTTTTTCAATATTACAACGCGTGTGTTCCCTGTCACATCATTCAGCCACCTCGACTTTCTCTCCACTCTCTTTTCCCCATTGGATTGCTAAATAAAGCATTTCTTGCAGAATTAGTGTCCTGCATGCGATATCCATGTCCCAGCTATCCAAGACTACTTTTATAATTTTTGTCATATACTATGCAGAGCTTTTCACTAAACCTCTGTCTCAACGTGCCTTTTGTCATACAGTATGCAGAGCTTTTCACTAAACCTCTGTCTCAACGTGCCTTTTGTCATACACTATGCAGAGCTTTTCACTAAACCTCTGTCTCAACGTGCCTTTTGTCATACAGTTTGCAGAGCTTTTCACTAAACCTCTGTCTCTACGTGCCTTTTGTCATACAGTATGCAGAGCTTTTCACTAAACCTTTGTCTCTACGTGCCTTTGTTATAAATTGGACCGTGTATTCTGCGGATAATTATTCTTTCGAAGGCATCGAAAACTCTTCCAACGGTCAGTTAAGGCATCCAAAAATATGAATGGATTTTTGTGAAAAATATTCATTTTCATTTCTTGGATCGCTTCGAGTCAAAATCTATGCAAGGTATATCCGAAATGATTGTTGGTGTCTGATAGTGCGGTGCGCCATCAGCGGTAGCAGAAACTTCCTGTGATTGATGATAGACATCCTGGACCATTCAGTTTCCATCCCTCAAGCTACTTCTTTCAACAGGATTGTATTGAACCTGTTATCTTCTCAACTCACGCACTGATTTTTACGCCTCGTTAAATCTCAATAAAGGGGCCTTTTGTTTGATTTTATATATCAACACATTTTATTTGGATAATGGAATGTCAGAAAAAAGCCTTAAAAACTTGTATCTCAGAATGTATCATAGACCAGTGAAAGTATCAAGGGAAAATATTTACGTATTTAGACCACGTTACTAACTACTCAATTTATCTTATAGATTAGACATGCGTTTGCCTACTTTTATTTGACTGCCTTAAAGCTATTGATTTAATCGGAGTTGTTACTAATTATATCTCATATTAGAAACATCTCATTCGTGAGTTTTTAAGGCTACAATAAATATGAATCAAATGTAATATGTTGTAGAAAAATAATATAAAAAAAAACCATTAAAACAAGTAAAAAAGGTTATGGGTTATTCTTTAAGGCGTCTTAAATAAGGAGTATTCTATAAGGCGTCTTAAATAAGGAGTATTCTATAAGGCGTCTTAAATAAGGAGTATTCTATAAGGCGTCTTAAATAAGGAGTATTCTATAAGGCGTCTTAAATAAGGAGTATTCTATAAGGCGTCTTAAATAAGGAGGATGAGAATAGTTCACATGATTTTTGTTCCTATTGATGTGCGATTTAACCATTGTTTACGATACCCGCAAGTCGCGTTCAATTTTACCCATTTTAACCTTTCCCTTCCGGTGCTTAAAAAATTCACGCGTTCCGGTGCTTTGTTTTTTTATATTTTTATTAAACAAAGTAAATTATTGTACACACATTTGTCAAGGCTATACCTATATACAAATTTATTACTTAACTAATCTTAATTGTATGTTATACTTATGAACTTACTTAATCTTATTTTCCTACATATCATTTTATTTTATTTATTCAATCTTACTATATGAGATCTTAGAAATAATTAACACATACATACGACTTATAACTAGATAACAATTTTTACACTCATTATTTAGCAAGAACAAGTCCACTCGTTCAGGCTACTTGTATTCCATCACATTCACTCAGACCTCGGTCGTCCCAGCTAATACTGTAGGTGGACTAGTCAGGCAACAGATAATGCTTCGGGAGCCTGTGCTTATAACGGAAGGGTAGGTCGGATTTACTCTCGTAAGCCCCCAGGGCAGCGACTAAGGGATTGCTGTGGTTTTGTTGACTTTTATAGACCTTCACGGTCTAAGCGAGGATGTGGTGTTGTAGGGTTTCTTCTCGCTGTTCGGCGTGAAGTCGGGTAAGGTTTGTTCTGGGATGGGTGTTAAAAGATCTTTGTATTCAATACACATGTAAAAATGAGCGATTTAAAATCAGAAAAATAAGAATATTCATAGCCAATCGCTTAAATTAATTAAATTTGAAGTCAACAGTGATTATGATTGAAATTTAATTGTTGAAAACATGAAAAAACATTCGCCGACGTTCACAAAACGGACGCAGAAACCACCTCCTATGAAAGTCCACTAGCTATTGAGACCGAACTCGGAACACTAACACTGTGTATGTTATAGGAAGAAACAACTGCGAACTGAGATTATATTTCTTGCGTTCCCATATACCAAAGTATAGTGAGAGTGAGACGTGAAAAATGTCGCTTCTTCATTCATAGCGGTTTTTAGAATGAATATACATACGTCACACACTGGCACACGTTTGATTGTTTTGGTGAATTTATTCCCGATTTTCACAAAATATCTCTGATGTAGCCGATAAGTGCTAATTATTATTAATATTATTTTTTCATTCAATGCGTAAATGTATTACGGAGGAATACCTAAAATCTGCACCCAGTATTTATTATATTTATAGAGATATTAAAGTTTTTAGAAGCAATGTGTAATAGTTACACATCACAGGGAACGAAGAGTTAACCAAAAAAATATCTCCTGCTCCATCACATCAGCATTACGAGTACGCCAAGGAGTTTCATACGAATGAATGAATTAACCCAAAATTGTAACAGCAAATACACCTGAGTAGTAATTTATGTTGTTAGTCGTTTACAAGAATAAGAAGGTAGCTGCTGCGGCCAGCTTATTTCCCAGATAATTCACTATTAACAAGTACTAATTAATGTTATCAACCGCACAAACATCAAACGTTGAGTACTGCTATCACTCAAGGCAAATGTACTATAGTCTTTTGGTTAAGTGCTAAATTTAAGGTAACGAAATGATAATTTAATTGGATTTCATAAGTACAAGATGCCGTTCAATTTTCCTACCAATAAGCAAAACGTAATATTTCATAAAATCCGTTCAGTTTTTCTATCAATACGCAAAACAAGATATTCAAAACTGAGTGCTGTAATAAATCACAGGATGCTTTTTATTATGTCGGATTAAAGAGAGAGAACCATTATTCAAAGGATATTTTTGGGATTTACCGAAGAGAAATACTACATTCTTGTGATAAATATTATTAACTAAAAACTCTACCAAGCACTACAGATACAGAAAAGTTTGAACCAGTGAGAAAAACTCGGTTAGTAACGACATTTGAATACAATATCTTAATTTGATTTTAAAAACCGCACAGCTAGACCTACCCCGGTTCTTCCATAACGGCATGCGTCTTGGGGTGGAAAAGGTAGGAAAATAAATAAATAACTAAATAATAATTTTATTGACAGTGATATACAGGCTGGCCCCGAATAAAGTTCACTTTGAAACATTAATTATATAAGCCAAAGGTTTGTTGGTGTCACCTTAAGTTACTGTAATAAAAGGTTGTGAATTTATTTTTTAAAACTTATGTTGTCGAAATAACCACCGTCGTTATCGTTGCTGCGCCTCGTAGTCAAGAATACCCTCACCATTCCTACGTCGATTCAGTTGGAAAGCGAAGCAGTGCCGTGGAAGTTTTTTTTAATGGATGATCCGTTATACACCAGCAAACTCACCGGCCACACTGCTGTACTGAAACCCATGGCACAATGAAGTGCGACAATTGGAGCACATCGGTACATATGTTTTTCTTTTTTTGAAAGAATATATATGACCAAAGTTATAGGTATCCTTGTTCCCCCGAATACTAGGCGAAAAAAATGCCTGTTATTCGAGAGAAGCACAGCGCAGGGTTCAAACTCGCGACCATTCATACAGAAGTCCAAAGCGTTACCGCTCGGTCAGTCATCTCAAATACCGAAATGACCATCACTGCGTCGACGGCATTTGTATTATCGGGCTCCAACATTTTGAAGCCCCCGCCTGGATGTTTCCCGAGGTATCGCTTCGATCTCTTGACAAATGTTTTGTTTCAATGCAACTTAGCCATTAGATTAATTATTTGCGTATGCTTGGCATTTTAAGTGTTCAAAAAAAAAAAAAAAACTTTTGGAGACAAATCAGAACTTTGTGGTGACAATATAAAGTGACAGTATAATGTGACAATGTAATGTCCCTATTTCACGAAATTAATTTCCCGGGGAACATCTCCTGAACCACTTCCAAGGTGTTATTGAACGCGTGACAAGTAGCACGACCCGTTATTGGACGTGCGACAAGTAGCCCGACCTGTTATTGGACGTGTGACAAGTAGCACGACCTGTTATTAGAAGTGTGACAAGTAGCATGACCTGTTATAGGACGTGTGACAAGTAGACCGACCCGTTAGTGGACGTGTGACAAGTAGCCTGACCTATTATTGGACGTGTGACAAGTACCCCGACCTGTTATTTGACGTGTGACAAGTAGCACGACTTATTATTGGACGTGTGACAAGTAGCACGACCTGGTATTGGACGTATGACAAGTAGCCCAACCTGTTATTGGACGTGTGACAAGTAGTCTGACCTGTTTACACCACGTCTACGAAGTGTACCCCGGAAATTCTTGCAATTTCACATTTAACTATTCTCTCAGCATTTGAATATAATACTCCGAATTAACTGTTACTGCTTGGCCTTGGCGTTTCCTTTTTTCAAAGCAGCAAATTTTTTAATTGATGAAGCCATTCATATCAAAATGTGTTTCGTCTTAAAAGGTACGTTGTTGAACCCGGAGAATTATTCAAATATTTTAGCCGTGAAATCCAGCCTTGTAACAAAGTCTGCTTCATTGAGATCCTGAACAAGTTGAGTTTTATAGAGATAAAGTTTTAAGTTAAGTGATAAAATTCACTGCGAAAAGTTTATACGTGACATCACTATCATAATGCTGACAAATATTTGCGAGTTTATAACATTGGATCGGCGCGCATAGACTCATTGACTTGCTCCATACTTTTCTCTGTTTGAGAAGCCTACGGGTGATCTCGCAATCGAGATTTAAGCGTAAAACCAATGTTTTTAGATATTTTAACCCACTGTTTAATTCAGTTCGTGCTCGGACACTGTCTAACACTGTCGAATTGGTACTAAACTCGTAATCGAACGAGCTAAAAACCCACCTGTTACACTGAAAAGTGACTCGTGGCGGCTAAAATTATCAGAAGAGATCGAACGAATAACGCTTTCGGCATTCTTATTTTTCCATGCATTCTGAAATAATAAGGGAAACATAAGTGTACTTAATTTTGTAATTATACAGACATGTTAATCCATTGAAACAAAATATGTTCGAGAAAGATGAGCTACTAAAAGATGTGGGATCATCTAACAATGGGGATACACCTCCACCAATATTAATAACTGATGCTTTTCAGCTCCCACTCACTGCCCACGCCTTTTGTTAACAACAAACTATGGCAAATAAGTAAGAAATAATATAATTATTAAACAAGTGTAAATAATTAATATAACGAGAGAATCAGAGCAAGTTTGTTAACATTAAATAAATAAAAAAATCAACGTTGATAGGAAAATACGAACATCCGAGTAATTAGAATTTTTCAGTATAACTTATTTCTGGAGAGAACGTAAAATACTAATTAAAAAATCCACGTATACAACATTATCGGGAGCTGATGATATAAGTATCGAACTGATGATATAAGTATCGAGCTGATGATATAAGTATCGAGCTGATGATATAAGTATCGAGCTAATGATATAAGTATCGAGCTGATGATATAAGTATCGAAATGTTTGACATATTAGCTATTAGAATCAATTACATTTTATTTGATGTAAGCTGTATGGATTCAGAAAAAAAATTAAGTACTTCAGATGCTATGCAGATATTTTAAAATGTACAAGAATGAAATATATGTATATGAATACAAGAGAAAAAATGATATATGCAAAACTACTGGTCATTATGAATAAACTATTTTTGATTATTTTTTACTTTGTAAGATATATAGCTTTTTATTTTGTTTTCTGCCATACGTTTTTTTTTTTTTACTATTTATTCTTTAATCTAGATATGCGGGGGTGCGGGATGGAAGCCCCCTGATGCCCTTGCGGTCGGGCTCGCCCTACATTGGTGGGGTGTATCTCGACCGGGGGAATGTTTGTGGGATCAACCCGGACCTTTTAGTGTCTTCTCTCTGGAATGTATATTTTTTTTCATCTATTTATTTTCTGTGTTTTTTTTATATTCTCGTTCTACGTGTTCAAGGGTGTGGGCTGAAAAACATCTGGTGTCCCCGTGGCTGGGTTCGCCCTATATTGGTGGGGTGTATTTTGGCCGAGGGGATGTTATTAGATGAGCCCAGACCTTTTGATAGCTTCTGTATTTAATGTATTATCAGCAATTTATGTGTTTTAGAAGTGTTATTTAAATATATTTTGTACATACTATGTTGCTGTCAATAAACCTATACTTATTTATTATTTATTTATTTATATGGATATTATAAGAATTAACAATTAAGTTCCGAGATGGTTTGGCCACATCGAGATAATCTGTTGGGAAATGCTAAGAAATATATATATATATCAACATACTCGTATATCTGGAATCTATTGAGAGCTTAAAATCACTAAACTTAAGACATCATGATACTAATTATAAAATCAACTCCTCTATAATTCGTATGCAATGACTTGGAAACGAGTTTTGCAACAATTTAGATATTTTTAATATAAATATATATAGTATTCGCCAGAATATTACAACAATATTAAGAAATAGCTACTAACTTTGTGCCCTCCTTTATTAATATAAATAACCCAGTATAAACGAAACATTAAGGACAATATTTTGCCTCTGGAGTTGAGTAACCCTGCATCAACATGTGGAAGGTTTCGACTCTCCAAAGCAATTTGCATCTCGTTCTACAAGTGAGCCCACATCTCAAGATTTATCTATAAAATTCTCAAAAAATCCAATTTTCGTTATATTTAAGTGTTATTCCACTTAAAACAAATCTGAGTTATTTACCTCTATAAAATAAGTCTTCGACAATTACGTAAGTCTGTTTGGTGAAGTTTGGTAATATTTTGTGGTATACATACATAACATATATTGAACTTAAATATACATATAATTATTAAATAATTTTAAAACAATGACTGTAATTTATTATTTCTTCTGCTTTTTGTATCTTCATGTTAGTTTAAGATAAAGTTTTGTATTATTTGTCAGTAATTTTAAGTACGTGTATAACCTGTCACATGTTCATTTGTATATAAAGACACTGTTGTGTCGTTAATTAAATAAAATAAAATTATTTTAGCTAAGGGAAATATAGTAAGCATTGTATTGTATTACACTTTCGTTGTATCCAGTACAACCTGGTGGACTTATTACCACCTGGAAATATCTCCCGACCACCCAGAATCGTGTTAAAGAGGCCTTAAGTGAAAACCAGACTGGAACACATATGCACGCTTAGTCATTTTTTCATCATTCATTCTCGCTACACGTTAAAACCATCTAATTTATCATATCTGGTTACTTCAAAAGGAATATGGCGCGATGGATTATTGACAATTAGATTTTTTGTTTTAATATTTATTTTTGAATCTGTACTTCTTGCTGAGTAACCTTTAAAATTCATAAAAAAAAATATTTGAAATTTTCACAAAAAAATGTCTTGTTCTGTGAATATACTGGGCGATATGGCGTTTTACTGTGGCCGCGGTACGATAAAAAAAGTAAAATGAATGTGGCCGAAATAACAGGTAACAATTAACACTTGTAAATTATTACTATGAAAAATTTATCACTCTCACGTTCAAATTTCGTGAGACTGTGAAATTAAATTTGTTTCAATTTTGTGAAAATACGACTTGAAGGTGCAGGAAAAATTAAAAATGTTTATTTTATTCTAGTCTAACTTTATTGTGTAAAGAACAACTTGGCAGATTTAATTTTGTCATGAATCGATCTCTTTCAATCAACTTAAAGTAAAAATCTTCTCCATCCCGTTCAGTAATGCTGACACTCCTGTCCATCGTCAGGTGATTGCCTTTTTATTGCCTGAGACAGATTGTCGTCTCCGAGACTTCAGAGGTCCACCCGTCCCACGGCTGGCCGTTGACTATGCCATAATAAAAATAATGGTTTACTTCATAAA
Source organism: Odontocerum albicorne (assembly GCA_949825065.1). Taxonomy (NCBI): domain Eukaryota; kingdom Metazoa; phylum Arthropoda; class Insecta; order Trichoptera; family Odontoceridae; genus Odontocerum; species Odontocerum albicorne. Next base: position 661,829 of record OX463846.1, on the reverse strand, counting down.
CTCAAATAAAAATAATGGTTTACTTCATAAACTATAATAAAAATAATGGTTTACTTCATAAAACTATAGTAAAATTAGTGGTTTACTTCATAAACTATAATAAAAATAATAGTTTACTTCATAAACTATAATAAAAATAATGGTTTACTTCATAAACTCTAATAAAAATAGTGATTTACTTCATAAACTATAATAAAAATAATGGTTTACTTCATAAACTATAATAAAAATAAGGGTTTACTTCATAAACTCTAATTAAAATAATGGTTTACTTAATAAACTGTAATAAAAATAATGATTTACTTCATAAACTATAATAAAAATAATGGCTTACTTCATAAACTATAATAAAAATAATGGGTTACTTAATAAACTATAATAAAGATAATGATTAACTTCATAAACTATAATAAAAATAATGGTTTACTTCATAAACTATAATAAAAATAAGGGGTTACTTCATAAACTATAATAAAAATAATGGGTTACTTAATAAACTATAATAAAAATAATGGTTTACTTCATAAACTATAATAAAAATAATGGTTTACTTCATAAACTATAACAAAAATAATGGTTTACTTCATAAACTCAAATAAAAATAATGGTTTACTTCATAAACTATAATAAAAATAATGGTTTACTTCATAAAACTATAGTAAAATTAGTGGTTTACTTCATAAACTATAATAAAAATAATAGTTTACTTCATAAACTATAATAAAAATAATGGTTTACTTCATAAACTCTAATAAAAATAGTGATTTACTTCATAAACTATAATAAAAATAATGGTTTACTTCATAAACTATAATAAAAATAAGGGTTTACTTCATAAACTCTAATTAAAATAATGGTTTACTTAATAAACTGTAATAAAAATAATGATTTACTTCATAAACTATAATAAAAATAATGGCTTACTTCATAAACTATAATAAAAATAATGGGTTACTTAATAAACTATAATAAAGATAATGATTAACTTCATAAACTATAATAAAAATAATGGTTTACTTCATAAACTATAATAAAAATAAGGGGTTACTTCATAAACTATAATAAAAATAATGGGTTACTTAATAAACTATAATAAAAATAATGGTTTACTTCATAAACTATAATAAAAATAATGGTTTACTTCATAAACTATAACAAAAATAATGGTTTACTTCATAAACTATAATAAAAATAATGATTTACTTCATAAACTCTAATAAAAATAATGGTTTACTTCATAAACTATAATAAAAATAATTGTTTAAGGCTAACTGTGAAGCGGCTTAGTAATGTCAATGTAGAAAATTTAAAAAACTCAAATATTCTTTGAACATTGTATCCATTGAACCGTGGAAAAAATCATCTCAAAAACTATTTCAACAACAACATCCAGAGTGCTAATGGGTCTGCTCTCAAGAATTCTATTTGAAAATAGATCATAGCAAACCATCAATTGCTGATGGTGGAAATTATTGCCTATCCTTAAGTCGTCGTTGCCGGGCCTCGCAGTCGAGGATCCCCTCGCCACTCCAACGTCAGTCCTGAACCGTTCTCCCACGTCGATCGTGTGATCTTCTGTGAGAGAACAGCCCGATCCTAAATGCGCACTTCCTCCCGCAAATGTCACAGACATGCGGACCCTGCTGAGTCGCCTGGCCATGCTGACGTATGTTCGCAGCGCGCTGACTGTTTCTAGACGTTTGATGATTAACGGTCCTTAAGTAGACGTTTGATGATTAACGGATGGTTTGCTTTCATCCTTTTAACCATTTTGCAACAGTATATACGAGTGCTAAGATCTCTCCAATACTCTCTCAAGGAATGGTTTTCTAGCATTCCCAAAAGAAAAAAATACGTTTCAGAGAAAATTAAAAACATATTAGGCACATAACTAAGAATATTTTTCATCCTGATTTCTCTTTCATTCCTTTCTTTCTTCTTAAACGAATGATTTTCCTCTAGTGTTGATGGAGATTAGTTAGTTGTCATTTTTACTGCATATTCTTTTGAATTACCAAAAAAACCAATCGATCTATCATTATAGAAGTCGTGATTGAGACTCACTTCCTGTATTGTATGGAAGAAGATTTTTACAATAGTTTGGAGACAGCACGGGGGGGAGGACTATAGTAAGTTCTGGTGGGAAGTGCGAATGACAATAGGAACAGAAACCAAGCACCCATCCGATGAAGTGGCGAAGGAAAAAAACAACTAGGAAGAAGAAAAGCACGATTTCCAGAACTATACAGGTCAATCCACACATATTCTTGAAATGAGAACAAATGTAAGTCAACTGGTAAACATAATTCCAAGGTATTTTATGACATTAACATAATTCGAAGGTATTTTATGTTTAGCGAATACTTTTATGACATCAACACAAATAGTTGGCTGACGGTTTAGCGAATACTTTTATATCATCAACACAAAAAGTTGACTGGCGATTTAGCGAATACTTTTATGACATCAACACAAATAGTTGGCTGGCGGTTTAGCGAATACTTTTATGACATCAACACGAATAGTTGGCTGGCGGTTTAGCGAATACTTTTATGACATCAACACGAATAGTTGGCTGGCGGTTTAGCGAATACTTTTATGACATCAATACGAATAGTTGGCTGGTGGTTTAGCGAATACTTTTATGACATCAACACAAATAGTTGGCTGGCGGTTTAGCGAATACTTTTATGACATCAACACAAATAGTTGACTGGCAGTTTAGCGAATATTTTTAATGACATCAACACAAATAGTTGGCTGGCGGTTTAGCGAATACTTTTATGACATCAACACGAATAGTTGGTTGGCGGTTTAGCGAATACTTTTATGACATCAACACGAATAGTTGGCTGGCGGTTTAGCGAATACTTTTATGACATCAACACAAATAGTTGGCTGGCGGTTTAGCGAATACTTTTATGACACCAAGACAAATAGTTGGCTGGTGGTTTAGTGAATACTTTTATGACATCAACACGAATAATTGGCTGGCGGTTTAGCGAATACTTGAATACAACTAACTGTTAAAAATAACTGTTGGTATTTCATTAGTCTCGATGAGAAAGTAGACTTTAAAATCACTGTTGGTGAAAAAAGTTTCAGGTTCTGAGAAAAAAAATATGCTTTAAATTGATGATAAATATCTTCAGGCGTAAATATGAAGCACCGGTGTAATATTTCTTTGTCAACTTAATGTCGAGAGGAATTTGCAAAGAATTTCGTTATCACTTTTGTTAAGCTGTGTTAGACTAGTTTAAGTAAAATAAATGATCATGTTGTACTGATCAGTTCGTTGGAAGGGAAATATAAGATAAAGCGAAAAATTTATGCGAGGAATGACAACAGGGTTGACACTTGAAACAATCTGGATAAATAATCTGGAAAACAGTTTTAAGAGTTCAGTTGTCACTTTGTTGAAATCTGTAATTAATGGAGTTAAATAAAACACTTTGTTTTCTTCTACTGTGTTTCCATTTTAAAAATAAAAATATCATTAATGATGAAGGGACGTAGAAAAAGAGAGACGCCGAATAAATGCTATAGAAATGCCTACGCGCGCGTGTGTATGTGAGTGTGTGTGTTTGTATGTGCTTGTATGCGTGTCTGTGAGATTATGTGTGTGTATTTGATTGTGTGTGTTATTATATATGTGCTTGTGCATGTACACGTATGTGTGAGGAGAAGGATTTATGTTTGCCCAACTCTCCTTTAATTATTAACCAGTGGGCATGGATTTTGATATTTTGTTGTATTAAAAAGTTTTTCCAAGCCCGCAGCAAACATGGGAGCCCTGCGTATGAAACATTAATTAGTTTTGGGCACAAATTTATAGGTTGTCAGCGTACATCAAGATAAGACCTTTTCCAATTCGAACGCTCTTTGTATTAATAATTTGTACTTAATTAATGGTTTGCTTGGGTCGTTTATTGAAATATTTGATAAGGTATTATTTTCAAAAAGTATTAAATTTGCTGTATAATTTATTATATTTTTTCACTCATTACAATAATAACTATCCAGATTTCTGTCTGTAACACTGAAGATCGACCAAATTGAAACAAATGTAAAATCTTAAAGCAGATGCCCAAATAGCACAATATTGCCGATAATTATTTAATAGTTTTGATTTGTAACAACATGTGTCGCATTATTATTATTTATTATTATTATTACACATGACAAGAAATATACACAATTTGAGAAAAAACAACAGGTTATTTGATTTGGACATATAATTTTAATGGATCTGGGTTTGTTGCCTTTCATTTGTCATATCCCCAGTAAACTAGGCTTTTGCCTGTATCTCACTGAGGATATTTAGCATGAAAAAATAAATCGATACTTCTTTCCGATTTTTGATAACTCAAAAAAACCCCGTTGGACGCTCTCATCAACCTGACAAACAGTGACACTCAACTACAACTGGAAACATCTTGCGAAACTCAACTCCTCACACATTATCACTCCAGAAAGACCAAAAATATTCATCCCACAATATACCGCACACAATCATAAGAATAAAAATCAAAACAAAAAAAAAAAGAAGAAAAAAAGAAAAACACACAGAAACACAAATACAAAAACATCCAAAATTAAAATAACAAGAAGAGACCCACACTCACGAGCTCACATAAATCCTTAATTAAATAATATAAGTAGTAATTGAATAGAACTAGAGACTGCTGGAATGCGCATGCTAAGATGGTCAGCAGGTGTGTCCCTAAGAGACAAAATAAAAAGCTCACGCATTCGTGGAAGCCTAGGTGTTACAGACATCAACAGTAAGATGGAGGAGAGGCGATTGAGATGGTATGGGCACGTTGGACGCAGAGCACCCGATCATGAAGTTTAGATCAATGACGGGAGTTCTATGTGATCCGAAAATGCCAGTCAAGTTAAAAGGAAAAGTGTACCAAACGATTGTCAGACCCGCACTCCTCTATGGCTCCGCATGCTGGACGATGTATAGCTCTTACTCTAGGTAACTGGAAACTGCTGAAATGTGCATGCTAAGATGGTCAGCAGGTGTGTCCCTAAGAGACAAAATAAAAAGCTCACGCATTCGTGGAAGCCTAGGTGTTACAGACATCAACAGCAAGATGGAGGAGAGGCGATTGAGATGGTATGGGCACATTGGACGCAGAGCACCCGATCACATTGTGAACCAGGCAATCTCCATGGATCTTCCTCGAATAACAACCAGAGGAAGACCAAATAATTCATGGGTGGTGCAAAAAGATAACCTGATGCGGAGGCACGGCCTGGGGGACGTAGTCCGGGACAGAAGAGCATACAACCTGAGGACGAGGAGAGCTGACTCCAACAGTTTTCGCAGACAGTGAGTTGGGATGGAGCCAGGGAGAAGAAAATAAATAGTAATTGAATTGATGAATATGTAGATTCTTCGTATTGCACATAATATTTACTCAATTCTATCCGGAACGCTCTGAAATTCATTCTAAACAAAAAAAAAATGTAAAATATAAAACAAGTACATCATTGTCGATAAGTAGTACGTCATTGTTGATAATAATTAAGATGGTTCTAATATGTAATAACAGATGCCGTACTATTCTGTTTTCTTATAACAAATATAACACGGCATTCGCTGCCAAATTGAAATCATATATTTTCATCCACGTCATGATGTAGTCTACTTTTCTTATTCCTTTTGCCTTATCCCATCCATTTGGGACCTTTTCCCAATATCTCTCCCAATCTTCCTAACTACTAGGGGATAGTCCGAATCTCTTTATGCCCTCCTCCACTTTCTTATATGGACTCTCTTGGGTCTTCCTTTGCTGAGTTTATTTGAGAATTTCCAATTATTGACTGTCTTTAGCGTAGACCTTTCATCCCGCCATTGCAGGTGCCCATACCAGCGTAGTCGTGCTTCCCGGGCTTTATTAGTTGATTTCAGATCTTATCCAATCTAGTGACACCGAGTGACTACCGTAGCATACTACCTTGATCAAAAAATTTTAGGACCGGCCACCATGTGGCGCTGTCCTTGACCTTGGAAATGTTGGGGGAAGTGTTTTTTGATGGCATGAATGCTTCAAAGGTGGTCGTGAGTCGGCCGAGGATGACGAACGCAGTGGCAGTCGAAAACCGATGAAAACATCGATAAAATCAAAGAAATGTCGCCCGAAAACCGCAAATTGACCTTCAGAGAGCTGGCAGAGGACTTGAACATCGCTTATGGATCCGCTCAAGACATTTTGGTTAACGATTTGGGCCTCAGACGTGTCGCTGCAAAACTGGTGCCGAAATACCTCAATTTCATGCAAAAAAAGGACCGCGTTGAAATCGCGAAAGACATGAGTTTTTGACCAAAAACAACACGAATACTATCCAGCAGCCTTTGAATTCACCTGATTTGGCTCCCTGCGACTTTTTCCTGTTCAACCGACTTAAAAAACCGCTTTGCGGAACGCGTTACAGCGCCCGAGAGTATGTTATGAAAAAATCAAAGACGGCTCTGGTGGACATACTGAAAATTGAGTACCAGCGGTGTTTCGAGGATTGGATCAAGCGCTGGCGTAAGTGCGTTGCAGTCGATGGGGAGTACTTTGAAGGGGATCATATCGATTTTGATGAATAAACTTGTATTTTCGATTTTATGAATAAAGTCCTAAAACTTTTTGATCAAGGTAGTACGTATTTTCGCGACATTAAGCATTTGTTTTCCTTTTTTTTTAGAGCCTTACACTTGGCTCCATCTAGTACGAGTACGGGCCTGATCACTGTCTTGTAGATCCTGATTTTTGTGCTTTATTGGTAGAGTTGAACACTAAATAATAGATGGGAGTGAAAATTTTATAATTTTTACATTTAGCTATCAGATGATGTGTCGGAGTGGTATTGTTGTGTTTAATGCAATTTTAAAGTTATTATAACCACACTAACCATTAAGTATGTTCCCTGTCAGAGTATGTAGTGAGGACAAAACGCTGAAGTTCTCTAACAAGGTATATTTTCCCTACATTCATTATTCTTCTCATAAAGTTCCTTATTTTATTAAATTGATTCAACCATTTTTTTCTGTCTCCATAATTTCCCTGACAATATTGAAATATGTACGAGTATATTGTGTTTAGCATTGACTCCCTCTGTCACAAGAGAGCTGGATATAATATAATATATCTATTCATTATGGATATTATTGTCTGTGGCTACGAGCTCGCATTCAGTTTGGTTTCCATAGATGTTTTGCTTGCTGCCCGATTCGTGATAAATGAGGTTGAGCTATCGGAGATGCTGGGATGATTTATCTTCCCCCCATTCTCGTCTAACGAGCCGCACAGCTTATCTGTTTATCTATACAAACAGAAATAAAATATAAAATGACATGTATTAATATAATATTTATCCTCGGCAAGTTAAATACGAAGCTTGGTTCAAAACAAATAAAAAAACCTGATACAAAACAAATAAAAGACAGGGTTCAAAACAAACAAATCAATTTTTTTTTTCTGGTTGCTCTCAACCTCAGGGAACCAAACATTGCACATATAAAATAACACTAAACAATTACATATATTAAAAAGACAAACATTGTGCATGTAAAATAATACTAAACAACTACACACATTAAAAAGACAAACATTGTGCATGTAAAATAATACTAAACAACTACACATATTAACAAGACAAACATTGTGCATGTAAAATAACACTAAACAACTACACATATTAACAAGACAAACATTGTGCATGTAAAATAATACTAAACAACTACACATATTAAAAAGACAAACATTGTGCATGTAAAATAATACTAAACAACTACACACATTAACAAGACAAACATTGTGCATGTAAAATAATACTAAACAACTACACATATTAACAAGACAAACATTGTGCATGTAAAATAATACTAAACAACTACACATATTAACAAGACAAACATTGTGCATGTAAAATAACACTAAACAACTACACATATTAACCAGACAAACATTGCACATATAAAATAATACTAAACAACTACACATATTAACCAGACAAATATTGCACATATAAAATCATACTAAAAAACTACACATATTAACCAGACAAACATTGCACATATAAAATAACACTAAACAACTACACATATTAAAAAGACAAACATTGTGCATGTAAAATAATACTAAACAACTACACATATTAACAAGACAAACGTTGTGCATGTAAAATACTAAAAAAACTACACATATTAACCAGACAAACATTGCACATATAAAATAATACTAAACAACTACACATATTAACCAGACAAATATCGCACATATAAAATCATACTAAAAAACTACACATGTTAACCAGACAAACATTGCACATATAAAATAATACTAAACAAAATATGTGTAGTTGTTTAGTATTATTTTAAATGCACAATGTTTGTCTTTTTAATATGTGTAGTTGTTTAGTATTATTTTACATGCACAATGTTTGTTTTTTTTTTAATATGTGTAGTTGCTTAGTATTATTTTACATGCACAATGTTTGTCTTTTTAATATGTGTAGTTGTTTAGTGTTATTTTATATGTGCAATGATTGGTTCCTTGAGGTTGACGATCGCTCTGAATAAAACATATATTTTTTCATTCGTTCATTCATATAGATTATCTTTGAAATATCACAATTGGCGATATGAACACATCGAAAGGTGTGGCCAGAAAACAAAATGGTTGCAATCCCATTGATTGAGCTTTTGCGTTAAGAACCACTGGAGTAAGCCCAACACTCACAGTTGTTGAACGTACGTGCCGGAAATATAATCACATGTGAAAAGGCAACAACACTCGCATACGTCCACATGCGCGAGTTTTATTTTACTGAACTTTTACGAACAAAAACACATTCAGTTTCAGGTGGAGTGTAGCGCACATGTATAGTTTCGATAAGACCTCTTAAAAAGGGTTGTCTTCAATAATAATAAACGGAAATGTAGAGTGTATATTATTTATAAAAAAAATTAATATAATATGTCTGAGTGCAACATAAAGAAAGGGAAATAATAATGAAAAATGCTAGGGAAAGTTGACCATGTGGACTGTAGGGGATGAAGCTAAACGATATATAATTACACGTGTGTGTGAGCGTCCAAGCCCATAATAGATTTTATGAAAGCTGCGTAAGTATAAAGCGAGAATTCTCAAACAAACAGGTTTGAGAGTCTTATGCGAACTCTACAAAATAGGTTCTACGCGGACACATTTAATCGTGGCACATGCAGATGTAAATTGAAAAAGCGATACTCTGAATAAAATATTTTGGGAAAGTGTGAAAAACGCAACGAATGTAATAGTGCTTTATTGAATAAAATGACTTATAGATAAGGTGGATATTATTAAAAGGAAGAATTGGATGTAACATGCCTGAGTGAAACTGAGATGAAGGGAATTGTCACCGTGGAATGCTAGGGAAAGATGGGCGTATGGACAGAAGGGGTTGAAAATGAAAGGGAATATAATATTGCAGATATAAAAGTGTCACAGCCTATCATGGATTTAATTAGTGGGCCCTTTTTAAAATAGGTCGTACACGGATACGCTTAATCAAGGTGTGTGTATTATAAACTGTCAAAGTGACATTATGAAAGATATAATAAATTTTGGTGAATTGTGAGAAAAGTAACGGATGGTAAGGAAGGGAATGAAACACTAATTTATACAGGAGATTTGAGTGAATGGGTAAAGGCTGTAAAAAAGGCATTTGTGAGATGTGCTTTACCCCACCTGAGAATGGAGAGGTGATTTTTTTACAAGCAGAGGTTGATTTGAAATAAAGATGGTTAAATTAAATGCGACGATTACAGAAATCCATTTAATTGTTTATACAATATATAGCAAAATACTATGAAAGGGGATGCTAAATAAATAAAGTACAGTAAATGAAGGCTTCATATAGTATATACCTACGCACGCGTGTGTCTATTTCCCCACATATTGTATTGTAAGACAACTTCTATAGATATTTTGAAATGAAAGGGAAGATGATGAATAACGGTTGCGCGATGAATTGCTAATGTGGAGTTAATTATACTCGTATTTGTTAGTATCAGATTTAACAAGTACTGGACGGAAATATCAAAAAGTGTATTTGAAATAGTATTTTTTTTTACTATGCAGCATAGAATTTTACACTGGTAGAATAACTGTTTATCAACGACACGACGTGTACCAATTAAAATAAAAAGAGTATTTTTATGTCTCAACGACAAGTAGTAATCGAGCCATTCAGGCTATGATAAATGCCATGCTAATTCAGGCTATGATAAATGCCAAGACAATTCAGACTATTATAAATACCATGCCGATTCAGGCTATTATTATAAATGCCACACCAATTCAGGATATGATAAATGCCATGCCAATTCAGGCTATGATAAATGCCATGCCAATTCAGGCTATGATAAATGCCATAGTTCCAACATTGAAAAATTATATGCCTTTTTTTAAACTACCTTTTCTATGTGAAATCCTAACATTGTAGCAGATCAAATAACTCCAATTGTTAAACCCTACACATTGGACCAACAGAGCTTGGGCGTTTGAATAAAAAAAATCGATTGGTTAAAATTTATTAGAATTTTCCCACTGCGTGAGAAATTCAATTTCTTTTACATGAAATTAGCCAGTCTTTGATAAAGCTAAGCATGAAGTTTGGTAATATTTTGTGGTATACATACATAAAATATATTGAACTTAAATATACATATAATTATTAAATAATTTTAAAACAATGACTGTAATTAATTATTACTACTGCTTTTTGTATCTTCACGTTAGTTTAAGATAAAGTTTTGTATTATTTGTCAATAATTTTAAGTACTTTAACATATAACCTGTCGCATGTTCTTTTGTATATAAAGACACTGTTGTGTCGTTAATTCAATAAATAAATACATAAATATAAATAAATTACTTCTTTTTTATAAACTTGGAATTCTTCGAAGCTTATTAAGATGGTTTTAATCGTACGTTAAAAAATATCTCTAAATGTGGCTACCAAAGGACTTCCTTCAAGTTATGAACCTATTTTAGCTGTAGTTGAACAAGGTCCTTTGATTTTCCTAATAATAATTATTATCAATGATTAGACCTCATACATAATTACTTATAAATTATCATGTTTATCGATGAGACAGAAATATATAAAACAATTCAATTGATCGACAATTGTTTAATTTAATTAAATTAAATTAAATTAAATTAAATTAAATTAAATTAAATTAAATTAAATTAAATTAAATTAAATTAAATTTAATTTAGTTTAGTTAAGTTTAATTTAATTTAATTTAATTTCATTTCATTTCATTTTTTTTTTTTTTTTTTTTATTAAACAAGTAAATTATTATACAAACATTTGTCAAGGCTATACCTATATACAAATTTATTACTTAACTAATCTTAATTATATGTTATAATTTATGAACTTATTTAATCTTATTTTCCTACATATCATTTTATTTTATTTATTCAATCTTAATATATGAGATCTTAGAAATAATTAACACCTACATACTACTTATAACTAGATAACAATTCTTACACTAATTATTCAGCAAAAACAAGTTCACTCGTTCAGGCTACTTGTATTCCATCACATTCACTCAGACCTTGGTCGTCCCAGCTAATATTGAAGGTGGACTAGTCAGGCAACAGATAATGCTTCATTTCATTTCATTTCATTTCATTTCATTTCATTTCATTTCATTTAATTTAATTTAATTTCATTTCATTTAATTTAATTTATTCTGATTTAATGTAATTTAATTAAATTAAATTAAATTTAATTTAATTTAATTCGTACAATAGGGTCTGAGAAAAATATTTCTTTATTTATTAATTTAACAATTTTGCGGACTTATTGCCAAACGGTCAAATCTTCCACTCAACCAGATAAAAGTAAATAAAAGCTAGAGATCGCTAATAAAATTTCAAGCATTAAGAAATTGAATTAACCTCTAGAAAATTCATCAATAATATATAATGCATAATACAATAAACTAGAGGTATAATATATTAAAATAAATATATGTTAATAAAATAAACATCGAACAAAAGAAAAAAGGGGAGAGGGGAGGAAAAGGAAAAGGAAATCAGGAATATCTAACTACTGTAAACATAACCGATTATACTCGTATTTAAATATGAAAATAAGATTTTTGATGTGACTTTTATTTATTAGAAGTTATGAAAGAAAACCGAAGCATCAGATATTAGCATGCACTGTAATGAGAAAAATGTCAAGACCGAGCAACAGTACCAGAACAAGACGGAGCACATTATAATTATTTTGCATTCATTATGCAAATCCGTCTTAATAACCAGGTTTTGTATTCAACGAGCTGAAAATAACTAGCGTGGCCGTATATTACGTTCTTCGAAATAAAATAACAAACGTACTACAGCTCAAATGGGAAACAATTCTGTTCCGTAAAAATATATCATAATATATACAGTCGTACATAAATATAAGGAATGTTATACAGAAAGAGTTATGAACGGGCTCTTTGTTTTTACCAAATTAATTGCCAAAAGTTTTTATAACAGTCGAAACATTAAAATCTCCAACAATATCATTTTATATTCAATGGAGGAAAATTCTTTCATCGCGAAATAAAATATCGTGAGCTTAAATTTAACCACGTCAAAGACTTCTCAGAATAAGACTTGGGAGAAATTGAATTGTTTTAAACTTTGTTAAGTTTTTGTCATTCCAAATTAATGCTTAATTTTTTTGATTATCTCCACTTCCGAAATTACTATTTTAGATTTTTCAACTCGCTTTTATTGTGTTGTGAATAAATTGAAATTTATTCAGGAAAGTATAAACCCTTTCAATGTATTTTTTTTTCTTTTAAAACTTTACGTCTATTGGTGGTTAGCTTTCATTATCAAAACTTCATTATTTTGTTGACTTCTGAATATGGTATGTTCAGTTTAGTTCTATTAGGGGACAAAATAAGTTCCCATCTAGCTCGATCTACACTAGAAGGTCGAAATATTTTTTTTTATAAGCGCGGCGTTACATTGCGATGAAGAAGGAACTGCCCAAAGGGACTCCTTTTCCTGTCGCTATACGCCTGATTATGAAAAGAATAAAGACTTTAGGTCCGACATCATGGGAGGAGCAAAATGACTGACAGCGCAGTAAATATACGAGTACTTATAAAGCGGCTTAAGACCTAGAGTTCAAATAGCCTAGCAAGTCGCTAATACTTTCACAGAAAAAAAAATTCGCAGCAAAACTTTTCTTCTACGCCACTAGATCGGAGTAGCCAATCAGTCTAAGGATGAACCGATGGAAGCTTGAATGAGGATCGCTTAGGCCTCGGCCACACAGGAAAGAGTCTCGCTTTGTGCTTAGAGCTACGCTACTATCATAGGGGACTATAATAGTCACGTGAAGCGTGCAGTGTGACCATTGCGATAGTATGGGGTGCGTTGGTTCGCTAGGATATGTCACCTAGCTCGCTCTAAGCACCAAGCGAGGCTCCTACCTGTGTGGCCGAGGCCTTCGGAAATTATTGACTCGATTATTATTGTAGTATCAAAAAATGTGACAAAATTTTATAGATCCAGATGTCTGCCAAAAAATAAACGGGGCGAAGAGACAAGTTTGAATAAAAAAAAAACAAGCATTTAAGTACCTGTGACCAGAGAGAAGTTAGGTAGTTCAGAAGCTTGGATATAACATACGTCTGAATATGATGCAAGCAACCGAATTAAGTACCTGTGACCAGACAGAAGTTAGGTAGTTCAGAAGCTTGGATATAACATACGTCTGAATATGATGCAAGCAACCGAATTAAGTACCTGTGACCAGAGAGAAGTTAGGTAGTTCAGAAGCTTGGATATAACATACGTCTGAATATGATGCAAGCAACCGAATTATTTATGAGGCCCAACATTTTAATGCTAGATCTATAGAAAGGTTAGAATGGGGTCGTACAGTAACAGACTGTCATACTACGCTGATAAAACATAAACCGCAGCTCTGTACAAGGTACTGTCTAATTAGTCGATCGCGGCATACTTTTAAGTAGATATTTTTCCTTTCATTGCATATGATATGCAAAAAGTATAATATTTTTAAAAATAATATATTAATTTTATTTTTCATAATAAATATTTAAACATTATTTCTGATCAAAATTTTTGTATTTTTTCCCGTGCATATTGGTAGATCGCGACGTCGCTCATAAAAAAATTTAATAAGCTACCGAGGATTTTTAATCAATCTGATGTAAACATATTAAACTTATATAAAATCTTCCAATTAAATTTAATCTAATAATTAAATAATTAATTTTTATCAACAAACTCTGAAATAAAATTAAAATTCGTATTGATCAAGTTCTTTAAAAATATAAGTCTAGGTCATAATAAGAAGAATAATACAATGCAAACTGGCGTGTTTATTGCCATGTGGCAATCTATTCCAACCAAACGAAAATGTGTGAAATAATCCTTAAATAAATACTAGATTAGAAATTTATAAAATTCTGGGTACTAAAGGAAATCAAATCCGCTCCGCACTATCGTAATTAAAGTATAGAATTTCTTGGCCGAGGTTTTTATCAGGAAAATTGAATAATAATTCTAATGTAATAGGTGGTCTATTCCTCATGATTGTCAGACATCCTGGGAATGGAAGACGCCTGTACACGTATTGACTGATCGTGTGCAAGCTGTTGAACTTCCGCAAGCACACAGTTTTGACGAATGAAACTGATGGCTAGGATATTAAACTTGTTGGACGATCGATAGAATTTTTATAATTGAAAAAAAAAAAAATATTTTAAACAAATTTATTTCTTTTATCACTTGTATCATTGACCCTCGCTACACGTGTTCTACCTCCTATCCTGAGGCTCTTGTAACATTAACCCTCACTACATGTGTTCTCCTATCCTGAGGCTCTCTTATAACATTAACCCTCGCTACACGTGTTCCCCCTCCTGTCCTGAGGCTCTCGTAACATTCACCCTCGCTACACGTGTTCTACCTCCTATCCTGAGGCTCTTGTAACATTAACCCTCACTACATGTGTTCTCCTATCCTGAGGCTCTCTTATAACATTAACCCTCGCTACACGTGTTCCCCCTCCTGTCCTGAGGCTCTCGTAACATTCACCCTCGCTACACGTGTTCTACCTCCTATCCTGAGACTCTTGTAACATTAACCCTCACTACATGTGTTCTCCTATCCTGAGGCTCTCTTATAACATTAACCCTCGCTACACGTGTTCCCCCTCCTGTCCTGAGGCTCTCGTAACATTAACCCTCGCTACACGTGTTCTACCTCCTATCCTGAGGCTCTTGTAACATTAACCCTCCCTATACGTGTTCTACCTCCTATCTTGAGGCTCTTTACAAGTGGAATGATCCTGATGAATTTAGAAATATTAGAGATACACAAAAAATAAATAAATAACCAAATAACATAAAAGGTTTATGTCTCTTAAATGTTTTCCCTTTGCATTAATATTGCCGAATTCATAAAATGTATTCATATAAAATACTTGGATTAATTTGTTGAAATTGAAATCTTTCCTTATAACACACCGATCAACAAGTCCCGGGACTAACTAAAAAAACAACATTAGTTTGCCAAAATTCTTCTTTTTTCATCAACATACTCTCCTTCAAGAGCGATACATTCATTCCAACGCTTTCCTAACGTTTCTATGCCAGCCTTGTAGAACGATTTATCTTTGGTTTCAAAATATGCGTTAGTTTCGGCAATCACTTCTTCGTCTGAGCAAACGCGGCACCCATCTCGAAAAAAGCTTTTTCATGGCCAAATGTTCATGCAAAATAGTGTAAACACTTCCAAATGATATCTTCAGCATGTCAGCTATCTCACGCAATCATTTTTCATCACGATTTTGAGGGTTTTTTTTAATGTTTTCTGGTGTAACAGCCTCATTTGGACGACCAGAGCGTTCAGCATCATTTATGTCTGTACGACCGCGTTTGAAATCACCATACCACCGACAAATGGTTGTTTTCGACGGAGCAGAGCCCGGATAACACTTTTCAAGTCATCGCTGAGTTTGAACGGTATTTTTTCTCATTAAAAAGCAATGTTTTATCAACATACGAAATTCGTTTTTTTCCATTGTTTTGAAAATAGCAAAAATAGCGTCACTAAAACCACTGTAACTCAATGACACAATGTCGGAATGTCATGAAAGTTTGACACATAACTTCTAAAGATTGATAATAATTGAGAATGGTATGGATTTGTTATTAGAGGCGCCATCTGTTGGTTTGTCCCGGGACTTATTGATCGATGTGTTATATAACACATACACTTTTATTGTGTATGGTCCATAGTTAAGGAGTATGACACCAGTCTGATACGTAAGCACTGTTCTCCTTATAAAGCGGGACCATTCCACCTGGAGAGAGCGTCAGGACAGAAGGTAGAAACACGTATAGTGGGGATTAATGTACTAAGTGGAATAACAAAGTATTATAATACTCGTATTTTTTAAATATTCTAATTCGAATTTCCATAAAGTCCAATTTTTTTCTCTTTTGCCGCCAAATAATATCATAATTTAATTTAAACGAGTGAAACATGAAATGTCGCGAATCCATTACACCTCGTCTATGTCAAAGGGACTTGTAACAAGCATTCGTCTCATTTCGTTGAATATATTTTTTGTGGTTAGATTTTCTCTCTGATTTGTGCCTTGGCGGAACTTATAGGACTTTCTGAGAAATCAATAACTGCTTGAGAGAGAGAGCCTGGAGAAAACCTAACACTTAAGCGGTGTTTTTTGTACAGTCGAAGAAAAGAGTTTTTATAGTGAAGACAAAGTCTAAAAGGGTATCCATTCATCAAGAGCTGATTTGTTCCCCGCACTACTGACTGACTGACTGACTGACTGATGCTGACGGGCATACGTGTACGTCTGTTCAAAGGTACGAATACAATAAGATTGCGAATTGTGAACTCAAAACAGATTTATTCATTTGTTTGATTAAAAGTTTTTTAAATTATTTCTCAGTTATACTTTGTATACATGTTTATAAATGCTAAATGCTATCCAAGATTAATCACATGTGCACCATTCTTATTTACGTATAAGAGAGAATTAAAAACATATGACATCACTCAGAATATTCTTTCATCCTAATTTTAATTGTTTTATTTTCAATGTAAACGAATGATTTTTATTTATTTAATGTAACCTCTGTAATGGATTAAAACATTTTTATATTTTCTAGATGAGCTGGTGAGTTGGAACAAACTGCTGTATGTTATACCAATAAGCCCACCAGAGGTATAATGTTTAACACTGTTCATAAAAGAATTTTAGGAGCTATGCTCTTAAGGGAGAGGATGATGATTTGTTGATAAATAAAACTCGTTTTAGATCGCAATGCGGAAAGATAAACTTATTTGATAGACGTAGGTATTTATACTTTTCTTGAATAAGTGCGGGAATGCGTGCGCGATATGCCGCCATCTCGCTTCTGCATTCGCACTACGATTAATGTCGTATGTAGGTATCATTCAGATTTGGGAACTGGCGCGACGGATGTGCTGCCCTCTCGCTCTAACATGGAATGCGCTCCACGCCCGGCAATGAGTTGAATGACCGGCGTGTGGACCTTGCACTTTGTTTGTTTTGAATTGTCAAGGTATGCAAAGGTCGGATCGCCGGTCATTGACCGAGCGCGCGAACGCCACAGAATGAATAATAAAAGAATACACAAGTCCACCCATACTTAGAAGATTTGGCCACCGCTATTAATACAAAAAACTGAAATAGTCCATGGACTATAATAAATGAGATTGTAAATAAAATTTTTAAATGATTTAAAGTTTGAACTGATTATGTTTGAGAATTTGTACGTTCAATAGATATGAATCAGAAAGTAAGGTTACAACATTTATGTAGGATCGATAAATGCTTGTATTTAATTGAAATTCACAGGATACTTCACAAATATAATAAACTATTTTTCAACGTTATCGCCATTGAGATCGAGACATTTCTGTAGTCGGGGCACCAGCTTTTGTATGCCAGTGTCATAGACCTCCGCCGCCAGCTCTTTCAGCCACTTATTCACAGCTTCCTCGAACTCCTGATCGTCGGAAAATTGTTGGGGTGTAGTGGCACACCCACGTATCATCCTCCGTCACGATAGAGTCCAGAAAAGCTTCTCTCTCCTGTGCAAAATAATCCAAAAATTTACGCACGGCGGTCACGCGATTTTGACGGTGCTCCGGTGTAAGCAATCTGGGCACCCATCTCGCACACAGCTTCTTGTAACCAAGTTTTTCCGACACAATATCACCAAGGAGACTTCGAGAAATGTCAGAAAATTCATCGTGAAGGTCGTCAAGCATCACACGGCGGTCATTTTGCACTTGTTCTTCAATTTTTTGCACAAGTTCGTCAGAAATCACTGCCTTGCCTCGTCATGAGTATCAGTACGGCCTTCTCTGAACAACCTAACCCTCTTCGTGACATGTTGTCGACTCATCACATCACTACCATAAACTTCCACGAGCTTCCGATGGACATTCGCGGCGATATTGTTCTGCAAAGTCAAAAAACGGATGACCGCGCGGATCTCGCACGGACGTTTTGTGGCGGGAGCGCGCGATGACCTCTCCATCGGAAGAATTTACAGTGACTGAACAAAATGGCTGACAAACACGCGGGACCAAACAAACTGACCGTTAGGATCCCCCTACACGCCAGGTGCGCCAACTTCGAAACAAAAAAAAATTCACTGACCTCAGGAGCCCTTGTAACCTTACTTTTTAGATGACCCTCGTATATACGTAGAAATTTTTTTTGTCAAACTACATTCATCTACGTACGGAGGCGGAGTTAAGACCGACGACGGACACTGAGCCTTGCTGAGGTCTGAACGGCAATTCTTCTACGTTCGAAAAATCACAAGGCAGCAGATATAAATAGGGTTCCTTCTGAGGTCTTTAAATGTGCCGGAGAACCTGTGACTGTCGGTGTTCATGACCGACAGTCACAGGTTTTACTTCATATTTGGCAATCAAAAACCATTCCTGATGCCTTCCGTGAATCGAGGATTGTAAATATATGCAAACGAAAAAGAGATAGGCCAGACTGTGGTAGCTACATGATATGGTCGCCCATGCGTATCACATGATATGATATGATCGCCCATGCGTATCACATGTTCGTTCCACCTTAATTTCGCATCTACAGCCATATTTTCATTTGGGACCGGTGTAAAAAAAATATTTATTTAATTTTTAGTTAAAAAAAATTGCGTCAAAACAATGTCGATACGTATAACATAATAATATTAGTACAGTTGCTTTGTGTTCAGGATGCTTGCTCAGCATTCAGGTGACGTGGGTTGTTTTTCCTGTGGATTTTAGACTGGTTTTACTTTTCTTACATTTTTTATTCCACTTTTTTGTGGAAATAGAGTTTAGAAGTCGTCTGAAATAAATTCTTGGAGCGCACTGTAGGTAACTGATGTGCTCCTAGAAGTTTAAGTTCCAGGAGTCTTTTTTAAATTCGTTTTATATATCAGTACGAGCAAAGATATAAAAAAATTAAATATCATGTCCAAAAACGATCAATAAACAAATCTGTTAATAAAGTGCATTAAAAAAAACGAGAGGTAACTGAACTTGATTAATTTATCAAAGGTTTCGGCTTTAACTTTGAAGCACATTTTAGAATACTTGACACTAAATTACTTTCTTACTTCACTGATTGCATTCATGCTTGCTACATGTGTTTCTACCTCCGATCTCGAGGTTCCCTTTAGATGGAATGCTTAAAGACAACTTTGGAAAATGAGGTAGACACATGTGTAACGGGAATAATGCAATAAGTGAAATAACAAAATAATTAATGTTGTTTATTCAGAATTCTCGTAAGAAGCATGGATATAAAGCAGTCAAAATATGAATGAGAATCATGGAATAAAGCAGTCAAAACATGTATAAGAAGCGTGGATATAAAGCAGTCAAAATATGTATGAGAAGCGTGGATATAAAACAGTCAAAATATGTATGAAAAGAATGGGTATAAAGCAGTCAAAATATGTATGAGAAGCATGTATATAAAACAGTCAAAATATGTATGAAAAGAATGGGTATAAAGCAGTCAAAATATGTATGAGAAGCATGGATATAAAACAGTCAAAATATATATGAAAAGAATGGGTATAAAGCAGTCAAAATATGCATGAGAAGCATGGATATAAAACAGTCAAAATATGTATGAGAGGCATGGGTATAAAGTTGTCAAAATAAGTATGAGAAACATGGATATAAAGCAGTGAAAATATGCATGAGAAGCATAGGTATAAAATAGTCAAAATATGTATGAGAAGCATGGATATAAATCAGTCAAAATATGTATGAGAAGCATGGGTATGAAGGAGTCCAAATATGGGTATCACGGTAGAAAGTCCTGGTATTATATTCCCTTTGCCTATCCCGACAGTATATAATTATGTATAAAAGATTCGAGTAAGTTATATCATGAAGAAAAATAAATATATGAGGGCCAACAGAGTGAACACTTCTTATACGTACTGTAAAGCTCTTATACTCGTACATTAAAACGAAACCACACGAAGGTTGACTAGAATAAAGTACTTTAGCGATAGATTAACGCCTCAACTCCATTGGACTGAGAATCTGCACTGCAGGCTGCACTGGGATTACCGGGTGGAGAATAGTACGAGGGATTACCAGGTGGAGAATAGTACGAGGGATTACCGGGTGGAGAATAGTACGAGGGATTACCGGGTGGAGAATAGTACGAGGGATTACCAGGTGGAGAATAGTACGAGGGATTACCAGGTGGAGAATAGTACGAGGGATTACCAGGTGGATAATAGTACGAGGGATTACCAGGTGGATAATACTCGTAGTACGAGGGATGGGATTTACTTATTGGCATTTCCTAATGGACAAGGATAGTTTTATATGCGGCGAAATATTGAAGTAGCTAGTTGAGAAAAACCATTGAAGAAAATTTTCATGATTTTGTTTGCACGTTTTGAGACCGCTGATATACATTGTGTACACTCGCTGATATACACCGTGTACACCCGCTGATATACATCGTGTACACTTGCTGATATACACCGTGTACACCCGCTGATATACATCGTGTACACTCGCTGATATACACCGTGTACACCCGCTGATATACATCGTGTACACTTGCTGATATACACCGTGTACACCCGCTGATATACATCGTGTACACTCGCTGATATACACCGTGTACACCCGCTGATATACATCGTGTACACTTGCTGATATACACCGTGTACACCCGCTGATATACATCGTGTACACTCGCTGATATACACCGTGTACACCCGCTGATATACATCGTGTACACTTGCTGATATACACCGTGTACACCCGCTGATATACATCGTGTACACTCGCTGATATACACCGTGTACACCCGCTGATATACATCGTGTACACTTGCTGATATACACCGTATGCACCCGCGGAATCCATAAATAAACATACACAACATGAGAAACAATCACACAAAATGTTTAAAAAGTTCTAACCACGAGTAAGTAAAATAAATAAAAAAGAATTGCGAGAGACGTAAGGGAAGATAGATGTAATTTATTTGAAAATATTTCATAATGGCGGTATTATAAAATATTATACACGGAGAAGTAAAAGCACATTTTCAGTGAAAAGGTGGTCATATTTTAGAAAAGTTTGAGCGTAACAATGCTGAAAGTTGTTGCTACAAGTAAAAACACATTTTAAGGATGATTTATTTCATGTATGAATTTTGTTCGGCTAACCGATCTTTTTGTCGTAGTTTATTCACATAAATAAACGTATTTTATAAAAATCTATCGTACCGAGATGCCATTTTACATCGGAAATTTCTTTAAGTCAATAAGAGGAAAATCCACTCGAAGCGATTATACCCGCCGAATTGAAAAATTCACAGACACCACCATCCATCAAGGTCTACTTAGCCGCTTGATCGGTGATTCCCGACGGGGGCCAATCGCTCGGGGGATTTACATTTTCCGAAGGTGTATCGAATTATTAGAGTGGTATTTTAAATATTTCAGTAGTGAAAAAATCTCAGCTTTGTCCCACGACTACCAAACGTTGTTTATGTATAATTAAAAAATAGCAATAAACGGGTTTCAGCTAAACTATGTGTAGAACGAACATTTGATGAAAAAGTAAATATACAATCTTTGGTTTTTGTACTAATTACAAGACATCTCTATTGCTAATTGTCCATTTTTCATAAATTTAGTGGCTTTTTGTTTGGAGAAATATATTGAAAAAAAGTACAATGAACACGATTTACTATTTGAACCAAACACATTTTTTGAAGGTTTAGGAGGTAGTCCTTAAGGGAAGAGATGATGATGATTTGTTGATAAATAAAACACGTTTTGGATCGCAATGCGGAAGAAGAGTTTTTATTAGTAAACGTAGGTATTTATACTATTTCCGCGTGTGTGCGGGAATGCAAGCAAGATATCCTTCGTCTCGTTTCTGCATTAGCAAAACAGTTAATGTCGTATGTAGGTGACAATTTATTTACGGAACTGGCGAGACAGCGTGGTGCGTTCTCGCTCTAGTATGGAATGCGGTCCGCTCCGGGCTATGGGTTGAATGGCCGGGGTGTGAATTTCGGACTTGTTTATTTAAATTTGTCGAGGAATGCAAAGGCCACTTCATCGGTCATTGACCGTATGTATGAACGCCCACAGTATTCCGAGTGGGCGACTGAATGTGCGACGACCGCCACAAAGGCATTCTGTCTTAGTGCTGTAAAAAGTTAAGATATTTAATGTTATACTGGAGAACTTTGAAGGCGTTCTGTCATAGTGTTGTAAGAAGTTAAGATTTTCAATGTTATACTGGAGAACTTTGAAGGCGTTCTGTCATAGTGTTGCAAGAAGTTAAGATATTCAATGCTGGAGAGCTTTGAAGGCGTTCTGTCTCAGTGTTGTAAGAAGTTAAGATATTCAATGTTATACTGGAGAACTTTGAAGGTGTTCTGTCTTAGTATTGTAAGAAGTTAAGATATTCAATGTTATACTAAAGTAAAGTCCATTTCAAAGTTATACTAAAGTAAAGTCCATTAAATAAAGTCCATTTCACAAAATTTTGCATACAATGTTAAAAAAACATACCACATTAAAGATTCACAAGACAGCTCAATCTTTTTTAAACCGAAAATTGCTATACTAATTATAAAATCAACTCCTCTATAATTCGTATGCAAAGACTTGGAAACGAGTTTTGCAACAATTTAGATATTTTTAATATAAGTATATAATAGTATTCGCCAGAATATCACAATAATATTTAGAAATAGCTACTAACTTTGTGCTCTCCTTTATTAATATAAATAACGTAATATAAACAAAACATTAATGACAATACTTTGCCTCTGGAGTTGAGTAACCCTGCATCAACATGTAGGAAGGTTTTAATTCTGCAAAGCAACTTGCATCTACTAATGAGGCCATGTGTTTTCTATATCTCAATATCTGTCCATAAAATTCCCACAAAATTCTCAAAAAATCCAATATTTGTTCTATGTATGCGTTATTCCACTAAATCTGAGTTCTTTACCTCTATAAAATAAGTCTTCGACAATTACGTAAGTCTGCTTGGTGAAGTTTGGCAATATTTTGTGGTATACATACATAACATATTTAACTTAAATATACATATAATTATTAAATAATTTCAAAACAATTACTGTAATTTATTATTACTACTGCTTTTTGTATCTTCATGTTAGTTTAAGATAAAGTTTTGTATTATTTGTCAATAATTTTAAGTCCTCTATAACCTGTCACATGTTCATTTGTATTGTATATAAAGACACTGTTGTGTCGTTAATTAAATAAATAAACAAAAGAGTTAACACAAATCTTAACTACGACTTACACTTTTTTCAAAGTTCAATCATTCAAATCTCAATAACGACCTCGCTCCGATCCACTAACTGAAATTTTCGCCCCCTTTTACCTTTATTGAAGTCAGTACCTCATAGGCACACGAGTATTATCTTTGGGTGAAAGATATTCTATCGCAAGGGGTATGGAAAATTCGATCAGTTTCCATGAGTATCATATTGTATTTTTTCATGTGTTTTGTTTCATGGCGGGTTGACTTTGAGACTGGTTTTACTTTTCGAACAGTTCACGTATTACAAACACCCCTTATAGTAATATTTCACCAATGTGTTTACCATAGTTCACTGTAAGTTTCCAGTTAAACCTCTTCTCGCAAATCACATGGATTTATCGCGTTATGATTAGGGCATAAAAACTTGGAATATCCAAGTTTAGGGAATTCCGTAATAAAGTTATGAGTTCATGTTTCGTGGAATAAAGTTCTCCTTTTACCCACTTTACCCACTTTACTAACGATCAAATTCTTGCTGGAACTTCCAAAACACGGTGTTGATCTAACCAAACGAGCGTAAATTGTAACTTTAAGATAAGTTTTTACGTTTAAATGTATTTCAAATTATGTCTTGAAGCCCTATTAAAGTAATAGATTTTATTAAGAAACTTATTTTCAGCGAGCTATTTCCAAGTAATTCGGATGAGATTTTTGGTTTTGAAAATTCTGAAACAGAATTAATGCTAATATTTTTAACATCAAATATTTCATTTTGTAAAATGTAAATTTTCTCTTAACTGATTTAATTTTTTTCAAAATTTGTCTTAAAGTCTATTCTCATATTAAAATTAAAAAAAAAAACGATATAATTAATTTATATTTCCAAAGCTGCTTTTAAAAATAATATTAACTTATACAAGTATATCATCCCGTCATATTACTTTTGGGGTAGGTCTAAATAATATATTTCCTACCTTTTCTATACACGAACAGTTTTCGCCTCATCTACACTCATATATATCTCGTCGTACATGCTCTTCAGTTTCTATTACTTCTTACCTTCCCTCAGTTAAAAAATTGTCAACTTTATCCTTCAATTCATTTCTCGCAGTTCCTCTTCGTCGCACGCCATTTATTTCACACATACACGTATTTGTTTTGTCTTTCAGAACTCATTCAATCGTTGTGTCCAAACCACTTTAAGATTCTTATCTTAATTCTACTTATAACCAACGACTATAACCAATAGTTATTTCTTATCTTATCTTATTAGACGGAAAAATAATTATTTAGTTACTTTATAATATTCATTCAGTAAATTAAAGGGAAATTTAATGAAACCCCTGAAAGTGTATGCTACTGTAAAATCATTCAAGCACTGACTAAAAGACTTTTGTTCTGTTGGATATTTTTTGACAAAACAAATATACAACACAAATGTGACTGCTAAACGTGCTAGAGGGAAGACATGTGACTGTTAAACGTGCTAGAGGGAAGACATGTGACTGCTAAACGTGCTAGAGGGACGACATGTGACTACTTAACGTGCTAGAGGGAAGACATGTGACTACTTAACGTGCTAGAGGGAAGACATGTGACTGCTAAACGTGCTAGAGGGAAGACAAAGGAAATTCTGCTTGGATCCAGTAATAATAATGATAGTAATAATTAAAATAAAAGGAAAATTTATATGGCGCCATTTAAAGAGAAGACTATCTCCAGGAGTGCTATAAGAGTAGACTATTTCCAAGAGCGCTATAAGAGAAGACTATCTCCAATAGTGCTGTAAGAGAGAATTATCTCCAAGAGTGCTATAAGTCGGGATTCGAACCCAATGTGTATAAAAATTATAAAATAAATATATAAGTGGAGTAGGAAATACACAAGTTGAGATAGCAAAGTGGTGCTTGTGGCTATTAAATAAGGTTAAGGAAAACATATTTGGCCAAAAAATCACAGAAACCTTACCAAAGGAAGACGAACTACAAAAAAACCTTTGGAGATCTTCCGATACGTGATATAAAGATATTCTGCTTTAGGTGTAGGGAAGTGTTTATATTTCGTCGTTTCTTTAGTAAAGTTTGTTAATTTTTTTGTTATTTGTTACAAATTCTAAAGTAATACAACGCATATCTGCATTAATATTTAATTAATAAAAACCGTTTTGTTTTTGGTGGACTCTACGAACCATGCCATTGAGGACTCGATGCTCGGAGAAATGATATGTGGCCGCCGCCATGTCGAGGGTGACATCCCCCGCAGATATATGGACCGGTGGCTGTGGTCAGAGCGCACTGCCAGTTGTCATATTAGAACTAAATTGGAAACTAAATTTGACTAACGGACAGCTATTGTGGACATTATTCAAGTTGTCAGGGTGAGGGTGGGTATTTCAAATATTTCTAATTGTGTTCCGTTCATTTGTGTTTGTCACGAAGGGAAAATAATAAAGGAAAAAGAAAAATCGTGTTATGTAAAAGTGATGTTGTAAGAGAGGTGTTGGAGCCAGTTGAGGAATTCTGCTATTTAGGTAGAAATTTTTAAGACAAATGAAGAGTAATGAGAAATATCGATCGGCGTGTTGCGATAGAAAACAAATTTAATGGGGTACTAACACATACGAGTATATACTCTTACCGGGCAGTATGAAGTCTGCTTAGTCTATACGAATATTTTGGTGCCAACTTTGATGTATAAAAGGGAAAAAGGCTGAGAGGAACCGAATAAATGCAGTGGAAATGTGTGCACTGAGATGAATACACGGGTTGACGATATATTGCAGAATACGTAATGAAGTGATAAGGGATGAATGTGAACTTAAGGCTGATGTGTTGAGTAAGATGAAGAAGAGCACTCCGAAATGTAAAACGAATGAATGAAGAAAAAATACATTTATAATAAATATATAGTGCAAATGTGATCATTTAAGTATCTGGGCTCACTCATTCACATAGACGGCGGGTGCGCAGCGGATGTTGACCATATAATAGGTGTGGGGTGGATGAAATTCAGATCAGTAACAGGAGTCTTGTGTGACCCAAAAATGCCTATAAAACTGAAAGGAAAGCTATACCAGACTATCGTTAGACCCGCAATTATGTATGGCTCAGAATGCTGGACTATGTACAGCTCCTACTCTAGGCAACTTGAAACAGTAGAAATGCGAATGCTTAGGTGGTCGGCAGGAGTATCACTAAAATATAGAATTAAGAGCTCACGCCATTCGTGGTAGTCTGGAGGTCACTGACATAAACAGTAAGCTGGAAGAGCGACAGCTGAGATGGTACGGGCACATAAGACGGAGACCACCAGACCATACGGTAAATCAGGCAATGTCTGTGTATCTTCCTCGAGATCCGTCCAGAAGAAGACCAAAGAACTCCTGGATGACTCAATGCTCCAAAATCCTGTAGAGAAACGACCTAGATGAAAGCGACACCCAGAACCGAAATCCTACCTAGGCAATGAGTTAGGACAGTGCCATGGAGAATTAGAAATATATAGAGCAAATGTGATGAAGAGGCATTAGAGAGGAATACCAAAACAGTTTGGTTGATGTCGAATGAAATAATGATATTTATAAAAAAAGGAACATAGAAATACGAAGAAACTGTAAGAGTTGTGTAAGAAGGCTCGTAGATATGAAGAGGCAAAAAACGTGTATCAAGGGAGATAGGGTGATAGTATGTAGGCATGTTGTTAGTAAAATTGTATTTTTTTGTGTTTTAGCGATTTTAATATAAAATTAATAGATAAATGAAACATTAATATATTGGTCCAAACTGACTGTCCTGCTGGAAAAATACGACACTTGACAATTCACATGTATCAATCACAACTGGTTCACGACAGTTGCATATTGTAATTCATTGTTCCTCACTAAACAACAATTGGGTTAGTTCTTATCAGGTTTGGAGGATATTTCAAATGTAGATTTTATTGAGTTCAGGTGGGCCCTTCTCCGGCATTTTTTCATTCTCAGGTTATATATGGGAGAGTGGTAAATACATTCACCTTGTTGGATTTGTTTTTTGTAGTCATGTTAATTTTGTATTTTATTTGATTGTTTAAATATACGTGTATTTCTTGTTTTGAACTTTATTATTAGTTTTATACGCCCTGTGTGTTCTGAATTGTGCTGAATTTTTATTAAATATTTCACTTTTTGTGTATAAAATTTTGTTATGGTTTGTAAAGGACACGAAAGTGTCGTATAATTTTCTAATAATAATAATGGTATTTATTTATTTATTGTATTTATCACTTTTATTGTAATACAATCTGGCTGGCTTATTGTCATGCGGCAATCTCTTCCAACCAAGCAGACAAAAGTAAATGAAGGAAGTTACGTGGTCGCATAAATAATTCAAATGACTATCCATCCCCACGAAATCCATAAACACATACGTGAGAACATGCCCACGAACCCCACAAAGAAGGACAATCACCTGAACATTATTTTTCATATAAAGTGAGATATCACCAATCAAAAGGAAAGGAAGGGATGGTGGAGAGGAAAGGAAAAGAAAAATCAGGAATGAAACACGTTATTTTACTGACTAGAAATTAAGAGTTTTTTCAGTCGCTTCTTAAAGCATGCCAAGGACGGAGCGAGTCTTATATTGCTTTGTAACTGATTCTAGAGTCTCACTGCATGGACAGTAAAGGACGACGTAAAGAAAGAGGAATGGTGAACTGGAAAGGCCAATAAAAAACTTCTGTTTGAGCGTAGCGCTAATCCATGATTGGAAAGACGCTGACAATTTTCGGCGAGATAAGAGGGTACGGCGGGACAGTTAAGGATACTATACAATAGAGACAGTATGTGAATTTGGCGTCTATTTCTAACATTCAACCAGTATATACAGATAGTTAAGTATATACAGATAGTTAAAATAGCTCTGTTAAAAAAGCAAACTCTCCTCAGTGCCTCTGTTATTCGAAACTTAAACCAATAACATTAACAGATCAAAAATATTACAAATTTAATATAATAAACGTTGAGCGTACGGATAGGAAGGTAATCGAAAATGTTTTATAAAAAAAAACTGACGTGTTATCTTGGTGAATGGCGAAGGGTGCCAATTAAGATTATATCTTTGCATAAATGGCGCGAAGACACGAAACCATTTCGCATCTTAATTATGATAGATTCTACACAATAACACTCTTCTACAGCATCGCGTGCTCAATATTGAGCGGCCCATCGCGTGGTCATCTTCTATGTATGGAACTTTGTGAACCATTTGTTTCCATCCTTCCTGGTCCTGGGTCATGTTGAATACAACGTTCAGAGAGAGTCCTGTTAACTCTTTTACTTGTTGCGTCTTTATTATAAGACACTTTCGTCTCACTTGTTTTTGCTCAACTGCCCCCGTGATCATTAGTTCCTCTCTCTCGACTATAGTTATTCTTTCTGACTGCATACCCAATGCATGTTAGGATTCTTTTCCAGCAAAATGTCTAAACTTTTTCGGTTATCTCTTATTTTTGGATTATGGAGACATTAGAAAGCATAAGATGCCAAAATAGCGCTGCTTAAAATTTTTTTTCAAAGATAATCTTTGTATCGATCAACACTATCTCAGTAAGTTTTTAAGATAGAGAAAGAGGAAGCGAGAGAGGCAGAGAGAGAGAGAGAGGGAAAATATTGTCTATGGTTAAAATTCTGTTTAGTTTCTGTATTGTAAAACCAATGATTTTTGCCAGTTTAATACTTAATTCCCATTACATTGACTTCTTTCTTTGGAATGGCGGCGAGCCCTCACGGCGGGAAAACAATCTCTCCACGATAACCTCAGAAATCCTTGCCCATCCCATTAAATTCCTCTCGCTTCAACAATAACACTACCCTGTGACGAAATTCCAATAACTTCTTAACAAAAATACAAATTAACCACCGTAGATGAAAAAATGGATCTTTAAAGCTGTAGCAAAATCGCCAACAAACCCGTCCCACCGATGGGGCGCCCCCCCACCACCATCATCATTCTTGTTTTATTTTAATTTATTTATCCAAGTAAACACGTGAGCTACTTCAGTTTTATTTTAATCTTTTTATCCAAGTAAACACGTGAATTACTTCAGTTTTATTTTAATCTATTTATCCAAGTAAACACGTGAGCTACTTCAGTTTTATTTTAATCTTTTATCCAAGTAAACACGTGAGCTACTTCAGTTTTATTTTAATCTATTTATCCAAGTTAACACGTGAGCTACTTCAGTTTTATTTTAATCTATTTATCCAAGTAAACACTTGAGCTACTTCAGTTTTATTTTAATCTATTTATCCAAGTAAACACTTGAGCTACTTCAGTTTTATTTTAATCTTTTTATTCAAGTAAACACGTGAACTACTTCAGTTTTATTTTAATCTTTTTATCCAAGTAAACACGTGAATTACTTCAGTTTTATTTTAATCTATTTATCCAAGTAAACACGTGAGGTACTTTCAGTTTTAATCTATTTATCCAAGTTAACACGTGAGCTACTTCAGTTTTATTTTAATATATTTATCCAAGTAAATAAGTGAGATACTTTACTTTTTATAAATACATCTGAGAATCCAGACTGTGCAAATATAATGTTATTTTTTTTTTAACAATAGATATGACTAAAGTCAAAGGTATCCTTAAAACCCTCGAACACTAGGCGGAAAAAGTGCCTGTGTCGTTTGAGGGGAGTAGCACAGCGCGGGGTTCGAACCGACGATCTTCCGCATAGAAGTCCAGCGAGTTACCGCGCGGCCATGCACCTCAAAATTGTATTTAATATATTTTATTGAAATGATATAATATTTGATTGGCTAGACAATTGACGTTAGAACCAACCAAATGCAAGTATTTTAGAAAGCTTCAGTTCTATTGGTTAATCTCACTCTTAAAATATATACATTACAGCTTTTTTGTAAAATACGAGGAACAAGTAAATTTTAAAAGTACACACCCTTTTCATGATCGTTTCAGAGCTGTTTAATATGTAAGGCGACTGCTGGACTATTTTTTTCAGATCATATTTCTGAAAAATTTGGTTCTTCTTTCAGGTCACAGAAGACATCTGATGTATTTTCAATGAGCGCATTTCAGTGATTTGATAGCGTTACAATATCGAATTTTATATTTCCTGGAAGTATTTTCAAAACTGAAATTGTGGAAAGTTATATAAAACTTTATCTGTTAGCTAAAATAATTTATTACAATTGGTAATTTTTTAAAATTCGTATTAACACGTTAACACATATGGCAACCTTCGTGGCCCAATTGGTAAGACGGATGTCTTCCAACTAATGGGGGAAAAGTTCGATTCCCATTGGAGTCTGATTTATTATAAAAGGTTCCAGTCTGGTTTTCACATAACATCTTGTTAATATATTTTTTGGTAGGTTTGAACAGATTGCCACATGTCAAATGATCCGACAGGTTGTATTGTGTACAACGAAAGTGTAATACAATGAAATGGAATTCATTGTGATATAAAATGTAATGTATGAGACATACGAGTATTTATCTCTTATCACTGAGTTGTTGATAGCTTCTGTATTTAATGTATTATCTGCAATTTATGTGTTTTAGAAGTGTTATTTAAATATAATCGGTACATACTATGTTGCTATCAATACACCTATTATTTATTTATTTATTTTTTATTTAAATGAAATTCATTGATATAAAATGTAATGTATGAGACATACGAGTATTTATCTCTTATCACTGAGTTGTCGGCGCACAGGCGACACGTGTACTTTAGTTCAGTTGTCGGTTTACCGATGACTTGTTGACTCTTCTTTAAATATAAAATTTCGTAACGTTTATTTTGGGTTCATAAATTTATTAATTTTTTTGAAAAATTTAAAAATATTATTACTTTTAACATGATTAAATTATTCCTGCTGCATACATATAAGGAGTATACTATAGGTGTAAAATATGAGTGGTGAGGTAAGGGTTAAGAAGTGTTGGTTGTTTAATGTGTAGGGGATACCGTCGTCCCTGAATATTGTCAACACGCACGGTCAATGACCGACGAACCAACCTTCGGACATGCCCAAAGGTCGCATACCAGAACATTAATATTGTGTACCCGCAAATACACATTCCACAGTAGAAAGAGAACACATCACGCCGTCTCGCCGTTCTACCCACTATATTAATATTCTACCCACTATATTAATAGCAACGTCTGCGACCACCTCTGCACGCACAGGAGTGAGATAAAAATATATTGCGGACGCATTCACGCGCCCCGTTCTGAAATTATACCTACTTATCGATAAATAAATATCACTTATTGTTGATCATTTGACCATTCATCGCTGTTTACTATTCATTGATTATTCACTCTCACTTTCCGTATTGCTAATCGAGGTATTTTATTTAAATACCAAACAACAATCATAATCATCACGACGTACCAGTAAAGCATCCCGCTAAAAATGAAATGTGGTTAGTTTATGCGTTGTTAATTCTGTTGATCAAAACTTAAACTATTGTAGAAGAAGAGAAAATAGCCAAACTCTTTGACTAATAATATCAAGAGAAATCTTTTCTAATCAGAATGAGTCAACTATTATTAGTTCTGTAAACAAATTTATTTTCAGAATTGATTTCTAAATTGGAAAACATGGAGATGATAACAAGTTTTCATCGGAGCAAATCCAGAGTCGGACATGTTCGATAAAATTTAATTTATTTTCTAACGTTTTATTCTGAACAACTTGTTAAATTTTGTTTGAGCGAAGTAGTGCATTATACCATATGTTATAAAACGAC
Source organism: Odontocerum albicorne (assembly GCA_949825065.1). Classification (NCBI taxonomy): domain Eukaryota; kingdom Metazoa; phylum Arthropoda; class Insecta; order Trichoptera; family Odontoceridae; genus Odontocerum; species Odontocerum albicorne. The sequence goes on along the minus strand of OX463846.1, from coordinate 629,152 downwards.
AGGTTTTTTGACGAGTTTTTTTTTAATTTACTATATTTTTTTTAACTTTCCGTAATTTATTAGAAATTTTGGCTTTACCTTTGCGGAACTCCGTGATTAAAGTCAGTAGATTATTTTGTGATTTTTCACTAATTACATATATCTCCGCTATACGTGTTTCTACTTCCAGTCCCGAGGCTTTCTTCAAGTCGGTGGTAACATGTGTAGAGGAAATAAATATATTTAGTGGAATAACAAAGTCATTTATTTCCTTGACTTATTCCCTCGAATGATTCGTTTTGTTACATTGCAATTACAAACTAAAGTGTTTATTATACGAGTATTTTGAAGAATGGTGAAATGTGTACAATGAAATAGAAAACTTTAGATTTGATGCGGTTTAATATTGATTAAGCGTAGGGTAGAACATAATAGAACCCAGTATAGGATTTAGCGTGGGGTAGAACATAATAGAACCCAGCATAGGATTAAGCGTGGGGTAGAACATAATAGAACCCAGTATAGGATTTAGCGTGGGGTAGAACATAATAGAACCCAGTATAGGATTAAGCGTGGGGTAGAACATAATAGAACCTAGTATAGGATTTAGCGTGGGGTAGAACATAATAGAACCCAGTATAGGATTTAGCGTGGGGTAGAACATAATAGAACCCAGTATAGGATTTAGCGTGGGGTAGAACATAAAAGAACCCAGTTTAGGATTTAGCGTGGGGTAGAACATAATAGAACCCATTATAGGATTTAGCGTGGGGTAGAACATAATAGAACCCAGTTTAGGATTTAGCGTGGGGTAGAACATAATAGAACCCAGTATAGGATTTAGCGTGGGGTAGAACATAATAGAACCCAGTTTAGGATTTAGCGTGGGGTAGAACATAATAGAACCCAGTTTAGGATTTAGCGTGGGGTAGAACATAATAGAACTCAGTTTAGGATTAAGCGTGGGGTAGAACATAATAGAACCCAGTTTAGGATTTAGCGTGGGGTAGAACATAATAGAACCCAGTATAGGATTTAGCGTGGGGTAGAACATAATAGAACCCAGTTTAGGATTTAGCGTGGGGTAGAACATAATAGAACCCAGTTTAGGATTTAGCGTGGGGTAGAACATAATAGAACTCAGTTTAGGATTAAGCGTGGGGTAGAACATAATAGAACCCAGTTTAGGATTTAGCGTGGGGTAGAACATAATAGAACCCAGTTTAGGATTTAGCGTGGGGTAGAACATAATAGAACCCAGCCCGTTGTATACAGTATAACACGGTGGAATGTTAAAATACGGTGTGAAAAAGCCTATTCCGATAATTTTGGGTACCGTCGGGAATCGATTCCCAAAACCTTTTTTCCTTCCTTCATTCAGCTTGACGACCTCCATGTCCTATTTGGTAAAGGGTTGGGGTTACCAGTTCAATTCCCATTAGAACATAGAATTAAAAAAAAGAATTCCATTCTGGTTTATACTTAAGGTCTTTTTTAACATATTTTTGGTTGATCGGAAGAGATTGTCACTTGACGATAAGTCCTCCAAGAAATACTGTACGAATATACAACAAAATTGTAATACAACACACCACAATACAATACTTGGTGACGGAGATTTTTGCACACCTTTTCATGTAATTTATTCCACACAATTTTTGCATGATTGGCCAATATCACTATTGCTATGGTTCGATTCACCATGTTGTGTATTTGAGAGGTCTTAAAATATTGGAAAATGCCTGATACACGTTAAGAAATACGTGTGCGAGTATATCCACCATAAAATGCACGAGAATTCCTTCGAGGCACAAAGGATCTCCAAGGATGTCTTTTCCAGATTAGACGCCACAAAAAAAGAAGGGTTGGGAGAACATGATTCTCGTAAATTGATGGTTAAGGAAGTTGCAGAAGTACCCTTTGATTCCTTTGAAGTAGTTCTAAAAAAATCATGGGAAAAACCGAATTCAACGGACAAGAGAAATTTAAAAAGTTACAGCTCAATTTGAATATAGACGAGAAGTAGTTACAGCTCGATTTGAATATTGACGAGAAGTAGTTACAGATCGATTTGAATATTGACGAGAAGTAGTTACAGCTCGATTTGAATATTGACGAGAGGTAGTTACAGCTCGATTTGAATATTGACGAGAAGTAGTTACAGCTCGATTTAAATATTGACGAGAAATAGTACTTACTTATTTTATTGAATACTTTATTGTACACTGTATTGTACAATGTGGCGGGTTCATTGCCAAGAGACCATTGGTTTTAAGTAACCATTTACTTGTTTTACAAAATAAAAAGTGGATTAAGAAAGTAAAACAAGTTTTCGAGAGAGTACAACCAAAAAGAAAAATAATATTGAATAAGATCATCGATGTCCAGGAGTGAACACAAAGACAAGGTAGAAGATTGATGACGACCAGGAGTGGACATAAAGACGAGGTAGAAGATTGATGACGACCAGGAGTGAAGACAAAGACGAGGTAGAAGATTGATGACGACCAGGAGTGAAGACAAAGACGAGGTAGAAGATTGATAACGACCAGGAGTGAAGACAAAGACGAGGTAGAAGATTGATGACGACCAGGAGTGGACATAAAGACGAGGTAGAAGATTGATGACGACCAGGAGTGAAGACAAAGACGAGGTAGAAGATTGATGACGACCAAGAGTGATGACAAAGACGAGGTAGAAGATTGATGACGACCAAGAGTGATGACAAAGATGAGGTAGGAGATTGATGACGACCAGGAGTGAAGACAAAGACGAGGAAGAAGATTGATGACGACCAGGAGTGAAGACAAAGACGAGGTAGAAGATTGATGACGACCAGGAGTGAAGACAAAGACGAGGTAGAAGATTGATGACGACCAAGAGTGAAGACAAAGACGAGGTAGAAGATTGATGATGACCAGGAGTGAAGACAAAGACGAGGTAGAAGATTGATGACGACCAGGAGTGAAGACAAAGACGAGGAAGAAGATTGATGACGACCAGGTAAAGTACGTTCTGTCTCTGAAAGGAGAAGTCACATTTTAAATTCGCTTTTTAAAAAACGTTAACGATAGTTCGTTGTATAGTAATGCCGGATAGTTGGTTGTAATGCCGGATAGTTCGTTGTAATGTATTTTCAATGAATATTTCAGTTGAATACTGAGCACGGATTTAATTTGTATTGGTGTATGTATCCGCAAAGAAATTTAGTATTTCTTGGATGTATTGTGTTACACTTTTGTTTTATACTGTACAACCCGGCAAATTTATTGCTAATCGGCAATCTCTTCTAACCAATCAGTATGTTAAAAGAAGCCTTGAGGGAAAAACAAAAGGGAATGTAATAAAAAAATGAATTTCAACGAGAATCGAACTAGCGACCCCCGACTAGGACACAAGCGTCTTGCCAGCTAGTAAATTTTTTTGCTTGAACGAATTGAGTAAATTTTATAGGGATATTATAAGTGTTGACCTAATTTTGTGGAACTTCATATTATAATATAAATCGCTTAGTTATTCTAATTACGTTAAACCTCGCGACACTTGTTTCTACCTCCTATCTTGAGACACTCTTAAGGAGAAATGCCTTTCCATCTAAAAAGAGCCTCACAATAGGAGGTAGAAACAAGTGTCGCGGGGATGAATGTGTTATTTCTTCAGTTAGTTACAAATTAAGAAATTTATTATGAAATATTTGATATGGGTTAACATTGTTATTGTGTTGAGTTCATGTTCTACTCTTTTTTTATTGTATTGTATTACACTGCTTACATACCAATGTTGAATATTGGTTATTTTATTTGAATTATTTTGTATCCTAAAGTTCATTTCACCGTTAAAATAAATACAATTTCAGCTTAATATAAAAATAAGGAAAAATATTGATACAGTTTGATTAGGTTGCCGGCCCTGAAAAATAATTCCAATCGGAAATTTTCCAATGACTAAGAGATAAAGTGAAATGCCACCAGGCAATATACGTGTACGCATGAAGGTAATTTGTTTGTTTGTGCCTTAATATTCTGCCTATCGTTGCGTCCACCTCTCAAAAGGCAAATAAACGAATAAGTAATAGACGGCTCAAGTTTCCGAAAACTAGAAAGATTGGGCAAAGTGCCTTGCCAAATTATGTCCCATCGACTATTTCGCTCTTTTATACTACTTGTCCATGGCTTTTGTCATTTGCTGAGCAATCACAATTTTCGCATCAACTTAAATAATTCTTTCGGGAAAAATAGATAAAAATAACGAAGAAACTTTAATTCATTCATACTTGTATGCTGTTTTCAAATAAATTAAGAAGATTATTTTTATAAAATAAAAGTGCTATTGAGGTACTCGTAATTATTATAACATATTTGGAGATATACTGGATAAAATATTTGTATCCTTTTTAATAAAGAACTCAAAAAACATTATTCAAATAATTCTTATGTTTTTAAAATATGTATTATACTTTTGTGATTTAAATTTGTATTATACCTGGCTGGATCATGCCGAGTGACAATCCCTTCCAACCAAACTAAAATGTATTCAAATAATCTCGTGAGTGTAGGTCTCTTCTTGTTGTTTTCTTGTGTTAATGAGCTCGTGAGTGTAGGTCTCTTCTTGTTGTTTTAATTTTGGTTGTTTTTGTATTTGTGTTTCTGTGTGTTTTTCTTTTTTTCTTCTTTTTTTTTTGTTTTGAATTTGTTTTGATTTTTATTCTTATGATTGTGTGCGGTATATTGTGGGATGAATATTTTTGGTCTTTCTGGAGTGATAATGTGTGAGGAGTTGAGTTTCGCAAGATGTTTCCAGTTGTAGTTGAGTGTCACTGTTTGTCAGGTTGATGAGAGCGTGCAACGGGGTTTTTTGTGTAATCAAAAATCGGAAAGAAGTATCGATTTATTTTTTCGTGCTAAATATTCTCAGTGAGATACAGGCAAAAGCCTAGTTCACTTGGGGATACGACAAATGAAAGGCAACAAACCCAGATCCATTAAAATTATATGTCCAAATCAAATTACCTGTTGTTTTTTCTCAAATTGTGTATATTTCTTGTCATGTGTAATAATAAATAATAATAATAATAAAATAATCCTCTAGTGGAGAACCAGACGAATTTATTTTTAAAAAGTTTGGGTTCTATCAGGAATCGATCCTGCAACCCTCGTATTCATAGACAGGCGCCTAACCAAATTAATCATGGAAGTCATCCTTCAAAGTTTTGGTTAAATAAATGTAGGATAATTTCAAAATGGTGCGAACGAAATAAAATATTTTTTTTTTGCAAAACTTTTGATGTGTTTTAATTTATAGTGGTGACAAGCCCTGAAAAAACGACGAGCGTCACTACATATTTAGCAGATCGGTCCTTATTGGAAGAGATGATGATGGTTGTTGATAAATAAATAAAACACGTTAGATCGCAATGCGGCAAGAGAGAGTGTTTATTTTTATAGTAACGTAGGTATTTATATGTTTTTGGAATGTGCGCGAGAGTGCGCTCGCGATATGCTTATGTCTCGCTTCTTTGAATGCAGAAATGGTTTATTGTCATATGTGGGTATATTTTATTTACGAAACTGGCGAGACAGCGTGGTGCGTTCTCTCTCTAGTATGGAATGCGGCGCGATGCTCGGCCGGCGTCAATGGTTGGCATGTGACCTTTGGACTGTTTAATATAACTTATCGAGGTATCCGAAGGTCGTTTCATCGGTCATTGACCGTATGTATGCGACAATATTCAGCGACGACTGTGGATCCCTACACATATATTAATTAAAGCAGATAATTGAGTCATAACTTAACTCAAACTCGAATAGCAAAAATAATAGAAGTTCTATTTAACATACAAAGGTTGTGTCTTGTTGTTATTAATTATAATTATATTGAAAAATGACCAGTATGAAATATTTTGGTGTCACCTTTTATGAATGGAAGAGAAACGTAGATGTGGAAAATCAAACTGGAGCCAAATAAATGTTATACAAATGCGTGCAATGAGAGGAATATAATGTATGATGTATGAGAAACGAAATTATGTGATAAAGGGTGAATGTGAAGGGCTGATACGTTGAGTAAGATAAAATAAGAGCATTCTGAGAGGTTAAGGGTTGTGGAAAGTTGAAGGAAGAAGAAGCAAAACAAATATTTTTATTTATATATTTATTATTACACATGACAAGAAATATACAAAATTTGCGAAAAAACCACAGGTATTTTGATTTGGACATATAATTCTAATGGATCTGGGTTTGTTGCCTTTCATTTGTCGTATCCCCAGTAAAATAGGCTTTTGCCTGTACCTCACTGAGGATATTAAGCATGAAAAAATAAATTGATACTTCTTTCCGATTTTTGATTACACAAAAACAAAACCCCGTTGCACGCTCTCATCAACCTGACAAACAGTGACACTCAACTACAACTGGAAACATCTTGCGAAATTCAACTCTTAACACATCATCACTCCAGAAATACCAAAATTATTCATCCCACAATATACCGTACACAATCATAAGAATACAAATTGAAATTAAAACAAAAAATACACAGAAACACAAATACGAAAACAACCAAAATTAAAACAACAAGAAGAAACCCACACTCACGAGCTCACACAAATCGTTCCCACTCGTCATTCATCCTGAAAGTACTCAAAATCCTGTCGCAATAACAACCACGCTCCGATCGATTGTCTAAATGGTTTTCCTACCTTTACCTTTATTGAAGTCTGCACAATATATAGTGCAAATGTGAGTGGGAAGCTTGTAAAAGGAAGACCAAATAAAGTATGATTGGATCAAGGAAAGGATATTTTGAAAGAAGTATCGTCGAAAGTCATATAAATTATAGGAGGTGTATGAGAAGCTGTATAGATGTAGAAGAGGATATGGTTGTATTTCGAGATAGGGGTGTCTGACACTCTGTCCTCTCTGTCTACCCCGACAGGGTGATGGCGTGATGGTATGTATATATGATATGTACAAGCCTGAAGTCTAAATCTCTTTCCTTATCATTTATATTTATTTCTGGTTAGATTTTTTTTAACATAAATTATTAGAAGGAATTTTATAGTAAAATTTATTATAAATATGATTTTAAAAATATTAACATTTTTTTTAATATTAAGATAAAATTGTTTATTTAATATATCGATGTCAGTACATAACTCATATGAGATGCATGGCCGTGTAGGAAACCGATACACTTCTATAATGAAGGTAGCCGGTTCGAATCTCATTCTTTATAGATACTGCCCATGGAATTCAAGAAAGTTTTCAGTACTATGGATCATATTCAAGTGCTGCGGGAAATTATAGAGTTGTATGAAGACTTCGAACTTCCTCTGTGCCTAGCCTTTATAGACTATGTAAACGCCTTTGACTGAGTTAAAAAAAGTTACTTAGAGGCTCTAAAACACCAGGTATTGAGAAGGCATACATTAGGTTGTTCGATAACATCTATAAGGATGCAACTGAAAAAATATATCTACGAATCTTCTGAAACCTTCTTTATTGATAAAGGATCTCGTCAAGGTGATACTTATTCCTGTGTACTGTTTTGTATCTAAATGAACGCCTTTTTATACAATAGAACGACGGAACCGATCCTTAACCCGGATAAACGAGGATGAACTCCTTTCCTACTTTCCTTTCCCTCTCAATACATTTACCTCCCACCTTTAATCCTTAACTTACTCATTTTATTTTTGCGCCACCCTTATCTACCATATAAGGTGCCAAACATGCCGGCGTGCTCCGATCGTCTCACCTCAGGGTTCCATCAGAACCAGTACAGCGGCGTGGCTGGCGAGTTTGCTGGTATCTAACAGCTCACTTATTTAAAACAAACTTCACGGCTCAGTTTCGCTTTCCAACTAAACGAGCAAACCTAAAACGCAAAAGTCTTACGGCAATGAGTCTGTTGGCAGTGAGGGTAGGATGGAAGCCCTTAGTTTTGCATGTCGGCAGTGGGGACAGGATGGAAGCCCTTAGTCTTGCATGTCGGCAGTGAGGGTAGGATGGAAGCCCTTAGTTTTGCATGTCGGCAGTGGGGGCAGGATGGAAGCCCTTAGTCTTGCATGTCGGCAGTGAGGGTAGGATGGAAGCCCTTAGTTTTGCATGTCGGCAGTGGGGGCAGGATGGAAGCCCTTAGTCTTGCATGTCGGCAGTGGGGGCAGGGTGGAAGCTCCTTAGTCTTGCATGTCGGCAGTGGAGGCAGGGTGGAAGCCCTTAGTCTTGCATATCGGCAGTGGAGGCAGGATGGAAGCCCTTAGTCTTGCATGTCGGCTATGGGGGCAGGATGGAAGCCCTTAGTCTTGCATATCGGCAGTGGGGGCAGGATGGAAGCCCTTAATCTTGCATGTCGGCAGTGGGGGCAGGATAGAAGCTCCTTAGTCTTGCATGGCGAACAGCCTATGTTCGATGGTCGTCTTCTCATGGGGATTGATATAATTGTCCTTTTATTATTATTTATTGATTTATTACGCGCCCAGTGTGTTTCTTTTCGAAGATCAAGAAATGAATTGAATCATTACAAATGAAAAGAAAAGAAAGTGTTTTTGTTGCTTTCTACATTTATTTCAACATAGTCTATTTTTCATTAGGAGACTTCCAATTTCATTAGAAAATAAATATTTTATAATAACAATAATAAAAGGCATTTGGGAACAGTAATATCCAAGAATAGAAATATCCAAGAATAGCAATATCCAAGAATAAAGACAAGTTTTAATAAAACATGAGAAATATCCCATTTTCCTCGCCTTGACTTTTATATTATAATTAAATTGATATTAAAAAAAACATCATAAGTTGTAGCGAAATTGAGATTTTTCGTCAAATAATGTGATAACGTAAGTAAATATTATTATCTCGAATGTTTGTCATTTAATATTTTCTTTATTAAGAGGAATATATTTAAAAAACGGAATCGGGGACGGAAATTAAAAAGCTCGCATCTGCAAATAAATATCGCGAAATATTTTGTGAAATAACTGGTCTGGTAATAGGGAAATATAATTTTTTGCTTGAAGTTATTAAATGATATTTATTTAATTTGCGCATATATCTTATTAAATAACTCAAATAAATAAAATTTGAGCGGAGTATTTTGTTCATTTATCTTTGTTGAGTTCTAAGTAGCAGTTTGACAATAACTCGTAGCAGTTTGACAATAACTCGTAGCAGTTTGACAATAACTCGTAGCAGTTTGACAATACCTCGTAGCAGTTTGACAATAACTCGTAGCAGTTTGACAATAACTTATAAGAAGAAATTATTTTTGTCCGAAGTAGTATTATTAATTATAAATTTTTATATAAATTTTTATTGTTTACAATATAAATTTTTATTGTTTCAATTTCACTCTTCGATATTAAATAGTAGTGCTGACTTTTAAAAACCAAAAAAGTAGTTACACTACGAAGGTTTTCTAAATACTGAAAGAAATGAAAAAGAAGTACTGAAAAAACTATATAATTTGGAATTTTCGCTATCGATGTGTTTTATACGTGGTTTGGTATGTTTGAGGTGCATAGCCGTGCGGTAATGCACTGGACTTCCGTCCAGAAGGTCACCGGTTTAAACCCTGCGCTATGTTACCACATACTTACCTCAAAGCCATCGGATTCAGTACAGCGGGGTGGCCGATGAATTTGCTGATGTGCAACGGCTCACTTATTTAAAACATCGCTTTCCAACTGAATCGACGTAAGAATGGTGAGAGGATCTTCGAGTACGAAGGCCAGCAATGACAACGACGTTTTATACAAGACATATTATTTGTTTTCAGTCATACGGTAATTAGATGTGGGCATGTAACGATTGCATGAAGTGGCAGGAAACAATATTATTATAGTTTTGACTCCAGTGTTCGAGGATTCGGGTCACAACTCACTGCAGTAAGCAAGTAAAGTAACTCACACATCGCATGTTTTGACAATACTACCGAATGTGGTCAGACTCAATACTCGTACATGTTCAGTGTGTGTGATTGTTATTACAAGACTAACTGTTTTACCAAACTAGTACCCTTTTGATATTTTTTTTCGTACCATCGGCATTCGAACCCGAGACCCCCGGGTGGAAGTCAAGCGTTCTTCTGAGTTTTAGATAATTTAGTCGCATCCCAAGCTGAGAAAGAAAGATGTTCTTTTCATAATTTAGTAAAGAAGTCGATGATATTATGCGTTAATAGATTTCAATATTTTTAAAATGAAAAAAAATATTTTATATTATGTAAGTTTTCAGATATAAAGTAATTGATGGGAGTTAATTAGGTTAAAATGTATGTAATTAAAAAGGTACACAAGTTGAATGATACCTATATAATAGAATACAATACACCGTTAGAGGTTATGGACGAGACTGGGTCGACTGATACCTATATAATAAAATACAATACACCGTTAGAGGTTATGGACGAGACTGGGTCGAATTATATCTATATAATACAATACAATATACTGTTAGAGGTTATGGACGAGACTGGGTCGAATTATACCTATATATTACAATACAATACACCGTTAGAGGTTATGGACGAGACTGGGTCGAGTGATACCTATATAATACAATACAATACACCGTTAGAGGTTATGGACGAGACTGGATCGAATGATACCTATATAATACAATACAATACACCGTTAGAGGTTATGGACGAGACTGGGTCGAATGATACCTATATAATACAATACTATACACCGATAGAGGTTATGGACGAGACTGGGTCGAATCGAATCACTAGTCTAGACTGAATCGAACCCTCAGACTGGATCCCACAACTCTCGGGTCGTTAAAAAGTGTCTGGTCAAATCAGCTGTGTAGGTTATCACAGATAATCGTAAGTTATGTAGGTTATCACAGATAATCGTAAGTTATGTAGTCTATTACAGATAATCGTAAGTTATGTAGGTTATCACAGATAATCGTAAGTTATGTAGGTTGTCATAGATAATCGTAAGTTATGTAGGTTATCAGAGATAATCGTAAGTTAAAAAGTAGTCTATATCGAAGGATCTTTATGTGAAAGTTCATCGATATGAAAGAAGCGACAGATATGTATCTCGATTGAAAAGTATGGTTTCCTACTCGACGGGGAACCGACGTTATGCTATTGTCAATCATAACGGAGTGAGATGTAAAAAAAAGAAATTCATACGGCGGATGCTGAAACTTATTTTGTTTAATAAAATACGACGCCACTGACGTGACTCTAGTTTTGAGCTCATTTGCTGATTTTTTTTGTAAATAATAATCCGCAAGTTGCGTTATAAAACCATATTTGTGGAATTTTCTAAATGAATTTTATAATTAGTTGTGCTATGAATCCCAAAAGTAAAGCGTGACTTTCTTCTTTTCACAATGTCTGACTCTACTTCAAGGTTTCAGGTCAATTTGGTACATAAGTAATATCAATAAAATTAAACTGAGAAGCGGAACACCTGACAGCTGGATGGGGATGAGGCTCTCAGAAAAAAATTATACCTGGAGACCAACTGCCTTGGTCTACTTGGAAATCATTAAACATAATCTGAGTTAAGGTGATTAGATGTAAGGTGAAGACAAATAAACGGAGTTTCTTGCGTGATAGTTGCTCTGAATATGATTTAAGAGATCAACAGGACTAACAACACACGTTAGTTTGTCCGAACATCGGGACTACATGCTCTAGGCAGGACCTGAATGATACGAACGATCTCTAATGCCTCTTACTGGAAACACGTGGCATAATTGATGGACCGAATATGGAAATGAATACTGACTGAAGAAGTATGCTCCGTATGCATTCACTGACAATGAGAACTTCACTCACTTTTTTATAAATTGGTGAATAAATTGAATGTAAAAAGCATCATCTCGCCTTCATTATTTTTCACTCACACCCATTTAATATATTATCGTGTGTGACAACCCTAACCCACTAATCAACTATATGTATATTTGTATGTAATGTTATCTATATATCATCAAGTTTACATAAATATTTAACGTTAATTATTATTTCTCATAATCATTCATCAAAAACCTATCCTTTTCCGTTTCCACAAAATAATCAAATATCAACCAAATAACATAACACTCAGAACTTATCCGATGAAGGAGTATGGCGTCCTACCATTGGACCGAGACTCCGAATGAGATATTCATCACTTGGAGGAATGTAAAAAGTGAAGCCAAGGTTTTTAGTGAGAATATTTTGTTAAGCGGGTATTGTACTCTAGAGGCGTGAATTTCGGGCGTTTTTCAGAATAAATAAAAAAAAAAACAAAAAATATTTTTCCTATACATTTATTAACAGTTTGTTTATTGATGATTTGAGAATGCACAAAAAAATTTTTGAAAAAAAAATTGAAAATTCAAGATGTTATCAGCTGTTATATCTTGTCGTAAAAAACGGGCGGCGTTAGCTGGTCGACATTATTGGAACCCTTTCGTAAATCCGAAACCAAAATCATACACAGTTTCTTAATAAAAAATGATGTCGTTATAGTTGGTACTAAAGAAAAAAAAAATATCGTGAAATGTCGATTTTTTACCCTTTTATTCCAAATTTTTATTTTTTTTAAAAAAGTAATTTTTTTAAATTTTTTAAGGTAGGGACGATATAAAAATATTTAGTAAAGTTTCATACTAAATTTGAAAGCAATCGGTGGAATACAACTTGAAATTTGATGTCGACCAGGTTGAAAATGTAATTTCGAGAAAAACGCGTTTAAAGTTTTGAGATTATTGTCTGAGTCATTCCGGTGCTACCTCATTTATAGCTATAGCTTCGTAAATATATGAGAACATGTTTTAAAAGGTCTAAACTTTAAGAATATGTAAAAAACAAAAAAAAAAACACCCCGTATAATCTGACTTAAGTTAGATCTATCACCCCGTATAATCTGACTTAAGTTAGATCTATCACCCCGTATAATCTGACTTGGATGTTGTCATTTAAGTGATCTCTTAAAAACAGAATAAATTGAATGGAAAACGAAATGTATGGAGTTAAGACGATAAAGATTCTTTATATGTATTAAATATTCTAGAAACATACCATAAAAGAGGTCCTGCCGGAAAAGTGAAAAATTTTGTAAATATGCGTAAATTACAGTTAATGCATTTGGTTAAATTTAGAGCTCGAATTCTAAGAGACTTCACGAAATAGTTTTGGAAGTGTTCATACACCTTAAAAAGGTTTGAGGAATCGTTTGATATTGTCAACATTCTAACAATTCTCTCAAAGAAATAGTTGATATTACTTAGCATAACATATTTCACATACTCGTAAGTTCGACGGTCTTCTAGTTATCTTTTTCCTATCGGCTAAACTAAGATACTTTTAATAAAGAAGAGCTTTCAAGAGATTCAATTAAGAGTATTTAAGTGTTTTAAAACCTCTTCTAAATTTATTTTAAGAGCTGATAGATGAATGCAATCATATTACACAGCTCTTCAAAAAGTTTCACATTTCAGGAGAAAAGGGTCTGGCATTAAAGTTGTGTGGCATTAAATTTCTAATTTCTTTACAAAATATTTTTCGGAATATGCTTGAGTATGCATAGAATGTTACACAAAATCCTGATATGTGTTGACCTCGATTTTATGTGATAAAGACATTTTTTAATGTGAACATTTTTTTAAGTAATCTATTAAAAACTTCAGCAGATATATTGTCTATACGCAAAGGAAAAAACACACTGAACGTATTTCCCTTAAATAAATTGATATCCATATTCCTATGAATATCAATTTACGCACTTTATCAATGCATTTATTCCCCAATCGATATATACGCACTATCAAATAATTACTCTAACATAGTTAAAAGTTGCTTCTCGTCGAGCTGCAATGGAAATACTATAGCTGGTGACTGCCACGGCGCGGGACGCGAAGCGCTATACCATAAATTGGATGATTTTAGAACAGTCAAACATCGAGTTCGCAATATTATGTTATATAAACTTGTATTTTTTTATTTATTAATTGTACATGACAAGTTATTGTATGTATAGAGATTATTCAAAATAAGACAAATCATAAAGAATATTCGTGATTTAATGCGGACGTTCAATTTACAAGAACCAGGGTTTATTGCCTTTAATTGTTCGTGTCCCCAGTAAACTAAGTTTTTTTGCAACTTACTGAGGCCATACTAATTTGAAGAAATATGTTGATGCTTTTATCCGAATGTTGATTGGTTGTTAAATACCTCTGTCATAAATTCTCATTAACTTGATAAATATTGATACCTAACTATAAGTACGAGTATGTAACACGTGAGTACCTTAGTCATCATTCGGAGAAATCAATAGCCCATCTCACAATCTACTCCATACACACATCAATCAATAGTCCATCTCACAATGTTCTCCATATACTATACCACTCAATCAATAGCCCGTCTCACAATGTACTCCATATACTACACCCATCAATCAATAGCCCGTCTCACAATGTACTCCATACACCCATAAATCAATAGCCTATCTCACAATATACTCCATACACCCATCAAACCACATTTCCACCCACACACCACATTTCAAGTCTTATAATATTTTTAGATAGTGTCAGTTAAAAAATCCTTTAAGTTGCGAATTCGCAATTTCTAATTAATGAAGCATAAAACTTTATGTTGCACCCTTTCAATATGGTATTTAGATTGTAAAAAGCCTTTCGGAGTTTAGTTTATGGTGAGGGCATTTCCAAATCGTTGTAATTTTCCCTTCAGAGCTCATTTGTAGTTAACTTAACCATGGGGAAGTTGACTACAAGCTAAGTAAATACTATAAGCTCTGTTGACGAAAACTACATATTTTTGTCAGCTTCATAAACCAAACAAAGTGGCATAACACATCGAAGAACCTTATGCAACTAAATACGATGAACCGCAAACGCCTCAAAACAAATCTTACTATACATTTTCTTTTTTTTTTTATAGATTTAAAGAAGCTGTTACAGAAATAAAAACATCTTCCATATAATATTACTTAAAAACTTGATTAAGGATAAAAATAATATTCAAATATGTAATTTAGTGAAATAAAATGATAAAACTATGTTATATCATTTATAACATAACATGAAAAGATGTTATTTCTACGGATGAAAAACCAACTTCTTTTTTCTGTCCCAAGTAGAAAGTGTTTTTAATAATTACGGTGATATTAAGAAAAACAAAGAAAAATAGTTCGAATGCTGCGACCCTATAAATTCCCAAATTATCAAGTGCTGTGTGTTAATGGCTCGGGGGGAATAAGAGGAACAAAAGAAACGAGAGACAGGAGCCAGACGGCGCCAGCAGGCCGCGAGGGAGGGCGCAGGCATGGGTGAGGGGTTGCAGCCCATAGAGCCTCGTGAACCCACATAGACATCCCCATGTCTGGCGTATGGGAATGTCCACTGCGTTGTTGAAATTATCCAGAACCCTACCATACTCATACGTATAGTTTTTATGCCGGTTAAATCGTTTTTCTTTGTATTTATTTCTATATTGAACGGAAATCGATACAGAAATGAAATTACGGAAGCGCGAAATACGGATTTAGTTAATTATGTTGAGGGAAAAATTAAATGTGAATTTTAAAAACTACGGAGTTGTGTAATAAACTTAATGGAGTCGAATAAATGTTGTAATGTTGCGTGCACCTTGAATCATACACGGGTTGACAATGCATTACGAAATTAAATGATACGAGATAAATGTGAACTGCTGAATGTGATGGCTGAATGTGATGACTGAATGTGATGGCTGATGTGTTAAGAAAAATAAAGAAGAACAATCTGAGAAGGTTTAGGCCCGTGCAATAAATGAATCAAGAAAGACTTTAAAAATGTATATAAAGTGCTAATGCGAGTGAAATATGTGGAAACGAAAGACCAAGGAAAGTATTACTGAATCGAGTATATGATATTTTGAATGAAGGAAATGTAAAAAGTCAAATAAATCATAGGAACTGTATAAGAAGGTGTATGGATGTAGAAAAGGCGAAATATGTGTCGCGAAAAGAATGTCTAGCGCTTTGTCCTCCTTGCCTGCCTTGACAGGGACATGGCCTGATGGTATGAACATACGAGTATGTATGGAGTGGAGAAATATTAAAAAATAAGTAACTTTTGATAACGGAAAATTCTTGTGTGACATCGAGTTGGTGTTTGATGTGACTGAAATTGCTTTGCCTCGCAGTTAATTATTTAGTCAGCAAAATAATAAAAAAAAACTCCGTTAGCCGATTGATTTAAAGTGAACATACACTCGAGTAATTATACATTAACGAGTTTTTAAGATGTTTCTTACTCTGTTGTATTAATTTGTAAAAGTAAAGTGTTCTCATTCGGTCGCTTTCCACATCACAATATTATATTATCAGGAACATACTCGTTACTACATCGTAGTCATTAAAACCGTTTTAAAGCGTGTCTTAAGGCCCGTTCTCACGGTTCAAGTTTAGTTGACCGATTAAAGTTGATCAACAAAAGTTGAACACGACTTGAATCAGTTTTTGTTCACACGTTTCAAAAGAAACTGATTCAAGGCCCGTTCTCACGGTTCAAGTTTAGTTGACCGATTAAAGTCGATCAACAAAAGTTGAACACGACTTGAATCAGTTTTTGTTCACACGTTTCAATAGAAACTGATTCAAGGCCCGTTCTCACGGTTTAAGTTCAGTCGACCGATTAAAGTTGATCAACAAAAGTTGAATGAAATCTGTAGTGAGAACCTTGGTTTCAATAGAGTTGATCAACTTTTTAGTTGATCAAAAAAAGATTGACCCAGTCAAAGTTTATCGTTCAAGTTATAAGTCATCCGCCATTTGCTTTTAAGTTGAAACCTGTCTTGAAACGTGTGAACATGTGAATTCAAGTTGATTGTCAAGTTCGCTTTCAACTCGATAAATATAAAAATAAAGATGCAAGAGAAAATGCTTTCGACGCCATTTTTAACTTAATTAAGTTGAAACAATTTATTGAATCAGTTTCTATTGAAACGTGTGAACAAAAACTGATTCAAGCCGTATTCAACTTTTGTTGATCAACTTTAATCGGTCAACTAAACTTGAACCGTGAGAACGGGCCTGTATTCAACTTTTGTTGATCAACTATAATCGGTCAATTAAACTTGAACCGTGAGAAAGCGCCTTCACTACAGATTTCATTCAACTTTTGTTGATCAACTTTAATCGGTCAACTAAACTTGAACCGTGAGAACGCGCCTTTATCCACCTTGATTTTGCACTGATGTCGTTGCTACCCATCGTCAGCAGATATGATTTTGAAGTATTTTACTTCTAGATATTTTTTCTTCTCTGTGACTCCAGAGGTCCATCTCTCCATCTCACATTAACGTCGTTGGATTATGTAAGGCGTATTTGCTGAGAGCACCCTCTTCATAATACTCGCCACCTCCTGGTAGCAATGCCGCTGACTGTCAACACCTGCTTATTCTAACTATTCGCAGTTACCCCGCATAACATATCTGTGCTGTGAGCTATTCTACAATCTACTACGCGTGGACGCGGCTGATGACAGTCAGTTTTGTTTTCTCTGATCAGTTTCATTACTAGCGAGTTGAAAATGAAATATTTTAAAGAATGGCACGCTCTATATATTTATATTATTTTAAAGATCTTTGTTGACTTAACCCTTCCCTTACGGTGTTAAAATTGAAACGCGTGCTCCGGTGTTGGGTAGTGAGTACGCGATCAAAAATTAGCAATTTCAAATCGGAAAAATAAGAACATTCATAGATAATTCCCTTAATTAATTATAATTGAAGTTAAAAATTATAATAATTGAGATTTATTTGCTGAAAACATTAAAAAACCATCTGGCAACGCTCATGGAACGGGCGTACGTGTAACCTATTTGCAAGCCTAGAAGCTACTGTGGCGCGGAACGTCAGTCGCATACCCCGGCGCTTACGCTTATGCTTGCGACGTTGAGACAATTCAGCTCCTCGCAATTCAGTGGAGTATGCAAGAGTGAGACGCGAATATAGTGTCGCGCTTGCCGCATACTATTCACCTATCGTCAAGACACAAGGTCAAGGCACTCACAGCGTTTAAATGCGAATTTCTTTCCGATATCTTCACAAAATACCCACGATGTATTCGATAAATTCTGATTAATATTAATATTATTTTTTAAATCAATGCGTAAATATATTATGGAGGAATATCTAAAATCTTAACCTTGTATTTATTATATAAATAGAGATATTGATGGTTATTAGAAGCAACGTGTAGAAGATACCCAACACAGGGAAGGAAAGGTGAAGGGTTCCTACAATGAACAAATTTATCAACAAGCACAAAAAAACGTGTTTGAAAACTGTTCTTCCTACCGGTATTTTCAAACACGGATAGATTCAACATGTAGGTCGATAAAACAATCTATGAGCGAATCGTCTCGGATAATTTTCCGGAACATATAAACCATGACGGTTCTGAACGGATGGGTTAAATAGATTGCCCCTAAATAAACAAAAAAGTGGAGACCTCTATAATGATTTATATATTAATTAAGCATCGTCAGTAAGGAAGACACTCGGATAAACCCAGGGATTATAGTGACAAGACGTTGAAAACAAAACAAGTTCGGAATTTGTAGCACTGATGAGAAAAATAAAGGAAATAAACAATATTTCAAGGTGGATTATGTTGCCAGATTCATTTCAATACTCCGGGCCTTGTTCTCGAGATTATCATTAATCCATGTTTTTCATCCCGAAGGCTTATTTCACTGTAAGGATGATACATACACATATATATTAATTCATTTCTTTTTCTCTTGCAATGTAGTCTTCCTTCCATATACACACTGGTAATGCGGATATTTTCTCTTGCAATGTAGTCTTCCTTCCATATACACACTGGTAATGCGGATATTTTCTCTTGCAATGTAGTCTTCCTTCCATATACACACTGGTAATGCGGATATTTTCTCTTGCAATGTAGTCTTCCTTCCATACCGCACACTGGTAATGCGGATATTTTCTCTTGCAATGTAGTCTTCCTTCCATATACACACTGGTAATGCGGATATTTTCTCTTGCAATGTAGTCTTCCTTCCATATACTCGTACACACTGGTGATGCGGATATTTTCAAGAGTGGCCGAAGACATGACAGTTTCGATCGCCACTAAGAGAGTCATCGATATTATGATAACTGGAGACGCAACTATGTTTTATGCCTATTGGTAACATTTTTGTTTTTTAGTTTTTAAAAATATGTTTAATAATTGTTATTCAACATTCTACAACATTGTAATTTATTTTTATCAAACACTGTTTATTCCATTTTTTTGTAACGGTATAACCCTACTTGTTTCAAGGCTTTCACCTCATCTTCAGGGCAGCACAATGTTTGTGCTCCCCTGAAGGTGAGGTGAAAGCCTTGAAACCGGTAGCGTTATACCGTTACAAAAAAGTGGAATAAACAGTGTTTGATAAATATAAATTACAATGTCTTTAAATCTCCACAACGTTAATGCCTTAACTATAAACAGCATTGTATAACACTTTCGTTGTATTAAAAAAATCCTATCGAGTTTTATTGCGTATAATAAAAAAGTATTAAAGCTTAAATAAAAACAGTTTTCTAAAAGAACATATAAAAACATCCTTGAATAAATGAAAATATATTTCTTTCCGAGAATTCGTTTTTTTTTTGGCTTAATACACCGAGCAAATATATATGTAGCAGTGCACTTTGTCGGATACAATCAAATTTGATATGGGGGCCAATGAAATAAACGAGATGGAAAATTTTTAGAGAATCATTGGAACTGTTCCAAAAGTCAAGCTAAAGTATGAAGTATTATGGAATAAAAATATTCTTATATCTAGACCCCCTTTTCGTTACATACCAATGAATGTTATTAAATTCAAAAAGTTTATTTTATTTTCCTCGTGTTTTCTTTATCAATTTGTTGTATTTATTTCTAAGTTTATATTTTATA
This sequence comes from Odontocerum albicorne, assembly GCA_949825065.1. Lineage (NCBI taxonomy): Eukaryota > Metazoa > Arthropoda > Insecta > Trichoptera > Odontoceridae > Odontocerum > Odontocerum albicorne. The sequence continues at coordinate 609,231 of OX463846.1, read as the reverse complement.
CATCATTGTATAACAATCTAATGGATTTATTGTCAGGTGGTAATTTCTTCTAACCAACCGAATAAAAGTTTATAACGAAAGTTACATGGTCTCATAAAATATTCAAATTACTTATTATTTATTGGTACAAAATTCATAAACAAAATATAAACATTCATACCAACCCACCATCTTCCTGATGAAGAAAGAACAGAACACCAGATTGTCTATCTCGAAATACACCTTTTACATCTTAATCCATACACCTTCTCATACAACTACCACAGTTTACTTACTTTCACCATTTCTTTCTTTCAAAATATAATTTACTTGATCCAACCATTTTTTCCTCGGTCATCCTATCTCACGCCTTCTACTCACATTTGCACTACATATGCATTGTTAGTCATTCTTCATTAACTTGTTCTATATGCTAAAATCGTCTCAGTCTACTGTTTTTCATCTAAGTTGACACATCACACTTATCTCGCATTATGTCACTCTGAATTATATCAAACATTGTTTCCCCATGATGTCGAGCGGGTTGTGATATCGTCAGAGAGGCATGTGCTTCTTTTTGATCTTTCAAAGTCGGTCATGGGTATAAGACAAGTCGAAAAGTTGAAAGAACCTTTGAAAATAAAGATTGGTAACGCGATCGTGACTACAGAGAGCATGGTGTGCAAGTGCGCGTGGTCTACACATGGAATATGACTTGAAATTCGAGGCTCGCGTTTAAACTAAATTACAATGGGCTTTTTCGTGGCTTCAAAATATTTATCGGTTTTAACGTACTCATTATCCCAATAGTCGAGTATGGGGATCATATCAACGGACCGTGCCTTTTAAAGAAAATGGAAAAAAAAGTTGCAAAGATTACAAAATGCTTGTTGCAGGTTTCAACATCCCTTCCAGAAGACGTATCTCCACTTTTCTGAGAGCTTTAAAAATTATTGACATGAAACAGAGACAGTTTTTGCACTTAAACGTACTAATACATAAAATTATCGAGACGAAAATGCCACCTTTTTGAAAAACTGAATTGAGCTAGAGATTTTCAAAAATATGAAACTAGAAGCATAAAAACTCACCTCATCAATTTAATTATCCCAAACTATAATTTAACATTATTCGAAGGGTCTTTCTCATACTCAGCCAGCAAATACTGGAATGAGTTGCCCCTGCTCTTGAAAGAGCGGATGAATAGTTGTACCTTCAGAAATATTCTAACATATTACCTTCTAAATAGTAAGCGATCTTCCGAATGATGCTGTCAATAAACCTATATATATATATATATATATATATATATATATATATATATATATATATATATATATATATGTTATATATATATATATATATATATATATATATATATATATATATATATATATATATATATATATTTTTTTTTTTTTTTTAATTTTTTTTTATTATTTTTATTTGGGGATCCTCGACTACGAGGCCCGGCAACGACGACGTTGCCGATTTATTTATTTAAACAATGGTTTACCTTCTACTACCAGAGAAATATATGGGGTGTGCAGCTTTAGGAAGCACTTAAAGATGACAATTTTTGGAAGATTTTATCAAAATTTAAGAGCGTGTTCGAATCCTAAGTTAAAGGGATCTTGAAGAGAGTTTGTTATCTAAACAACCCTGTAACTATACATTGTCCTTTTATTATTATTATTAATACAAGTTTTACTTAGATCTTGAATAGAGTTTGTTATCTAAACAGCCCTGTAACTATACATTGTCCTTTTATTATTATTATTAATACAAGTTTTACTTAGATCGTTGTTTAGTTATTGACAATGTTTGTATTCACTTTTTGTTTTTTTTTGTCATCTTCATTACCTCCTTAAATAGCATATGTGTTAAGTACCAGTCGATCTGTGTTAAATACATTATTAAACAATGAATTGTATCGGCACAGGTCAGTCAGGCAGGCGGCTCATTGTTGTTTTCCCGTGAATGAACTAATGAACTACGAGTAAGTTCGTTGCATTCCTCATAACCGTATTCCATATTATCTGACATTCTGCTGTGAAATTTCACAAAGCTTGGATTCACAAACATACAATTTCACTGAACGTTGCAGCCGAGATGTCTGAATGCAGGAGCCCATTCAATAGATTCGCATTACAATGGTATATTGACTACTTCAGAAGCTGTAATACTTAGCAGCTGGAAACTGGAACATTTGAACTATTAGAAATAATAATGGAAATACAGAACATACGTGTGTATTGTCCACAATTCATATTTTGTTATATTTGATTTAATATTTTAAAATGTTTCCAAAACATTATATTTAAAATTTAGTAAATTCATTTCGTAGGAATCGTAGAAAACATTTCTAATAATACTTGGAATTATACTATAGATTATTTCATAAATGTTAACTTATTGAATATGTGGCGGTCGCACACTCGAACACTGTGAGTATTCATACATACGGTCAATGACCGATGAGATGACCTTCGCATTCCTCGACGAAATCTAAATAAACAGTCCAAAGTTCACACGCTGGCCATTCAACCCATAGCCGAGCGGACCGCATTACACGCCGGAGCGAGAACGCACCACGGCTATCTCGCTTGTTCCGTATTTGAATGATACCTACATACAACAATTAATCGTTTTGCATTCACAGAAACGAGACGTAGGTATATCGCGAGCGCATTCTCGCGCGCATTCTAAAAAGATATAAATACCTACGTTACTAATAAAAAAGACCAGACTCTCTTTCCGCATTGCGATCTAACGTGTTTTATTATTTATCAACAAATCATCCTCATCTTCCCTTAAGGACTAGCTCCTAAAAATACATATCTTCACGCCATCTTCCTGCCGGAAAGGCAGAAAGGATAGAGCGCCAGACTTTCCTATCTTAACATAAATCCTTCGCCTGTTCTACACTTTTTCATAAAATTTCTACGATTTCTCTGACTACTGCGTTTCTTTCTTTCATTTACTTATTCCAACCACACTTTCCTTGGAATTCTACCACGTATTTCACTCACATTTGCACTATATATTTGTCTTATTGATCTTTCTTCATTCATTCGTTAAAGATGCCCAAACCATTTTCAGAATACATTATCTATACACGCTGAAAATAATTAAACGTATGGTTCGACTAGATGAAAGGAATTTCGGAAGAAAAATGGTTAACTAAGAGAAACCGATTATTCTTTCATACGGTACTTTTCAATATATTTGCATTGGTAATATGGACATATTAAAGAACGTGACTGGAAGACAATATGGGAGAAAAAAACACTTAAAACAACAAAACACAACTATCAAAGAATACTTACAGAAAAAAATATATAATTTATGAAAAGTTGTAAATCTCAATATAACCGAACTAATGGACATGAAATACAATGAAAATCATGTACATTTATATAAAATGAAGACAAATCAGTTATCAATACTCTAGCAAACACAACTCATAGTAAACAATCGCCTCAAATATTCAATATTCCTCCTGCTATATTGAATACTTGAGACAATTAGACGGGCAGCCCGTACTGCAGCAAACCGAGTGTCTTTCTAGATGTTTGACTTAAAAACAATTACAAAACATACAAATAGTGATCGTGTAAGGAACACCACAATCCGAGAGGTCTGTGAGGTCCAAGATGTGGTCAAATGGGGACGAAGCGTCGACGATACTGGTAAAAACATGTACAGAGAATGAATTCCATACATAGTTCTGCATGGGGTACCGGATGGACGGCGTCCATCAGGGAGACCCCCGAAACGATGGAGAGATAGCTGGAGCTCAGCATCACAGGAGGACAATCCTGCAGTAACAGACTCTTGAGTCTATAGAAAGTCTAAGAAGAAGAAGAGACAAATAGTTACTAACAGAAACCAAACTCTGACTCTGGCGTACTGGTCAGCTTTGATGTCGTACATTTGTTCAAGAAAGTGCTGATTGAAGGGGCACTAGAAATAATGAGAGAAGATCTCCAGTCCCTTAAACATAGTATATATTGGACTCATTGCTAACGAAACGCATATTTTAAACACGAAGACAAATATACCGACCAATTCAAGAATCATACATGAGATCACATCTCTCATCAGTTATTTGCAATGCCTTCACGATCTGGAAATAAAGTCCTCATCTCGTTGTATATATATAAACCTTAAAACCCAGCATTACATATTCAATGCACCTGGCAACAGAAAATAACCAAACAATTGCCTTTCCTACATGTAATCAATCCCATGAAAGATAATGATACATTTGGCTCCTCTGTATATCGGTAGAAAACGCAAAAAAACAGTTACCCAATCTAAACTCGCACCCCGCACCATCATAATTAGTAAACTCGCACCCCGCACCATCATAATTAGTAAACTCGCACCACGCACCATCATAATTAGTAAACTCGCAGCCCGCTCCATCATTATTAGTAAACTCGCACCAAGCACCATCATAATTAGTCGAAATAGCAAAAACTTCGATACTAAGATCAACGAATATTACGTTTCTAATTTACTGCATTTTTCTCAACCGCGGTATGGTCAAAACGTGTAAATAGAAGGAAAAGTGTACTTATATTCGTAAAAATGGTGCGATTATGTTAAAAGGCATTATATATAATTAGCATTGTCTTCAATTTCCTTGTGCGAGCCTTCAACTTCCGATTTACTGAAGACAGAACGTCACTTGCTGTTCAGCATGATTAACACGCGCAGATATAAAGTTTGGCTGATGATAATTTAAACGTTTATACCATATATCAAAGCTGAACCATCCGGGTGGAAGATGAGCGTCAGAATGTGAAATCTTGAAAACCATTTTCTTGGAGAGCTGAAAACTGATAAACATTTTCTATGAGCACAATCGCTATTAATCATGGGTGTTATAGAAAAGCTGTCCTCGTACAACTCGTTGCAGTCGGAATTGCAGGCATTTATTCATTATTAATTGTTTCTAGTATTTATCGCTTTGCTTGCAGCTTGCTTTACGGCGCATTGTGGTACTCTTTACTGCATTGTTGGTTTCCCCCTCTCATTGTATGTCCGCTATAAAGACATTACTTAATTTCACGAAGATATTAATCGATGTAAAAATATGATTTATTTTCGCTATAAGTAAGATTATGTTGAATATTTCAATTAATAATTTAATATGCAATTGTAAAATGTCCCTTTTGACTCTTTTTGATATTACTGTTCTCTCTCAAAGTCGTGTTGTTTGGCATCTTAATATTATATTAAGTGCACTGAAATAGGAAAATAATTGAATTTTTTGCGGAACGTGGTATAACGAGACCGCACTAGAATATTCTGTCCGTTTGCAATAAGAGCTACTTACGAGTAAAAATACACATTTGCTCGATTTATTGTTGAGTATTATTATGTTGAATTTCCTTTTAAATTAATGGGTGACCTCCGTAGACACTTATCTTACACTCGGGGATTTTGGTTTGACTCCCAATGCTTCCCGAAAAAAAAAATGGAAAAATAATCCCAGTCTGGTAAAAAGTACGTTTGGTAACAAAAGTTGAATGCACTCATCTAGACAAGAACACTTGCATTCTGCAACACTTCAAGTGCGGGTAGTATTACCAACGTGTTCGATGATAAACCGCAAGTTCTATGGCGACTCAGTGGTTCCAAAGCCGGAGGCTCTATTAATATAAGGGTGAAATCAATTTCACCCCCCGGCCACGTTATTAAATATATACGAATCTCTAATTCAGATTTATTGGAGGGTATTATACAAATATTTTATCAGTACCTAATAAAACAAGGAATGGATGCTGATATATATTTTTGCCAGTAACTAATAAAACAAGGAATAGGTGTTGCGATACATTTTTGCCAGTAACTAATAAAAACAGGGAATAGGTGTTGCGATCTATTTTTGCCAGTAACTCATAAAATAAGAAATAGGTGTTGCGATATATTTTTGTCAGTAACTCATAAAACAAGGAATAGGTGTTGCGATATATTTTTGTCAGTAACTAATAAAACAAGGAATAGGTGTTGCGATATATTTTTGCCAGTAACAAATAAGACAAGGAAAAGGTGTTGTGATATACTTTACCAGTAACTAATAACACAAGGAAAAGGTGTTGCGATATATTTTTTCCAGTAACTAATAAAACAAGGAATAGGTGTTGCGATATATTTTTGCCAGTAACTAATAAAACAAGAAATATGTGTTGCAATATACTTTTGTCATTTACTAATAAAACAAGGTGGTGGTGCGATATATTTTAAACAATGTTGACTTCAAAAACTTTTCAAGAATTAATGTTAACACACGAATACGTCAAAGACACAATACGTTTAGATGAATAAAAGGCCTCTAAATAAAATGAAATTCGCCAAGCCTCAGCATGCGTATCATTTGAATACTGCGCCGACGACTGATGTCATATTTAATAACATGCTATATAATATAATGAAACAAGGTGGATGAATTAATTCCTTAAGACACAATAAGGTACTCCCCAGGCAACCAGGCAACCAGGCAACCAGGCAACATGATTGATGATCACGAATAATACGGCACACTGACAAGGAGAGAACTTTCCATGGAAAAAAATAATAAAAATACATTTTTTTCGAAATATTCAGAGTAACAATAATTTTGTGAATTGATGCTCTCAATAAACTTAAGGCTGTGTTAAGTGAGATGAATTAGAGTACGGGGAAATGGTTTGAACATGTAGAACGAATTAATTAAAACATACTAACAAAACATGTATAGTATACAGTGCAGATGTAAGTGGAAGGCGTATCAGAGAAAGACCAAGGAAAGTATTATATAATATTTTGAATTCATTTACACATGATAAGAAATATATACAATTTGCGAAAACACAACAGGTAATTTAATTTGGGCATATAATTTTAATGGATCTGGGTTTGTTGCCTATCATTTGTCGTGTCCCCAGTAAACTAGGCTTTTGCCTGTATCTCACTGAGGATATTTAGTATGAAATAATAAATCGATACTTCTTTCTGATTATATAAAAACAAAACCCCGTTGCTTATTCTCATCAACCTGACAAACAGTGACACTCAATTACAACTGGAAACATCGTGCGAAATCAAACTCCTCACACATCATCACTCCAGAAAGACCAAAAACGTTCATCCCAAATATAGCACAGAATCATAAAAATAAAAACAAAAATACAAATATACAAAAATGAAAGTATGAATTGATCAAGAAAATGATATTCAGAAATATGGGAAATCATAAAGTCAATCGTAGATATTTTATGAGGTGTATGGATGTGGAAAAAGTTAAAGATGTTTGTCGAGTTGGGAAAGTTTGGTGCTCTGTCCTCTCTGCCTAAGCAGACATCGAAATGGCGTGATGGTATGTATGCTTCTTCTTCTTGATGTGCCCTGTCAGGTCCCCCCGACGTTGGCAATCACTCTGGCGAAGGCTTCTCTGTCTTGCGCGATCCGGAACAGCTCTTCCACATGTCTCATTCCGGTCCAGTCTCTTATATTTCGCAGCCAAGACGTCTGCCTTCTATCTCCATAGTGATATCCTGGGAATGATAATCAGGGTGGTTTCCCGTTGCCTTCCCTGATAGGTGTTTCTGTAGGGGTCACCCTCCCTTAGCCGGGGGGGTCCGGTTTTATGGCGCCGGACACTCGCACATTCATCCTCTCCTATCTGCTATGGCACTGATGGTAATATGCCAGTGACCACATTGCCCAGGGCTCGCGGGGCTTAAGAGGCCATGTATGCTAATAATCAAAATTAAATGCTGTGACAGTTCTATTGTTTTGTGTTTATAATTTGTTTTATGTAAACTACCTGCTTTATGTAAACTACCTGATTTATGTAAACTACCTGCTTTATGTAAACTACCTGTTTTATGTAAACTACCTGTTTTGTATGACGAAACGTCTAGTTAACATAAGCAGGAGAGTGCTTTGTATATTTAATTATAAAAAAAATATATAACAAAATCCCTTTCTTGAACGAATTCTTTTCTTTAAGTTCTACCATTATTGATGGAGATGCATTTGCTTGTTTTTTTTTTAATAATATTAAAATTAGATTTTTGGAATATTTTTCATGTATCCACGATGAACTGGTTGGATGGAAAAAAATACTGTACAATAATAAGTCAGTTAGATATACAATGTTTAAACATGTGTATAAAATAAAAATTAAAAAAACATGGTTATACTCGTACATATGTACAAACACATTCATACAATAATGTCGTTTCGCTGCTGCAATAGGCAGAGAGGAAAAGGCACCAGCTTTACCTATCCCGACGAACATTTCTCACATCCTACACAATCCATGTATCTATGTTAATACAGCTTAAGAGCTAAATATAATATTATTCGCTGGATTTAATAATTTATCTTTGGTCTTCTTCTACCATGCTTGCACTATACACATACATCTGTAATTTATTTTTATCAAACACTGTTTATTCCACTTTTTTATGACGGTATAACCCTACCGGTTTCAAGGCTTTCACCTCATCTTCAGGGGAGCGCAAACAAGACTTAATGCTGTTCGAACTGGCACCGATATACACGCTTCAACGGTTGGTGGCTGGGGGGGGGGGAGGGGAGGAGAAAGGCATGGGACAATTTCGGCCAAGTGCGGAGAGATTTTTGGGTAAATAACTGTTCAACAGATGTTCCGGATGATCGTATAAACAGATGGTCGTATAAACAACATATATCTGTTTTGTTTATTTTTCTTTATTCATTCGTTCCACGCACTCAAACCATCCTTAATTATCTTACTCAGCACATCAGCCTTAATTTCACATTCATTCCTTATCACTTCATTCCGTTTTTTGTCATACATTGCCACCACGTATCTTATTCTGCATGCACGCGTTTCTACAGAATTTATTCGGCTCTTTTCAGTATTTTTACAAGTCCACGTTTCATTTCACTATCATACATTATAGTTGATACAAAAATACTGTTGTAGACTATGGTATCTATCATCTTAGCAGATTTTGACACTGTTTGTTTTAATATCCCATTAACTTTGCTACCTATCGCTTCACGCATTTCTATACCCCTCGTTACTTTTCTATCACACGATAAAATATTACTGAAATAGCAGAATGTTTCAACTTCCAGTAATATTTAAGTACTCCCCCATTTACTTTTTTTTGTCCTGAAACATTTCCTTGAATTGGCTTTGCTCGAATTAACCGAAAAATGTTAATGCAATATTATTTAATTTCTTAATTTGCTTTTCAGATGAAAATGAAATCCTTTCACAATCAATATTGAATACTTTCACCTTAATAGTTCTGTAACAAATAAAATATTACTGTACTTAAAAACATTTTTTGGTATTTTTACACTCGTATAGACCAAACTAAGCCTTAATCACAGTTCGACTAGGCCATCATATCGGGAAATAACTGTCACTAAATAAACAACTATTTAAAACAATCACAGCGTTTAATTTTTATTTTCTTAATATTAATAATGCTGTTGTTTATAATTCAATGAGCCTTCTTTAAACCTTCTTAATTAAGTTTATATATTTATTTAACACTTTTATTGCAATACAATCTGGCGGGCTTATTGCCAGGCGGCAATCTCTTCCAACCAACCAGACAAAAGTAAATTAAGCAAGTTAGGTGGTCGCATAAATAATTCAAATGACTATTCATCCCCACGAAATCCATAAACATATACGTGAGCACATGCCCACGAACCCCACAAAGACGGACAATCACCCGAACATTCTTTTTCAAATAAAGTGAGATATTATCAATCAAAAAGAAAGGAAGGGATGGTGGAGAGGAAAGGAAAAGAAAAATCAGGAATGAAACACGTTATTTTACTGACTAGAAATTAAGAGTTTTTTCAGTATCTTCTAAAAGCATGCCAAGGACGGAGCGAGTCTTGGTTTGTAACTAATTCCAGAGACTTACTGCATAGACAGTAAAGAACGACGTAAAGAAAGAGGAGTGGTGAACTGGAAAGGCCAATAGACAATCTATGTTTGAGCCTAGCGCTAATCCATGATTGGAAAGACGTTGAAAATTTTCGGCTAGATACTTTTATGTAACCAGCAGAAAAATCCACCTCAGAATGTGCGAAAATAAGTACTCAATACTTGTAAATCGTAACGCTTACTACCCCTTTCATTTTATCCCTTGGTGTTTTGTATTGTACAAATCGCAATACACATTCATATTCACACGTAAATTCAATTATGGATTATTCTTCAAAATCTTGCATATTAATAATTACTATATTATTTGCTTATCCTACCGGCGTCTCACATTTTGGTTTTGTCGACCTTTTTGGAGATCCGTGATCATCGACAACCTCATTTAGAGGTTGTGTCGTTGGTCAGCTTTTATAGTTTGTAGCTGTTGTTGTTCTATTTTTTTACCCTCTGCAGCAAGACGCTGTTCTTTTGTCAATCTGGATCTTCCAGACATTTGAAAACGTTTTTAGTTTAAAAATTAACGGTCACATTGAATATAGGTAATTAACTTTACAAATTTAATAGGCCAAGAAGAAATAATATTATGAAATTGAGTACTATTTCACTTTCTTATATTAACCTTAATTTTTAGTACATGCAAATTACAGTAAATTAATTTTCATTTGTTGTATAATAAAGCACAAAACAAATGTTTGGTTTATAAAAAAAACACCTTATTTATATTGCATGAACCTAGCTTCTAATTATTGATTCGTTTTACTGGTATTTTGATAGCGTGTGTTTTAAAATTGGAATACTTTTAATAACCAATGTCAATATGATTTGTTTCATTTTCACTTCACGGTCACAGTATGTTATGTTTAATTTTCGGTTTTACGGCATTAGGCAAATTGAATAATAGATTACGTTACAGATGATCTAGTGGGTTAGATGTCTGTCTTCCAGCCTACTTGCACGGGTTTGATTCCCGTTGGTTATGTATTTTTGAAAAAGGGTAACAACCTGGTTTTAATCTATGGCCTCTTTTACACATCTGTGTTTAGTTAGAAGAGATCGCAAAATAGGTATACACCAGTTATGTTATACTATTTACAATAAAAGCGTTATATGAAATAATTATAAATATTCTATTCTACTAGAATTGCAATGTTCTTTTATTTGGCGTCTATTGTGGTACATTTTTATACTTAAGTTATGTATGGAAATGAAGTGGTTTTTTAGAAATATATACTCGTAAAGTTAAGACCATTTTGTTGAAACCACCATTGAATAAGATAAATGGGCGAACTGATGTCAAGATTAAATGAAGACTCCATGCTTCACAGCCCCTTCCCTTCCTTGTGTTCTCCATGCTCCACAGCCCCTTCCCTTACTTGTTTTCTCAATGCTCCACGGCCCCTTCCCTGCCTTGTGTTCTCTTTTCTTGAAAATATTGGGAATTCGAACTGAATCAGGAAAGTGCCTTTTTTCAAATGAGATTTAAAGTTTTGTCAAAAAAACTTAGCCAATATTTTTGTGACTTCTATTTATATAATCCCATTCTTCCATGGGTTGTCTAAAAGGTTAAGTCAAGAAATTAGAAGTATTTATCCAGAAGGGGACATTTTTGAACTGCAAATGCGCAATCATAGTATCCGTACTAATCATAATAAAACTAACAATAATAATAAAACTAACAATATTAATAAAACTAACAATTATAATAAAACTAACAATTATAATAAAACTAACAATAATATGGTAATAAAACTAATAAATATAATAAAACTCACAATAATAGTAAAACTAACAATAATAATAAAAGTAACAATAATAATAAAACTAACAATAATAATAAAACAACAATAATAATAACTATAATAATTATACTAATAATAATAATAATCACAATAATAATAATATTAATAGTAAAAATGTTCATGATTATTATAATATATTATTTAGAGTTAAGGAATCTTGTTTGTGCTCCTCTGATGATGGGGTGAAAGCCTTGAAACCGGTATGGTTATACCGTTACAAAAAGGGGAGTAAACAGTGTTAGATAAAACAAATAATATTGTTATAATAATAAAAAGAATAATGTTAATAATAATAATGATAATAATAAGAACAAAAAAAAATTCACATAAAATTTGTATTATCGATTTGCATGGCGAAAAGTGGCAGCAGATTGATAATTTGGGTTTAATATGTCAAGACATATGTTCTGGCTAAAGTGCAACAGTTTGCACACAATATTCACCGAGATGTAAAGTTTACCAAGAAAAATAATGTTGACAAAACTATTAGACCAAGGCACACAATATTAAATAGAATATGTGGTAAGGCATTAATAGAATTGTGGTAAAGACTAAAAAAAACATGTGGTAAGGATTAAATAGAATATGTGGTAAGGACTATATAATATGTGGTAAGGACTAAACAGAAAATGTTGTAAGGACTAACCAGAATATGTGGTAAGGACTAAGTAGAATGTGTAGTAAGGACTAAAAATAGAATATGTGGTAAGGAATAAATATAATATATGGTAAGGACTTAGTAGAATATGTAGTAAGGACTAAATAAAATATGTGATAAGGGCTAAGTAGAATATTTGGTAAGGACTAAATATAATATATGGTAAGGACTAAATGGAACATGTTGTAAGTTATAAATAGAATATGTGGTAAGGACTAAGTAGAATATGTGGTAAGGACTAAATAGAATATATAGAGGGTTTCATTAAATTTCTGAGATAAAATACATTTTCGGTTTTCTACCTAAATTACTTTTCACAGTAATTTAAAATAAAATTACAGTTCAATTTTACTTAATGTTCATTTGTTAATTATCTCATTACCATATTTCCACGCAACGTGTGATTATAATTATCTCATTACCATATTTCCATGCAACGTGTGATTACAATTATTTCATTACCATATTTCCACGCAACGTGTGATTATAATTATCTCATTACCATATTTCCATGCAACGTGTGATTACAATTATTTCATTACCATATTTCCACGCAACGTGTGATTATAATTATCTCATTACCATATTTCCATGCAACGTGTGATTATAATTAATACTTTTTTATTATTCTGAGTTTATTATTCCGAATTTCCAAACATATTTTCATGTTAGATATATTTATGAGCATAAAATACTGATGTACGCCCTAGATGGGTGAACGCTGATGTACGCACTAGAAGGGTGAACGCTGATGTACACACTAGAAGGGTGAACGCTGATGTACGCACTAGAAGGGTGAACGCTGATGTAGGCACTAGATGGGTAAACGCTGATGTACGCACTAGAAGGGTGAACGCTGATATACGCATTAGATGGGTGAACACTGATGTATGCACTAGATGGGTGAACACTGATGTACGATCTTGATGGGTGAACACTGATGTACGCACTAGATGGGTGAAGGCTGATGTACGCACTAGATGGGTGAACACTGATGTACGCACTAGAAGGGTGAACGCTGATGTACGCACTAGATGGGTAAACGCTGATGTACGCACTAGAAGGGTGAAAGCTGATGTAAGCAGTAGATGGGTGAACGCTGATGTACGCTCTAGATGGGTGAACGCTGAGGTACGCACTAGAAGGGTGAATGCTGATGTACGCACTTGATGGGTGAACGCTGATGTACGCACTAGATGGGTGAACACTGATGTACGCACTAGATGGGTGAACACTGATGTACGCACTAGAAGGGTGAACGCTGATGTACGCACTAGATGGGTGAACACTGATGTACGCACTAGAAGGGTGAACGCTGATGTACGCACTAGATGGGTAAACGCTGATGTACGCACTAGAAGGGTGAAAGCTGATGTAAGCAGTAGATGGGTGAACGCTGATGTACGCTCTAGATGGGTGAACGCTGAGGTACGCACTAGAAGGGTGAATGCTGATGTACGCACTTGATGGGTGAACGCTGATGTACGCACTAGATGGGTGAACACTGATGTACGCACTAGATGGGTGAACACTGATGTACGCACTAGAAGGGTGAACGCTGATGTACGCACTAGATGGGTGAACACTGATGTACGCACTAGAAGGGTGAACGCTGATGTACGCACTAGATGGGTAAACGCTGATGTACGCACTAGAAGGGTGAAAGCTGATGTAAGCAGTAGATGGGTGAACGCTGATGTACGCTCTAGATGGGTGAACGCTGAGGTACGCACTAGAAGGGTGAATGCTGATGTACGCACTTGATGGGTGAACGCTGATGTACGCACTAGATGGGTGAACACTGATGTACGCACTAGATGGGTGAACGGTTCTAAATTAAAAAGATAAGGAAGAAGAAACCCTAAAAGTATACGAAAACGATTGAACAATTTAGGTTTGTAGAACTTGAAATTTTAAGTCATAAAAATGATATAAAACAATTAATTTAGAGACTTTAGAGAAACGCAAAGTCTTAAACAAAAACAAAAAATGTAATAAATAACCAAAGAATGCTTAAAGTTATAGCACTTTAAAAGTCTCTTAAATTCAGCTGGACAAATTTAAGCGTCAATAAATTCAGCTGGACAAATTACTACGTCTTGAAAATGTTTGCCTTAAGATTTATTGTCAACCTGAGAAAATAATTCTTACCAGAAATGGTTAAATGTGCAAAATATACGGGAAATCTACATACTATCGTTATTGTATAATATCCTTTACTGTCCGGCCACCCCCTCTTATCTCGCCGAAAATATTCAGCATCCTCCCGATCATGGACTTACGCTACGCTCAAATAGAGATTGTTTATTGGTCTTCCCAGTTCACCGCCCTTATTTTTTTATGACGCCCTTAACTGTCCGTACAGCGTGACTCTGGAGCCAGTTACAAATCAATGTTAGACTTGTTCCGTCTTTGGCATGTTTTAAAAAGCAACTGAAAAAGCTTTCAATTTGAAGTCAGTAAAATAACATGTTTCATTCCTGATTTTTATTTCCTCACTTTAACTATTTACGAACAAATCAATGTTAGACTTGTTCCGTCTTTGGTATGCTTTAAGAAACGACTGAAAAAACTCTAAATTTCAAGTACAAATATAACGCTGTAATTTATTTTTATCAAACACTGTTTATTCCACTTTTTTGTGACGGTATAACCCAACCGGTTTCAAGGCTTTCACCTCATCTTCAGGGGAGCGCAAACAAGACTTGTTTGCGCTCCCCTGAAGATGAGGTGAAAGCCTTGAAACCGGTAGGGTTATACCGTTACAAAAAAGTGGAATAAACAGTGTTTGATAAAAATAAATTACAATGTCTTTAAACCTCCACAACGTTAATGCCTTAACTATAAACAACACAAATATAACGTGTTTCATTCCTGGTTTTTCCTTCCTCTCCGCCATCTCTTCGTTTTCCTTTGATTGATGATATCTTACTTTTATTTAACCATTGTGTATTGTACGTAAATTTTGTAAAGGTGAAGAATCATTTGAATATTTTTTTCGACCACGTAACTTCCTTTATTTTCTTTTGTTTGGTTAATTGGAAGTGATTGCCACCTGGCAATAATCCCACCATATTGTTTTTACAACAAAGTGTTAAATAAATAAACAAAAAGGACACACACTTCCAATGTAACATGACACCAATCTAATATAAACACTGTTCTCTCAAACCTCGACCATCCTACCGCATGAAGAGAGTTTAGGTATAGGAGGTATAAACACGTGTCTCCCTCTCCGTGGTTGCAGTCCTAAGACTGGTTTGCAGCAATTTCAACTCTTCTTCTCCATTCCCCCCTGTCCTGTGCGGCTCTTTTTAAATCTGTATATGTTGAGCAGCGCACGTCCACCAACAGATCCTCCAGGTACTCTCGGCGTGGGCGTCCCCTAGAGTTTGTCCCCTCAAACACGTGTAGAGGGGATTAATGTAATAAGTGGAATAGCTAAATTATTTATTTATAAATAATCTTAAATGGTATTCCACAATGTGAAATTCGAAACCTTTGATAGACTTGAAAATAAGTTTATTTTTTGAACATATTAAAATTGATGTAAGATTGCAACAAGATACGCAAGAAGACTTCTTAAGACTATTAAGAAAAGCGCCCCATAAGCTTAGGCGTTCAATTGATTAATTTATTATTTAGCTTAATTGATAAATATCCTTAATAATTCAGTGCTTCAGTATTCCCATCAACATGACAATCCAGTGCTTCAGTATTCCCATCAACATGACAATTCAGTGCTTCAGTATTCCCATCAACATGACAATTCAGTGCTTCAGTATTCCCATCAACATGACAATTCAGTGCTTCAGTATTCCCATCAACATGACAATCATTTCTCAAAAAAATTATATAATATGGATAACATCGGATATCATTCATTGTTTATATTAGAAATAAAACGTTTTCCTTTATGTTTCCACAATCTCGGCTAAGCTTAACTCAGATTTCCTCGATTTTCAACTTTGCATCAAAATTTTCGTTAAAAATAATAAACAATTTACTTCTCTTCTCTCGTTCCACTGGCATAAATCTTTCTTTCAAAAGTTCCACTAATTGTTCCTGCCCGGGAGTACTTGTTAATTCTTTTGATTGTGAAATTTCCTTCCATTCTCTTCCATGTTCTTGCCTCAATAACTATAAATGCGAATACGAATTTGTTTTTTTTGTTGTTGAAATTTTAACAAAATACTCGTTTCCTCGTGAAACTCGAGATTAAAAAAGTTATTGTGAATTTACGGTCAGTTGAATATCGTACGAATAAATTAGTTCCCCAAAATGGTCGTTCCTAAGGAAGTTTTTCATTCTGTAAGTATCTTTGATAAATGAATGTTCCGGCGATTGTGTATTTGATAAAATATACAAATAAAATACAAATGGGCTATTCTCTTCGTTGTTTTTCCTAAAATGGTTTTATTTTAAATTAATGTATTTCATGAATTTCTTTGTAATCCTAAAAGTTTTATTTTATAATAGTTTATCCCGTGAAGACTTCAGCGTTCACAGAGAAAAAACCATGTTTTTTATTTTAAATATATTTGAAAAGCCACATAGAAGAAATATAAAGTTATTTTTACTATTTCTTTTCTTTCTTAACATAACAAATCATTGTATGAATACATAATTATGAAAAACAAGATAAAAAAGTAAAATCAAACAATTTAAAGTTGACACTCAATTTATATGGTTCTGGCTTTGTTGTGTTTCATTATCGTGTCTCTAATAAACTAACGGCGGATGACAACGACGACGTTAAGGCGCAATTCGACTGAGGCAACACTGAGCGACATGAGGCATGCGACATGTTTTCCAGTGTTGCCTGTTCCTAGGTGTGCGACTATGTGCTACAAGTTTTAACAATGTCGCATGCGGATTTTGACTCCCCAAATCTCATGCGCTTTGTCGTCAGTACGTGTAGCATGCGTCTTAAACAATTCCACGGAGGCAACGTCAGTTTGGTACATTATGTCTTTACAAACAATCGCGGCGGCTGCATATTTGGTAATAGTTTTGAATCGTAGAAAAAAAAAGAAAACCACGGCGTTGGAGACGAGAATTACCATATATCTTTGTAGTCAAGAAGCTCAGAATGATGAAAAGCTGAACGCAAATTCGTGATTATTTTTTTTCACATCGATCACAGTGCAATCGTATTTACTAACTGCTTCAGTTTATCATTTTTTATTGTGTTGTCTTTATAATCACTAATTTTTTTATTCCGTAACTCCGGTGAATTATGATAATCTTCAATAAACAAGGTAGTTTTATCAATATTCCACTCCATGTCGCACGCTACAAGCCGCACCGATCCGCTGACTTTCGGATAGCGGCGACATTGTTCGACACGCTGAAACATGTCGAAAGGTGACGCAAGCGTCCCGGCAACAACAATCAACATGTAGCATGCTACAAAGATACTTCCTTCTTGTCGCTTCGTGTTCCTTCGATTGAAAGACGGTGTGTAGCATGCGTCAATGCCGCATGCTACATGTTGCCTCAGTGGAATTACGCCTTTAGAAAGCATTTATCAAATAGTTTAAGTGCCTTTTGAATACATATATTTTTTTTAAATAAATTATTTATTTTTATGAATTCTAATATGATTTGGTTAAGTATTGGGATAATAAATAAATAAACATTTGTCAGATAAGATAATGTATATACAGGTTGCGTTGTATTGATCTGTGTTATGAAGTCGTCTGCTTTTTACAGTTAAGCCTCAAATATTTTTTATAGGCTGGAATTCTTATGTACAACAAACGAGGCCAACATATGTTAATCGGTTGGTCCCTTACACCGGTGCTTACGAAATATAACTGAAACATAGACGATGCCCTCCGTGGCCGAGTCGAAAAGACACTCAATTTCCACCCGGGGATTTCGGGCTCCTAAAAAAAGGTTCCAGTCTCGTAAAGAGTTCGTCTGATAATTATATTTACACACGATGGGCTTGTGCGAGTGTCGTTAACCACGAGATCCGTGTTTTATACAATGGTTCTTAAACCCGAAGGGTTGTTTAATGGAGTCAAACACCATGTTGTTTCACAGCCACGTTCTTTAATATGTCTAAATTACTCATTCGGATATTGACGGGCGGGGAAAAATATAAGGACATGAAGGTGTTTTCTTCATTACGTCTGAGCCTTCTTGTAATTGCTACTACGCCTTTCCTTAAAATACAATCAAAGTTGTTACCTCTGATTTGTATACTCGCTTATTCATTCAAGTTCTCTAATTCCGAATGTCTTCATTTCGCGTCTTTTCATACATCGCCACTTAATATTTCTTCCTCAGTGCACACATCTCCACAGTATTAAATGCATTTTTATCCTTCTTCTGTTAAACCCAAGCTTAACTTCCGTACATCAAGGTGGATTCGTACATATATACATTGTTATGTATTATCATTTACGCTACTTTTTTATATAGCGGGGTTGTTATCCCCGGAAAAAAACTACAAACACTGTTAGTTTATATGAATTAACTTAAGGTATTTTCTTAAAAAAAAAACCAAGTTGTTTTTGATTATGTGATCATGTTATGGTGGCGTAAAAATAACGTTTGTACGTGTTAATTTAATCCTTTAATTAGACCAGAATTAAAAATTCCATCGTGATTTTACTTACTATATAATTAAGTGTGCCATAGAAAAAAGGTTATTTCTACATTCATCGCAATTTTTATTTTTTAACTTTTTATTTGTAGCGTCACAGGTTCAGTTCAGTTCAGTTTGATCCCACCACCATCCACGCTGTTACGGGGGATAAAATAAGTCCCCATCTGGCGCGATCTACACTAGAAGTTCTAAATTTTATTTATTTTTTGACGAGTGCGACGACACGTACTATAGTGACTAAGAAGGAACTAAATTCACAGGTTATGATATGGATTAGAATTGGTCGGTTGGACTAAGTTAATACATTTTAAAAGAAAGAAAAGTTTTGAATAAGATAAATTAAATGAGCTTCATGATAAGATAAATGAATGATTTTGCGGAGGCGAAATAATCGTTACCCCTCTATCTGCCCTGAGAGGGTAAGTAGATATGTATCTACCATTTGCTACTCTTGTCGCAAGCTTCTTATTTATTTATTTAACACTTTTATTGCAATACAATCTGGCGGGCTTATTGCCAGGTGGCAATCTCTTCCAACCAACCAGACAAAAGTAAATGAAGCAAGTTACGTGGTCGCATAAATCATTCAAATGACTATCCATCCCCACGAAATCCATAAACATATACGCGAGAACATGCCCACGAACCCCACAAAGACGGACAATCATCCGAATATTATTTTTCATATAAAGTGAGATATTATCAATCGAAAGGAAAGGAAAGGATGGTGAAGAGGACAGGAAAAGAAAAATCAGGAATGAAACACGTTATTTTACTGACTAGAAATGAATAGTTTTTTCAGTCGCTTCTTAAAGCATGCCAAGGACGGAGCGAGTCTTATATTGGTTTGTAACTGATTCCAGAATCTCACTGCATAGACAGTAAAGACTTCTTATTTAGTGTACCTGAAAATTCTTGTAGTTAACTAAAAATAAATAAGATAAAAAAAAGGTGAACAAATATAAAATTGAAATGTCAATCAATAACAAAGTGTCTATTATTATTGATGATAGTCTGCCATCTATCGGAAATATTGAAAATTCCTCTTCAATGCACTCTAGTTTTATTATTGTTTTGCCTATTTAAATAAATTTTGGTCCATTGATCAAAATATTACCCGATAATCATTTACGCCATCCCGAATTCAGATTACTCCGAACTATTAAGAACGTCACCCGTTCACATATATGGAAGATATTAGTATCGGAAAATTCGTTCTACGAGGACATTCTCGGTGGTCAAGTTGAGAATTGGGTTAATTAATAAATTTTGAAGACATAAATGAGACGATTGACTTGAAACACGAGTGATCATTGTTCCATATGTTAACATTCATAGAAACCTGTGAAAATAAATTGTGTCTGTCATATGTAGGATAAGAATAGGCTACTCTCTGATAGAAAGTCATCTTTATAACATATAAAAGAAAGCCCTACATGCACGTGTGGAATGGGTGAGGAAGCCCTTAACCATGTTTTCTTTCAGTGTCCACACTGCGAACAATTTTTACTTAATTGTAAATGTCCCCCGCCCATCAAACATGTCCCATCTACTCGCACTAAATTCTCTATTCATTTAAAGTCACATATCTCAATTGACTCCTAAACTCCTTAAATATTTAGAACTACTGAAGTTTTTACATTTTCTCACACTACCTATTGAAAATAAATTGTGTCTGTCATATGTAGGATAAGAATAGGCTACTCTCTGATAGAAAGCCATCTTTATAACATATAAAAAAAAGCCTGACATGCACGTGTGGAATGGGTGAGGAAGCCCTTAACCATGTTTTCTTTCAGTGTCCACACTACGAACAATTTTTACTTAATTGTAAATGTCCCCCGCCCATCAAACATGTCCCATCTACTCAGACTAAATTCTCTATTCATTTAAAGTCACATATATTATCTGAATTGACTGTCCTAAACTCCTTAAATATTTAGAACTACAGAAGTTTTCACATTTTCTTACACTACCTTATTTTCTTCAAATTGTTATTGCCACAAATCATCACATTTACAGGATGGAATGCTTAATTGCCACAAATCATCACATTTACAGGATGGAATGCTTAATTGCCACAAATCATCACATTTACAGGATGGAATGCTTAATTGCCACAAATCATCACATTTACAGGATGGAATGCTTAATTGCCACAAATCATCACATTTACAGGATGGAATGCTTAATTGCCACAAATCATCACATTTACAGGATGGAATGCTTAATTGCCACAAATCATCACATTTCCAGGATGGAATGGAATTCTTAATTAACTTATACTCATAGTAATTTATTTGTTCCATTTTTTTATAAATGATTAATTTTATTTGACGTAATAAGGTTAAACTTTTATCAAATGTAAAATAAAAATGTCAAAGAAAATTTAAACGTTATAGTATTGAAGTGTTTTGATTGTGTTAAAGATTTGGTGGTTTTCAATTTTATTTTGAAGTTTATTGGTGCGTTATTATATACAATTTGTTTGATTGCTGAATAACGTTTGATTTTGTTTTGTCACAAGCCCTGAAGATGAAAAATGGAACGTTTTTGAAACGTCGGCAAGATAAACCAAACCCCGCGGTACAACACTCTGAAAGACATTATACAACTGATACGAAGAATCGCGAAAGCCTCAAAACAAATTTTGTTTTGTTGGTTTTTTTTTAATCGCTTAGTATTTGTTTATTTTTATAAAAGATGCGCCCATTTGTTGTACTCGTTATAAAAGAAACAAACACGTCATTTTGTCTGAAAAATTCTGGAATACTCATTTCACTATTGTTATAAAAATATTTTTGTGTAAGGAGGCATAAATAATTGTAAGATGAAATTAACTTGTTAAATTTGTTCTAAAAAGTCAGAAGAACACAAAGAGGAGCGCTCATCCAATTCTGTAACAAAAAACATAATTGTTTGAGATCAGCATTTTAGAAGGAGCAATCTCCCATTTACGTGATATATCTCTCAATAATTCTGGGACGAGCCGTGGGGTGTGAGAAACCCCATTCGAGATAAAATATTTTTATTCTCCTAGATACGTGTGTTTTATGGAAACAATTTCCCTTCAAAAGTGTGCGGTAAAAAATATGAAAAAGATTTTTCTATACTAAAGATAAGACCCGTGACTACCTCCGTGGCCCAATTGCTAAGAAGTCTGACTTCTGACCTGTTTTGGTTCCCATTCGCACCCAGATTTGTTCAGGCAAGTTTATATAATACTTAAAGCTTGTTTATTTTTTATTTCTGGTTAGTTGGAAGAGGTTATCATATTTCTGGTTAGTTGAAAGAGGTTACCATATTTCTGGTTAGTTGGAAGAGGTTACCATATTTCTGGTTAGTTGGAAGAGTTTACCATATTTCTGGTTAGTTGGAAGAGGTTACCATATTTCTGGTTAGTTGGAAGAGGTTACCATATTTCTGGTTAGTTGAAAGAGGTTACCATATTTCTGGTTAACTGGAAGAGGTTACCATATTTCTGGTTATTTGGAAGAGGTTACCATATTTCTGGTTAGTTGGAAGAGGTTACCATATTTTTGGTTAGTTGGAAGAGGTTACCATATTTCTGGTTAGTTGGAAGAGGTTACCATATTTCTGGTTAGTTGGAAGAGGTTACCATATTTCTGGTTAGTTGGAAGAGGTTACCATATTTCTGGTTAGTTGGAAAAGGTTACCATATTTCAAGAAATCCGACAGGTTTTGGTTTTACTACGAGGCTTTCTAACATATTTTTAACAAGGCTATTCAACATAACCTATTTTTTATTTCAACACAAGGCTGTTTAACATATTTTTTGTTTGTGCTGAAAGCACATTTTTAATTTTAACACAATTTTTTAACGTGTTTTAGGGTCTACATAAGTTCTTTTGATATCATTTTATTTTTTGGGTTTGTTAGATTTTTTTTCACAACTGCCAGACAGTATAAAAGAAGCGTAATACGAGTACAATACCGCTTTTTCGAGTAATTTCTTGAAACAACATGTATTGTTCCTCGCTAACCAAAACTTGTGTATGTTAAGTCAGCACCAGGGTTTTTAAGTCAGTCAGATCCTTATTCTAACACCCAATCAATCTCAATCAATCTATTTCTTCATCTTGTTTCGGTTCTCCAATCCAACACTTTACGCCCTCATCTTCCATTGTTTCTTCTACAGAGTTGTTCTTAACGTTACCACTTTAATTTTATCACCTTTGTATTTATATCTGTGTTCCTTTGTAATTAATTTTACTTACAAATCAGGAATTTGATATGTGAGGAATATTCTTAGCGTGCCACTCTCAAACGCATGCAGAACTATCCGCATCTTATGTATGTCCACCACTGTATGCTTCCAGATTTCGGTCCTGAAGATCATCAATGATACAACATATAGGTCCGAGTCTTTCGTTTTAAGGTTTTGGATCCGTTTTGATATTTTCAAAGAGTTGCGCAAATTTTTTTTTCATCCTCTTATTCTACATGTGCAAGGGTGTTGGCTGAAAAACATCTGGTTTCCCCGTGGCTGGGCTCGCCCTATATTGGAACGGGCGGATTTTTTTAGCACAGGAAGGGAAAAGTTAATATCCTTCAGGTTTGATAAAAGAATTGCCACGTGGTTATATGAAAAAGCAATCAAATGAAAAGAATGAATACAATTAAACAGTGCATGACGAGATGCATGAATGTGGACGAGGGGAAAATTGTGTGTTTGGATAGAAAAATATGAAGATCTGTTATCTCTGCTAACCCCGTAAGGTTTATGACGTTATATGTACTAGGTTAGTCAAAAAGTTTTGAAAGCGGAAATGAAAATACATTTTTTTTTGGGGGGAAATCACTTTTATTGCTCAGTATAGTCTCCCATAAGATCAATACACTTGGTCTAACGATCTTCCAACTTTGTTGTCCCATCACGGAAATGACTTTCTGGAAGGCTTGCAAAATACTTCTCTACAACGGCTATAACCTCTTCGTTTGATGAAAAATGCTTTCCACGAAGGAATTTTTTGAGGTGTGAGAACAGCCAGAAGTCAGAGGGAGCTAAATCTGGCGAATAGGGTGGATGCTGCAACAATTCGTACCCCAATTCACTGATTTTCGCGATGGTTTTTTGAGCTGTGTGAGCAGGTGCATTGTCTTGATGAAAAATGATTTTTTTCTTCTGCAAACCGGGTCTTTTTTCACAATTTTTTTCATCCAAGTGGTCCAAAAGGTCACAATAATAATCAGAGTTGATTGTCTTACCAGTTTGGAGATAATCTATCAATAAAATTCCTTTTGCATCCCAAAAAACTGACGCTAACACCTTCTTGGCCGATTTCTGGACACGAACTAGCTTCGGAGCCAAAGTGCCTGGTTCACACCACTCCTTAGCCTCTTGTTTTGATTCAGGATCATGGTGGTAGACCCAAGTCTCATCCATAGTGATGAATCGACGCAGAAAATCCTTTTTATCCTTTCGAAATTGCTCCACATGTTGCTCAGAAAGTCGCATTCAAACGTGTTTTTGTTGCATTGTTAGCAAATGCGGCACCCATTGTGCACACAGTTTTTTGAAACCCAAAACTTCAGCCAAAATATGCCATGTTGTTCCATGTGAGATGCCTATGGTGTCAGCTATCACATCCACAGTCGATCGATGATCTTCCAAAACCATATCCTGTATGTTCACTATGATTTCTGGTGTTGATGCACTTTTTGGACGTCCTGAGCGTGGATCGTCTTCAACGCTTGTATGGCCACGCTTAAACTACAAAACCCATCGGTGAATGGTTGGAAATGAAGAAGAAGACTCCTTCAATACTTTCACCATCTTTGCATGGATCTCAGTAGCCGATAAACCTTCCAAAACAAAGAATTTAATCACTGCACGATATTCGTATTTTTCCATTGTTAAAAAATACACTGACACGTCAACTTCAAATGGCTTGTAAACAAAGAATGAATTGACAGATCGAAATTAAATTTTGAGTACGTTATTATGAAAGATGAAATATTAAAATGGCGTAGAAATTTTGGTTTTCTACTGCTCCGTAGATGTCACTTTCAAAACTTTTTGACTAACCTAGTATGTATCGTAATTTGCCTTAATTTCTTGTTCACGTGTATTAATGTGGGGTCAAGCAAAAAAGCGAGAAGGGACGTGGAAAATTGCTCAACTATTTAGACCTCCCCTCTTAGTCCCGCAGGACAGGGGTGGGACCCGATGATTATACATTCTCGCTGTAAATATGTTTAAATATTTCAGCAGAACCTTTTCCGCATGGCTGCGAGCTGGACTCCAGGCCAAATAACTTTTCTATGGATTAACTTATTCAAGAACAGATTACTTTTTTATAAAACGATTTCATTTTAATTAAGCGGCTATCTGTTATAGTGCCGAGCATCTAGGCAAAAAAGGCAACTGTTTAATGATGAGTTATTTTTCTTCAATTAATTTTATGTCTTAACTATGATATATTGAAAATACCATTTTAGGTTAGTTAAATGTAACTATTAAATTATTTCTAATTTGTTTTGAGTTGTTTGTTTAAACTGAGATGGTAAGAAAAAATAAAAAGTGCAAATATGAGTGGAAGGCGGGGCAGAGGTAGAGGACAACTAAGGAATAAGGAAGGTGTGGTTGGATGAAGTCAATTATATTTTATAAGAAAACGTAAAAAGTAAGAAACATTGTAGGTGTATGGGAAGGTGTAAAATATGTGTCGAAAAAAAGTTTCGGCACTCGGTTCTCTTTGCATACCTCAATAGGGAAACGGCATGATGGTATGTTTGTAGGAGTATGTATCTGCAAACTAGATACTTTGGCCAGAATTCATACCTTAACAATTTTTTTACTGAATAAATAAATTAGTATTTGAAGTAAAATTTTGTACACACTGTGCTTCTATAAATAATGGAGTCACGTGGTTTCAATACTTTACTTTAAAGTTTGTACAAACTGTGTTTCTATAAATAATGGAGTTACGTGGTTTCAATGCTTTACTTTCAAGTTTGAACAAACTGTGCTTCTATAAATAATGGAGTAACGTGGTTTCAATACTTTACTTTAAAGTTTGTACACACTGTGCTTCTATAAATAATGGAGTCACGTGGTTTCAATACTTTACTTTAAAGTTTGTACAAACTGTACTTCTATAAATAATGTAGTCACGTGGTTTCAATACTTTACTTTAAAGTTTGAAGTATATGAGGTCCAACTCTGAATACAAATCAACATTTTGGAAGAACACATAATAATTTGATTATTTCCATACATTTGTACACTCGACAACTTTTCGTAATCTGCTTACGGTCTCCTTTATCAGTCTCAATTCTTTCCTTCCAATAAGAGGTTTCAGCAGTAGCAAATATATCTCATTTAAAGTCTTATCAAAGTTCTGATGAATATATTGTCACATGACAACACAATCTGCCAAGTTGTACTCTATTCAATGAAATTGCAAGAAAATTCTAACTGTTTAGATATTATTATAATATAAATAGGCTAAAGCACGTACGACGGTTCTCGTCAAAGACAGAATACGAGAATTTAATTTTGAATACAAGAGAGCGAGAGAGGAATACTTCGAAATTTGAACCTTGGTGGGTCCGTGATTTTGTCCGTGAACCGGTGTAAAAGGCGACGATGCCAATTTATTTTGAATTGTAATTCATTAAATAATTTATTTATTTCCTATTATATTAAACCTTATAATTACTTGTGTTTATTTATACTCGTATTATGCTCTTTTTTTTAATGCAGACAATTATATGTGGCTTTTTCAAGATGTCGGAAACGCGAAAACTTTAAAGTCAATATATCTGAAACAAGTCTTCAAGTAGTAGTACCACCAGTCAGTCTTTTACACTTTCATTGTGTTATATATAGTACAACCTGTCAGTCTTTTACACTTTCATTGTGTTATATATAGTACAACCTGTCAGTCTTTTACACTTTTATTGTGTTATATATAGTACAATCTGTCAGTCTTTTACACTTTCATTGTGTTATATATAGTACAACCTGTCAGTCTTTTACACTTTCATTGGGTTTATATATAGTACAACCTGTCAGTCTTTTACACTTTTATTGTGTTATATATAGTACAACCTGTCAGTCTTTTACACTTTCATTGTGTTATATATAGTACAATATGTCAGTCTTTTACACTTTCATTGTGTTATATATAGTACAACCTGTCAGTCTTTTACACTTTGATTGTGTTATATGTAGTACAATCTGTCACTCTTTTACACTTTCGTTGTGTTATACATAGTACAACATGTCAGTCTTTTACTCCTTTCTTCCCCTTTTTCTTTGTTATTACTGTAGGTGCATACTATAATATATCCAATTCATTAAATGTAGTCGCACAAATTTCCTGTTCATTTTATTCTTTTGATTTCCCGTGTGCAATCAACCATTAGGTTTTGTGTCGTCAATTAATTTATTCCCGTTGGTATATTCAAGAGACACAAAGGCCAGTTAAATGTCTATTCCGTTCAATGGAACTCCCTCTATCTTAGAGTTTTAACGACTAGCTCAGTGCGCGAAGGGACAAATAAAAAGTTTTATTATTAGTTAAGATTTTTTGTTCGGTTAAAATTCTGGTTATTTATAAATGAAAGTTTGGTATTGAAATTACTTAAATATTCAAAACATAAATATTAACCAATCAAATATTTATCATTAAGTTATAACAAGTAAATTACGAGTAGGTAGGATGTTATAATTTTTTTTGCCGTTGCTGGTTCTGTGGCGTGGAATGGTCTGTCTCTTAGTGTTAGATAATCCAATTTTTGTTCTACGTAAGCGTTATTCCACTTAAAACAAATCTGAGTTCTTTACCTCTATAAAATAAGTCTTCGACAATTACGTAACTCTGTTTGATGAAGTTTGGTTATATTTTGTGGTACACATACATATATGGAACTTAAATATACATATAATTATTAAATAATTTTAAAACGATGACTGTAATTTATTATTACTACTGCTTTTTGTATCTTCATGTTAGTTTAAGATAAAGTTTTGTATTATTTGTCAATAATTTGAAGTACTTGTATAACCTGTCACAGGTTCATTTGTATATAAAGACACTGTTGTGTCGTTAATTAAATATAAATTAAAATTAAAAAATATATGGGTAGCGTGTTTTGCTTAAGGAAACACTTGAATACAACCCTTTTTGGAGTTTAATACAAATTTATGAAGATCTATAAATGTTCTTTTGTAATTCTTCGTGGAGGTTTAATACAAATTTATGAAGATCTATAAATGTTCTTTTGTAGTTCGTCGTAGAGGTTTAATACAAATTTATGAAGATCTATAAATGTTATTTTGTAGTTCGTCGTGGAGGTTTAATACAAATTTATGAAGATCTATAAATGTTCTTTTTTAGTTCGTCGTGGAGGTTTAATACAAATTTATGAAGATCTATAAATGTTCTTTTGTAGTTCGTCGTAGAGGTTTAATACAAATTTATGAAGATCTATAAATGTTCTTTTGTAATTCGTCATTTCTAGGTAAGTTTTTTGAGGTTTTCTTGCTAAACGTGTTTTTCTGAACATATGCAGATGCAAGAAAATGTCTTATTTAATGGCCGCAATTACTACCTTCCGATTCTTACAATCAACTTATATGAATTTTATTTAATTTTGTAATATTTTGAATATATCAATAATAACGGGTCCAAGTTTCTAGTTGAAGCGCTCTTGAGAAGAGTTTTATCCCTAAACAGCGCTGAATAAATTCTTTCCTTTTATTATTATTATGGGATCTGAGTATATTTAGCGAGTCCGAACGTATTTATTTACACAGGTACACTTGAAATAAAACTAATGTCAACATAAATGAACAGAATCATACAATGTGAAATACGCATTATTATAGTTCGGAAATTCTAGGATGAGTCCTGTGACAGCTCACAAATTTGCCCTAATACAATCTTGTGTAATGTATTTACCTAAATAACTTGCTTTTTATTAGAATTGAGGCTTATATTAAAGTTGATAAAATAATTAAAATAACTGAACATCGTTACAAGGTTGTATTGGGGCAAATTTGTGAATTATTGATTAATAAAGCCAAAAATTTACTTTGTTCACTTTGACTGTAGTTGTGCTACAGAGGTCTGACTGGCAAAAATAGATAATAACCTACTCTGGAGATAACCAATGGGAGGAGGGATGCTGCTGGGAAAGATACGTGCCTGACAAACCTGTAAGCAGCCAAGGCACATCGTGGATTGTAGTTCTGCTGCTGACGATGATGATACAATCTGGTGCGCTTAGTGCCAGGTGGTAATATTTTCCAACTAACTATACAAAAGTAGACATAAGAAGTTACATGATCACAAAAAAACAGGAACACATTTATTTTTTTAATGGACAATTTTCTTTAGTGCCATGAAGAGAGGAAAACCTCTTTAAGTGTGCTCGGGACTCGAACCCACTATTGCTAAACGAATCACGTCTGGCAGCATCAATCAATCACATCGGCATTAGAGTGAATCACGTGTATCACTTTCTTTATGTACAGTACAACTTTGTGGAATAACTGCTATGTAACGATCTCTTCCAGTCAACAAGAAATATGTTTATGAGACCTTAAATAAAAACCTGACTGAAAACCTTTTTTTAAATGTGGTTTCCAGTGGAAATCAAACCCGCAACCTCCAGTTCGGAATATGGTAGTCATACCAACTAGGCCACGGAGGGCTCAATTAGTGTCAAATGAATAATAAAATGAAAATCAACTACATTCGTTGAAAAATGAAGTATTTTTTTTAATTTTTTTTTTAATTTTTTTTTTTTATTAAACAAGTAAATTACTATACAAACATTTGTCAAGGCTATACCTATATACAAATTTATTACTTAACTAATCTTAATTATATGTTATCATTTATGAACTTATTTAATCTTATTTTCCTACATATCATTTTATTTTATTTATTCAATCTTAATATATGAGATCTTAGAAATAATTAACACCTACATACTACTTATAACTAGATAACAATTCTTACACTAATTATTCAGCAAAAACAAGTCCACTCGTTCAGGCTACTTGTATTCCATCACATTCACTCAGACCTCGGTCGTCCCAGCTAATACTGTAGGTGGACTAGTCAGGCAACAGATAATGCTTTTTATGTTTAATGATAATGTATTTTTATGTTGAACTATTCAAAATAGTAGTAAAAATAAGAAAATTTAACTTAAAACATTTACACATATTCGAATTATCTGAGCAACAGAGGAACTGACAATATATTTACATTCATTCTCGTATCCCTTAGCGAAGCCTTAAAACTGGAATGTGATTTATTAAAAATATCAATCTTGTTATTTGTCTATATTCAATTTATTCTATTCCATTCGTCGTACTGATAGATGTGTTACTATTAGTTAATATATGAACTTCTCAACTTGCTCTTGCCTTTCTTTGTCCTTCCAACCTTTGTCCTTCCGATCTTTGTCCTTCCAACCTTTGCAAATATCATCCTTTTCGATAGCCATTACTTTTGACTTGACTGTATTCATTTTTAAAATCATTTAAAAAAATATTTAGACCTCTATAATTTCAATCAAATATTTAGCGATATCGTCCCACTTCTACTACGCCCCTGGTTGTTTTTAATTTACGCTAAAACGCCAATAGCGCTAGCTCGATATAAATGTCCGACACATTAGGGGCGGGCGTGCCACCAATCATTCCCTTTATCCAGTGTTTTTGCCAGTGGCGGGACGCGCCTAGCCGGGTGTTGAAAGGTAGGGATGTGCCCGCTAGTCACCGTAAATATTTTTAAGTTACAACCTTGGCAACAACTCAAGTGCAGGGTTGTATGAAAAAAAAGTTTAAATTTATTAACATACTTGTACGAGCGGGCCCAGAAGAAGATATATTAGAGACCGATATAACTTTTAAAAACGTGTCCACTGAGATTAACATTTTTCGGACCCGCATAATGTTCATGAATACTATTTTAAGAGTTTACAATATTTATGTAAAGAGTGCGGTAGCTTTATTTTCTCAGTAGATATTTATTTAACACGTGTCATATTTACAGTAAAAGTTTTCTGATTCGAAATACAGGGAATAATAATATTAGCAGAAAAAATTGATTTACGAAACTATATGGTCACTAAAAATAATGCTTACATCTGCGCGGTATTTCCCAACGGCTGGAAATATTGCGGTCTTTTTATAAGTGTAACGATAATGTAAGTCAAGTAAAGTTTTGTTGCCTTATTCCCGCAATATTGAGACATAATAACATATTTAAGGGACAAAGAAATTAAAAAAATGCTTAATATTTTTCATGACCTATCAAAGCACACGAATTTAATAAAAAAAACAATGATTTGATTTTAATATGGGCATTTGTTTGTACAGATTTACTTATTAATGTTTGTACGCGTAACTTATGTCACATATTTGTATATGACAATGTCACTGATTTCTATTTAGTCATGTATTTGATTCTTCTCCCTGGCTCCATCCCAACTCACTGTCTGCGAAGACTGCTGGGGTCAGCTCTCCTCGTCCTCAGGTTGTATGCTCTTCTGTCCCGGACTACGTCCCCCAGGCCGTGCCTCTGCATCAGGTTATCTTTTTGCTCTACCCATGAATTCTTTGGTCTTCTTCTGGTTGTTATTCGAGGAAGATCCATGAAGATTGCCTGGTTCACAATTTGATCGGGCGCTCTGCGTCCAACGTGCTCATACCATCTCAATCGCCTCTCCTCCATCTTACTGTTGATGTCTGTAGCACCTAGGCTTCCACAAATGCGTGAGCTTTTTATTTTGTATCTTAGGGACACACCAGCTGACTAAATTAGCATGCACATTTCAGCAGTTTCTAGTTGCCTAGAGTAAGAGTTATACATCATACAGCATTCGGAGCCATAGAGGAGTGCCGGTCTGACAATCGTTTGGTATACTTTTCCTTTTAACTTTACTGGCATTTTCGGATCACATAGAACTCCCGTCATTGATCTAAACTTCATCCATCCCACACTAATTCTACATGTCATGTATTTGATTATAAGATTAAAATCAACGATATTAAGTTTTTGACAAATTAATGGTGATTGTTGTGAAATAAGTGAAAGTAAATATAAAAAAACCGCAATAATTGATATGAAGAGAATATTAAAACCCCACCACACTAACGATAATAATCTTGAGATATTTGAGATCTTCACTCTTTACATATAGACTGAACCCCGGGGATTTAACCGTGACTTGTAATACACCGATATTTACATGGATTTGTGATTAGTGCGGGAAATTTTGAATTATTAGAATTTATGAATACTTACGGCAAAAAATGAAATACGCTAATAATCATTGTTCTTACAAACGGGCTTTTACTGTATGTGCAAACTTTATAAATATATGGAATGATTTTTTTGTCAAGATTATAATAAAACTTAGACAACATAATCTGTGTACGAGGGGAGGTCACTTTGAACGTCTTCATCGTTCGTTAATTTCTTCTCTCAAAGTTCTTTTTTTATATTTGGAAACATATAATAGTCAGCCGGAGCCAGGTCTGGGCTGTAGGAAGGGTGATTAAATGTTTAGAAGCCACAACTGTGAAAAACAGCCAATGCAGAATTTCTTTTGTACACGGGTGCATTGTCATGCAAAAGCAGCACCCCTTTTGGCCATTTTCCTCTCCTTTTCTCCTTCACAGCTTCTTTTAACTGCATCAGCAGACAAGAGAAGTACTCTTCAGTTGTCATGATACCCTTATCTCTGTAATGTATCAGCAGTATACCTTACGAATCCCAAAAAGTGAAGTAATCATTTTTCCAGTCGATTGCGACACTTTAAACTTCTTAGCCACTGCGTGGACCCCTGCTTCAACTCGGGCTCATAATGATAAACCCAAGTTTCATTTCCAGTAACCATTTGGCTCAAAATCTCGACATTCGTGGTTTCTGCAGAGGTCCAAAAACTGTCATGAACATTTGACGCGTTGTTTTTATTTTTGAAGTGGTTTGAGCGTTCTGGGTCTGCTACACACCTTGCACTGACTCTTGACATACCTACATGCTGATAAAATATATGCAAAATGGTTGAAGGTGATACTCCAAACATCTCTGCAAGCTGCTGTTTGTTTAGGTGGACATCATTCAGCACAAGCTTTTCTACTTTTTTGACGATGTTTGAAGAAGCGGTCTCAACAGGCCACCTTGATTTGAGGTCGTCTTCAATCAATTCTCTCCCTTGCTTAAAAATACCACGCCACATGTAAACCACCAATATCTCTTTTAAAATGATTTGAGGTGTTTTCCTTTGTTTTGTGAAAAACTTACTTAAACTGACGGCACGATACTCATTTTTTCTATACTAGGGATGTTATAAACGTTTAACACACTCTCATGACGATATTTTAAACAATACTATCAAAATAAGACTAAAACTTGGTGAATATATTAATAATGAGTCATATTATCGGAACATATGTTATGCATGCGCACTGCCACATTGATCACCCCTCGTAAGATACCAACAACGACCTTCATGGCGTAGTTGATAATATGCTATTCTCCTCAGTTTCGTAGTTGATAATATGCTATTCTCCACAGTTTCGTAGTTGATAATATGCTATTCTCCTCAGTACCAAAAAAAGAGTACCTGTCTGGTTCAAGAGTTCGTTTGGTACTCGATTCACACGCACCAAGCAAGACACAAGAAATGAGCGAGTATTGCTGCCTGTAGTACTCGTATTTCTTATACGTGCATTTGTGAATTGCGAGTTATTTGCTTATTTTCTGTGCGTTAACGTACTGGAATCCCGTGCGGAAGGTCGTCGGTTTGAATCTCGCGTTATGCTATTCCTTTCGAATGACACAGACATTTTTATCGCCTAGTATTCAAGGGTATAAGGATATGACTTCTGCCTATCTGTTCCTTCAAAAGGAGGATAAATACACGCTGGTGTGCTTCGATTGCTCCACTTTGGTGTGCCATCGAACTTAGAACATCGGTGTGGCTAGTGAATTTACTGGTGTGCAACGCCTCAATCGCTAAAGAAAATAAACAAATGTCATGGCACAGCGCTACTTTTCAACAGAATTGAGTTAGGATGACGAAGGGATTCTCAACTACGAGCCCCAGTCATGACGATCACTTGATTACTCCAGGGTTTTTTTTTTATCCCGAAGGGTCGATTGCGGGAATCGAAGATAATATTGTCTTCCAGTTCCCTCTTCAATATGCTTGCATTATAAATTAGGGTATGCTAAGGGGCGCTGCACGAATGAATAAATTGTTAACAATATTTCAAGTAGACTCCCTCTTCCGTGGTCTAGTTAGTAAAGTGCTTGAATTTCATTCGAGGATTTCGGATTGGATTCACGATGTCACCGAAAAAAAAATCCAACAGGTTTTTAGATTTTTACGTCCTGGTTATTTTAAATATCTTCCATCATCAAAATTGTTGACAGATTATTTTGTTTACAATGGAAGTAATATTTTAACACTTAAAAATATTGTTCAGTACACCAATCGAAGCGTAGTTTATTTGACAGATAGTATACAGAAAAGGAAATCAGTTACTCCTTTATTATATTAAACTTGACGCGTTGGCGGCGAATGGTGGCGAAGGAAAACAACAAAGGAAAAGTTATGACGTTTATTTTGAGTGATATGTCAGTGAATGGTCATTCAACGTAAATTTCCGCTTTTCATCGAAATTTGCAGATTTCAAAAAACATATCTCGAAGGATTATTAACAAGATCTATTCGCTTTATGGTTTTATTATAGCAATGGATTTGGAGAGCTCGAAGGTTTCAAGAACGAATCTTAACCCTTCCCTTACGATGCTAAAATTGAAACGCGCGCTCCGGTGTTGGGTAGTGAGTACGCGATCAAAAATTAGCGATTTTAAATCGGAAAAATAAGAAAATTCATAGATAATCCCCTTAATTAATTATAATTGAAGTTAAAAATTATAATAATTGAGATTTATTCGCTGAAAACATTAAAAAACCATCTGGCAACGCTCACGGAATGGGCGTACGTCTAATCTATTAGCAAGCCCAGAAGCAACTGCGGCGCGGAGCAGTGTGGCTTACCCCGGCGTGGCTTACGCTTGCGACGATTGAGACAATTGAGCTCCTCGCAATTCAGTGGAGTATGCAAGAGTGAGATGCGAATATAGTGTCGCGCTTCCCGCATACTCTTCACCTATCGTCAAGACACAAGGTCGAGGCACTCACAGCGTTTAAATGCGAATTTGTTTCCGATCTTCACAAAATACCCACGATATAGTCGATAAACTCTGATTATTTTAATATTATTTTTTAAATCAATGCGGAAATATATTATGGAGGAATACCTACAATCTTAACCTTGTATTTATTATGTTTATAGAGATATTGATGGTTATTAGAAGCAACGTGTAGAAGATACCCAACACAGGGAAGGAAAGGTTAAAACTGTTTTATTTCTTCATAAAAGCATCGTAAATGTTACTAAATATAAAAGCTTTAAATAACGAATCACCTAATCAAATAGGCATTTCTACATTTATTCCAAGAAGTTATATTATTGAGATCTACTTATTCTTTCCGAAAAAACTTAATATTTGGAATTACACGTCCTTCATAGTTTGAGCACCTCTGTCTCAAACCCCTTTCTTACTGTGTGTTCAATTAAGACAAGACACCTGGATAAGAATTGCGGAAACGTGGATTCAGTTTAACTCTGTGTAGAATATTCCTCGACTGAATTCTGCTTTTCAGTTATTCTCAAAAATAGATGAACAGAACTCTAAACTATATGATTTTTTATAGAAAACCGAAAATATTATTGTATATAATCCCAAAAAAAACAGAACGGAATGAATGTTGAATTGGTAACTGAAAAAGTTAAAGTTAGGTGTAATGCTGTTAGAGTAACGTTTTTGGTGTCCTCCGAAGGGTAAACCTGACTCATTGTCTATGAACTGCATTTTTTTTAAATCCATGATTTTAATAAATTTTTAGTTTTGATTCAATCAATTTGGTGACTAATTTTGATACCATCTGATTAAAATAATGATACATTTAAAAATATACAATCAAAAAGAAAAAAAATGATGAATATGTAAACATGTTTTGGGACACAAAAAATAGTTCATAACGAGATAAGAATATTCTATTATAGTTCGGAAATTCTAGGATGAGTCCTGTGACAGCTCACAAATTTGCCCCAATACAACCTTGTAACGAGGTTCAGTAATTTTAATTATTTTATCAATTTTAATATAAGCCTCAATTCTAATAAATATCAAGTTATTTAGGTTAATACGTTACATAAGGTTGTATTGGGGCAAATTTATGAGCTGTCACAGGACTCGTCCTAGAATTTCTGAACTATAATATTCAAATAAGGTTCAAAGAATGAAATATGGATGGATAAAATTGAATGAGGAACTCCTGATACCATAAATATATTTAAAATACAGATGGTTGAGAAAATACAGACATTCCCGCACATACATACATGCCATCATGCCGTGTCCCTGTCGATGTAGGCTGAGAGGAGAGAGTACCAGACTTTAATATGGCGACACAATTTCACCTCTTCTACTACATCCATGCTTTTTCTCATATAACTATTACGATTTCTCTAACTTTTTGCATTTTCTTCTGTCAAAATATAACACAGTTGGTGTAAATATACTTTCTTTGGTCTTCGTCTACTACGCCTTCCACTCATATTTGCCCTGTCTCATCCCCATCGCTGCTAGATCTCGTAGTCGAGGACCTCCTGACAATCCCAATATCAATTCAGTTGGGAAATGAAGCCGTGCCGTGGAGTTTTCGTCTCTTTCTTCTTCTGTTTAACTCGTCCAATGCTGAGGACACGCCTGGCGTGTCCATGTGAACATCTGCTTCATGCTCAGAACACGCGCGGCGTGTCCATGCCTAAATATTGTTAGTGTATTACATCAGCATACAATATTCGTTTATTACTTCGAAAGAGTCCATCGCATTCGGACGTTTTCATAAATGTAGAATTTATTTTACTTCCGTGAATATTTCACGGGCTGAAACTAGTTTTTATTAATCAAATATATTGAGCACCGATCTGGTTGTCATGCATTTTGTATCAGCAGTGAAAGAGTTAAGTGAGTAAGCTGTTGCACACCAGCAAACTAACTACCCACACTGGTGTACTGGATCCGATGACACACAAAAGTCAGATAATCGGGGCACACCAAAAGGATTTTTTTTCGAAATAATTGATATGACCGAAGTCATATGTATCCTTATGTCACCGAATAAATACTTGTCATTTGACGGTAGTATTTACACTGTATACATGTTTTGCAAATCTCCTTCATTCATTCGTTCCACGTATCCAAACCATCTCAAATTGTTCTCACTTCATTTTATCTCAACATATCAGCACACTCGTATTAATCCCTAATTCACAGTTTATATTAAGATTAAAAATAGGTAAATTCGTTTGATGAAATTGTGATTGATATTTATATTTATTCAAATAAGATTCGACGAATTAAAAAAAACAATATATTTAAATAAGAAGTGACAAACTATAAAAAAGAAATTATTTCTAGGAATGGTTATAGGGAAGAAAACATGAAGAAAACAGATTAAATAACATACATTTATAAAAGTTACGAAAAGCAAACTTTTACAAAAATGCTTGTTGAGCCTAGCGTCAAATAATTCCTGAAAATGATTTGATGAGCCTAGCGTCACACTGAAAATGATTTGATGAGTCTAGCGTCATA
Source organism: Odontocerum albicorne (assembly GCA_949825065.1). Taxonomy (NCBI): domain Eukaryota; kingdom Metazoa; phylum Arthropoda; class Insecta; order Trichoptera; family Odontoceridae; genus Odontocerum; species Odontocerum albicorne. The sequence goes on along the minus strand of OX463846.1, from coordinate 571,490 downwards.
CTGAAAATTATTTGATGAGCCTAGCGTCACACCGAAAATGATTTGATGAGCCTAGCGTCACACTGAGAATGATTTGATGAGCCTAGCGTGACACTGAAAATGATTTGATGGGCCTAGCGTCATGCTGAAAAATACTTCGTTGTTTTTGAAAAAAAAAAAACCATCTGATTTATTTCGAAGTCGATTTCTTCTGTTAAAAAGTTTCCGAAATATTTCTTGCATTATAATAAATTATTTGTGATTCCGTAATTATCATGTCTCCGAGTTTAGCTGCAAAATCTTTGCTTCTCTACATTATTTTAATAAGATGCATAGTTTTCTACATATTTTAAGTCGAGTTCTAACTACCACGATGTTTTTTGTTTCCATTATTAAATTTTGGTGACGTACGTTATTTGGACGCTATCGAAAAATTATTAAAGAAGAAGGAGAGACTACAAAATATTTGCACTTATTCATTTTAAACCTGAAGAGATATGATTACGTGTAAGAGGTTTCAAAAATACTTAAATGGCTTAAAATAAGACAGCAAAAGAACCTTTACACATTTTGTCAACATCTACCATATTTGCACTTTCTTTCAGAGAATCAACGTCTCTTCGATGGGGCAATGAGAGAGTATTTTGCATACCAGCACACTACAACATATTTAATACATCTTAATTTGTGGTTCACTCGGCGTAACTGAGAAACTTTCAATAGTTATCACATATGCACCATCTTTAATCAAGTTGAATCAATATTTTTTATTGAGGTTTAATTGTAAAAATTTCTTTGTTTGTAACAAAATATTTTCTTTATTTGATTAAGACAACTACGTATTCAGAATAAGCTGTTTGGTTGGGTGATAAATTGATACATTTCAATAAGTTTGTCATAATTGGAGTCTTGTGTGACCCAAAAATGTCTAAAAAAATGCTATATAACTGAAAGGAAAGGTATGCGAGACTATCGTTAGACCCGCAATTATGTATGGGTCAGAATGCTGGACTGTGTACAGCTCCTACTCTAGGCAACTTGAAACAGCAGAAATGCGAATGTTTAGTTGGTCGGCAGGAGTATCACTAAAATATAAAACTAAGAGCTCACGCATTTGTGGTAGCCTGGGAGTCACTGACATAAATAGTAAGCGGAAAGAGCGACAGCTGAGAAGGTACGGGCACATAAGTCGGAGATCACCAGACTATACTGTAAATCAGGCAATGTCTGTGGATCTTCCTCGAGAGCCGCCCAGAGGAAGACCAAAGAACTCTTGGATGACTCAATGCTCCAAAATCCTGCAGATAAACGGCCTAGATGAAAGCGACACCCAGAACGAAAGAATATACAGCCTGAGAACGAGAAGAGCCGAGCTCAACATTCTACCTAGGCAATGAGTTGGGACAGTGCCAGGAAGAAGAAGAATACGCTTGTCATAAATAGATACAGACAAATTACACATAAATATATAATTGATACGGAGAAAAAGTAAGTAAGCCCGCCATGTTATTATGTTTACAATATATAATAGTTTTTTGTATTGTTTATATATTTGAGAAACCGTGTTTGCACCGCCAGGAAGCGCGCGTGTGACGGACGCTTTCCATTTCCGCTGCTGGCGCCGGATGCGCTCTGAGCTCCCTACGGCCCCCTACGGCCCCTTACGGCCTCCTACATGTGGCTCCCAACCCTGACGCACACTTTTCAATAATCCGATTACAACGGATGTAAATAGTGCCACGCCGAGGCAGGGCGCCTTTTTAATAGGGATCAAACAGACGAATTAACTCATTAACTGGGGAACGTGTTGAGGTTTTACACGCGGTTTCCTGTCATTTCCTGAAAATAAATCCTTCCCATTGTTTTTTCTCTTCTTCGATATTGCTGTTGCCGAAAATAATTAAATTTAATTTCCTATTATAAGTTTCAAATTGAAATATTTTTGATTAATACATTGTGTTGTATTATATTTTGTTGAAGAAATGAATTTAACAAGATAAATCTTTTTAAGACTCTTCCAGTTAAAGTTAGACTCGAGCTTTTCATCAAACAGCGTTTCACAAACAATTTAATTTTTCTAGGAAAATATTAAAGGTATTATCAAACACTTAATGTTAAGAGAAATAATGAGATGTTTCCATTTTATAATATCTTTTAAATCTGTGTCTGAGAGATGCTGACATACAATACTTTGTAGAGTAGTATGTTACAACTTTGTAGAGTAGTATGTTACAACTTTGTAGAGTAGTATGTTACAACTCTGTAGAGTAGTATGTTACATCTCTGTAGAGAGGTATGTTACAACTTTGTAGAGTAGTATGTTACAACTTTGTAGAGTAGTATGTTACAACTTTGTAGAGTAGTATGTTACAACTTTGTAGAGTATTATGTTACAACTCTGTAGAGTAGTATGTTACAACTCTGTAGAGTAGTATGTTACAACTCTGTAGAGTAGTATGTTACAACTTTGTAGAGTAGTATGTTACAACTCTGTAGAGTAGTATGTTACAACTTTGTAGAGTAATACTCGTATGTTACAACTTTGTAGAGTAGTATGTCACAACTTTGTAGAGTAGTATGTTACAACTTTGAGGTTGATTTCATATTCATCGAATAAATGGACTGTTCCGAATGAATCTAACAGTGTGATGCATTACGACAGGGCTTTTGTTTTATTACTGCCCCCATAGTGCTGCTGTGCTACTCGTACATTCTCTGCACTTTAATATAAGAAATGTTGGTGGCGTGTGTATCTTTATCATTAGGTAGCACTTAATAGAACTCTTTTCGGGAAGATCTTATCATAATGCGTGATTTTATATGAATATTGCACTCATGACAAATGAACATTTTATCTCATATTGCAATATTTACATACACAGGTTTATTTATAGTTCGTCTTCCATTCGTAATATTTCTGCGGTTTTCTCAACCAAATATGTTTGTCTAAAATGTACTCACTAGAGGAGAACTCATTATAATGTACTCACTAGAGAAGTACTCATTATAATGTACTCACTAGAGAAGTACTCATTATAATGTACTCACTAGAGAAGTACTCATTATAATGTACTCACTAGAGAAGTACTCATTATAATGTACTCACTAGATAAGTACTCATTATAATGTACTCACTAGAGAAGTACTCATTATAATGTACTCACTAAGAAGTACTCATTAAAATATACTCACTAGACTCATTATAATGTACTCACTAGAGAAGTACTCATTATAATGTACTCACTAGAGAAGTACTCATTATAATGTACTCACTAGAGAAGTACTCATTATAATGTACTCACTAGATAAGTACTCATTATAATGTACTCACTAGAGAAGTACTCATTATAATGTACTCACTAGAGAAGTACTCATTAAAATATACTCACTAGACTCATTTTAATGTACTCACTAGACTCATTATAATGTACTCACTAGAGAAGTACTCATTATAATGTACTCACTAGAGAAGTACTAATTATAATGTTCTCACTGGAGAAGTACTCATTATAATGTACTCACTAGAGAAGTACTCATTATAATGTACTCACTAGAGAAGTACTCATTATAATGTACTCACTAGAGAAGTACTCATTATAATGTACTCACTAGAGAAGTACTCATTATAATGTACTCACTAGAGAAGTACTCATTATAATGACTGTAGCTTCTGCCTTTTTATCTTTACGCTCTTTTTATTTTTTTTGTATTATATATTAAATCCACAAATATTTTGTATTATATATTATTAATCCATAAATTTTTTGTATTAGATATTATAAATCCATAAATATTTTGTACTATAACATACGAGTATATTATTAATCCATAAATATTTTGTATTATTTATTATTAATCCATAAATATTTTGTATTAGGTATTATAAATCCATAAATATTTTGTATCATAACATATATTATTAATCCATAAATATTTTGTATTACCTTTATATTATATTATTAATCCATAAATATTTTGTATTATACAAGTATATTATTAATCCATAAATATTTTGTATTATTTATTATTAATCCATAAATATTTTGTATTAGATATTATAAATCCATAAATATTTTGTATTATAACATATATTATTTATCCATAAATATTTTGTATTACCTTTATATTATTAATCCATAACTATTTTGTATTACACAAGTATATTATTAATCCATAAATATTTTGTATTAGATATTATAAATCCATAAATACTCGTATTTTGTATTTTAACATATATTATTAATCCATAAATATTTTTTATTACCTATATATTATTAATCCATAAATATTTTGTATTATACAAGTATATTATTAATCCATAAATATTTTGTATTATATTTTATTAATTCATAAGTACTTTGTATTATATATTATTAATCCATGAATATTTTGTATTATATATTATTAATTCATACATATTTTGTATTATATATTATTGATCCATAAATATTTTGTATTAGATATTATAAGTCCATAAATATTTTGTATTATAACATATATTATTAATCCATAAACATTTTGTATTATATATTATGAATCCATAAATATTTTGTATTATGTATTATTAATCCATAAATATTTTGTATTAGATATTATAAATCCATAAATATTTTGTATTATAACATATATTATTAATCCATAAACATTATTATATATAGTATTATGAACCTATAAATATTTTGTATTATATATTATTAATCCGTTAATATTTTGTATTGTATATTATTAATCAATAAATATTATGTATCATATATTATTAATCTATAAATATTAAAGTACCATCTGTGATGTGATGTAATGGAAGTAAAATGTAAACGTGCAACAAAAATAAAGGGAACCGAAATATTCTGTAGAAATGTATGCACCAAAAAAAAAAATGGGGTATTAATATTTTACAGGATACATAATGAAGTGATTAGGGATGAATGTGAACTTAAGGCTGATGTGTTGAGTTAGATGAAAAAGATCCTTCTGAAAAGGTTCCGTCTTGTAGAATGAACGAGGGAAGAAATGCTAACAAAGCAAAGTTTAAACGCAAATGTGATTGAAAAACGCGGTAGAGGAAAACCAAAGAAAATATGACTAAATTAAGTCAATTATATTTTGAAAGATACAAGCGTTGAAAGTCTGAGAGATGGTAGTTGTGTGATAAGGTGTATGGATATGGAAGAGGCGAGGGATGTGTGCTCTTTGCCTACACCGACAGGGAAATGGTGTATTTCTAGGTATGTACGATTCATTTTATTTATAAATATTTTCTTAATATTTGAGTTCTGTCATATTTGAGTAAATTAATAAGTAAAACCCAGAGTATATTTATAACGAATTAGGTCGATTTCCAGTTTCCGCTCTTCCAGCTGCGTTTTCCATATTTTACGTGGTCTTCCAGAAATACAGTTCCACAGGGGTATTTAACGCGGCTCGCTTCTTCAAGTGCCCGCCCTTTCTATCCCCCGTTATACCATTTTATTTTTTGTCATAAATACTTGACAATATCTCCTGTTACGCTGAATTATAGGAAAAAAGGATATTCTTTCTTTAACCCTTTAGACTTCTTTTTGGTTTGGACAGACAGCATATTTGAGGAGTGCAACAATTTCTTAATTTTGCCGGACATGTCTTTGTATCGATGGTTTTCATTTAAATTAAATAATTCGAATTATGTAATGCTAAACAAAACAAATAATTGCGTACACTCTATTGACAGCAAGAAAACAAAACACCAAAGTAGCGTTTCTATAATATTTAATGGAATTACAATATATGGTTCACGCGTCGATTATTCTATCAAATGGAGCGAATATTATTATATACATGTTAATTGACGTTTATCTAATATCCATTTTGAGAAGGGTCATTTAAGGAGAAAAAAACTCAACATCTTAAGTTTCAAATTTATATTTCCAAATATTTCTACCGGCAAGTGCACTCGTAACATATATTATGCCATGACAGCAAAAAAATACATTGACAATTCTTGACAGGAGTAAGTGTTTCCAACGTGCTTTTATATTTCTATAGAAAAAGAAATATATTGCCACAACATTAATGCATTTATAATATTATGCTCAAATATTTAAACAATTTGAAATAGTTAAAATACAAACATAATAATATAATATATTATATAGTATGTCACAAAACAATTAGTAAAGATTATTCTCTTTTTTATTATCTCATGCAGTATAAATGTGTTTTTATTATCTCATACAGTATAAATGTGTTTTTATTATCGTATGCAGTATAAATGTGTTTTGATTATCTTGTAAAGTACAAATGTGTTTTTATTATCTTATACAGTATAAATGTGTTTTAATTATCTTATTCAGTATAAATGTGTTTTTATTATCTTACCTATACAGTAAAAATGTGTTTTTATTATCTTATGCAGTATAAATATGTTTTTATTATCTTATACAGCAAAAATGTGTTTTTATTATCTTATATAGTATAAATTTGTTTTTATTGTCTCATACAGTATAAATTTGTTTTTATTATCTTGTACAGTATAAATGTGTTTTTATTATCTTATACGGTATAAATGTGTTTTTGAATGGTTTATATTGTTAATTTTTAACGTATTTCGTAATGTTACACAATATTACGTCTTTTTGGTAATTTTTTAGCATTATTTGACGTTTCCTTTTTTGGCGTAGAAGCGGGGTTTTTTTTCGTAAGGGACGCGCACCGCTACGGGGCTGGGCCGTAGAGTAGCCAGGGTAGGAGCCCGTAGTAATAAAGTTATATTTTTAGAGTTTTATGGTTCTTGCTTTTATGACAAACTTATACGTCCAAATCAAGAAAAAGTCCGTCCGAAAACAATTAGGTTTGCCTGTTGAATATCCACTAAAAAGGACTTTGCCAACACTCATTGCCATTGTGTTGCACAATCTGGCTGTGCAGTACCGCAGTATCAGGCATGGTCTTTCCTTGATTCATACACACGCATTTTAATTCACTGTTTTGTGGCAAAAAACTAAACAAGTATTTTGACAAAATATACATAACTTAAATTGGGTTCTGGGACACTTTTTTGTTTCCTTAATTTCCGTGGTTACGTGTTGACTACCCGCAGTTTATATAACACAGTAATTTCCAGAGTTTTTATTTTTCTTGATCGATGAGGGTCGTGATCCCTCCGGTCCATCATCCCAACTCGCTCATCGGTTCTCCATCCATCCCTACTTGGGGCTTTTTAGAGCCTTGGGCTTTTCCATAACAGAGAACCGTCCTCGTGGTCGATGAAGATCGTTATCCCTCTAACTCGTATCCTTAACTCTTCTTATGATGGTTCTCCACCTGGCCCCATTTTTGACTTATTGGAGTGCTGTCATCACAGAGGACCATCTTCTTTGTCGATTAGGATCGTGTTCACTCTGGTTCATTTCTTCAACACATCTCATGAATGTTCTCCATTTGGTTCAACTTTTGGCTTATTGGAGTACTGTCGTCACAGAGGACCATCTTCTTGGTCGATAAGGATCGTGATCTCTTCGATCCATCTCCCCAAACCTGCCCACGACTATTTTCCACCTTTTTCTTCAATGTGCTTTTTGGAGTGCTACCATCTGAGAGGATCATGTAGCATTCTTTACTTGATCAGTATATCAAGTTGAAAGTCTACGTTTTACTTGTCGTCTCTCCATTCTAACTATTAGCACGAGTTTTTCTAATTACTGTTATTTTTTAAATAATATATTTCTAAATAATATAATCTTCTTTATGGTCAAAGTTCCTTGGATCTGTTTTTCTGATAAGCGACGAGATATACAAGTACTTAAAATGAACCAAATAATTTCTTCATTATTCAAAGTCTGCAATATGTTATGTTAGTGATATCGTCTATCGCGAGGGACATAAAAACCTTAATTACTCCGAATGTGAATGTGTAATGTTTGTAAGCAGTAAACGACAAATGCGGATTTGAATGAAATATGAAGATAAGGAAGACACATAACACCAGTGTTCAAATGAGTCTTCTTACTTTGATAGGATCGGGAGAAGTTGGGGAGAGACCCAACGAGAGAGACTACCAGAGCGCAGAGCGCAGAGTGCGCTTCCCAAGGTATCAGATACTTTACCCATCAATATTGAAAATACGATAATTATATAATAATTAAAAGGCTGACTTTTTCAAATTGCGTTTTACATACTTTGCAATCGGTTTTAATATTGTAATTCTTATCAATAATGTTACCAAACAGGTGAAGCAAATGAACAAATCTTAAATGGAAAATGATGCGCTCTGTCAGATTTTCCTTCTCATACAGCTCCTACGATTTCTCTAACTTTTAACAGTTCCTTCTTTCAAAATATCATTAATTTGATTCAACCATACTCACCTTGATTCTCATCTACTACGCTTTCCACTCACATTTGCACTTTATATTGAAGGTGCCTTTTATGTTTCAGGCCCATGTTTTTTGAATAACTTTTAAATGAAACACAATTTTATAATTTATGTTTAATTGATAAATTATATGGTCTTTACCATTACGTATAGAATATATGGTCGGTCAAGTGCAGCCACTGACCGTGGCGCAAACGCGAGCTCTTTCAAACATATTTTTCATAACATTCTCGCAGACTTCTGGTGTTATTTCATAAATTTCTTTTCGAATGTTGTCCTCAAGTATCGGGATTGTAGTTGGTTTGTTGATGTACACCTTTCTCTTCAAATAACCCCATAGGAAATAATCGAGGGCGGTCAAATCAGGGGATCGTGGGGGTCAGTTGATATCAACACTTTTTGACATTATTCGTCCGGGAAAAATTTCTCGCAAAATTTGCATCGTAGCACAAGCTGTGTGTGATGTGGCACCGTCTTGTTGGAACCACGTATGCTGTAGGCCCAATTGCCCCAACTCGGGCACAAGACAGTTTACCGACATGTCACGATAGCGATCACCAGTAACTGTTTCACCATTGCCTCTAGCATCCTCAAAGAAACACGGCCCAATGATGCCGCCGACCCAAATAGCACACCTTGCAGTCACTCTACGATGGTGTAATGTTCATTGTTGTATGAATTGAGAATTTTCAAAGCCCCAATAGCGGCTATTCTGTTTATTAACAAAGCAGCCAAGTTGAAATGTGCCTCGTCGCTGACGTCGATGATTTTTTACCAAAAATGGTGGTCGCCTATACCGACCTGTAAAACCCGAGCACTCCAATTTCGCCGCCGTTTATAATCATTTTCCTATAGCTCTTGTATCAATTGAATTTTATACCTATAAAAATGCAAATCTTTTTTGATATTTTTTTAACAAACATGGAGACATTCAAAATTCTTGTGTACGGTGTCGATGTTAGGTGCACGGACATTCACCAACACTGCCTCACAGCATCATTTTTTTCTGACATACGTTGGCTACGTTGTCATCCAGACTTTGCTTTATCTTTCAGTGCATGCAAATTTTCAAAATTATTCATAACACGCTAAATGCATGACTTGCTTGGCACATGATTTAAACACAAAAAACACGCAATTTTCATCGCATATTCACAATTCAACAATTATTGAAATAAAATATTTTAAAAACTTTAATACGTTGTTGCGTAGTAACATGCTCCATAATAAATCGTTATTGACCATATTTTTTCGACTGTCAAAATACGAACTGACAAACGACAGCCAAATAAAAATGGCGGCCAAACAAACTCGGCTTGGAACATAAACAGCATCCTCTATATTCGTAAACTTGATCGTCAATGGCAGTTTTTAGAGTGAAAAGTATGAAATTTCAGTTCATTAGTAAGAAATGTTCATACACATTTAGCAGGTTTTGACGTTTTATACATCAATAACGCAAATGCGTATTTATCATACTTTTGTCTTGATTCATTAATAATTCAAGCATTTTTGTACGAAATAAGGTGTTTTGTTGTAAAAAATAGTAGAATTCATTCAATTGGCAAAATATTGACTCAAATGATTGAAATGTATCAAAATTAGAGGTTTAGAACGAAAAACACGAAAACACGTTGAACGAATAATATTTCCATCATGATTTTGTACATATATTTGTAAGCTTAGTCATCAATGGCAGTTTTTCGAGTGAAAAGTATGAAATTGCAGTCTATTACTAAGAAATGTTCAAACACATTAAGTTTTGACGTTTTACTTCATCAAAAATACAAATGCGTTTTTTCCCCTTTTAAGTCTTGATTCATTAATAATTCTATTATTTTTGTACGAACATTGGTGTTTTTTAGGTAAAAAGTAGTAAAAGTCATTCAATTTGCCAAATATTGACTCAAATGATTGAAAGATTGCAAAACTAGAGGTTTAGGACGAAAAACACGAAAACACGTTAAACAAATCATATTTCTGTCATGATTTTGTACATATAATCTTAAACTTGGTCATTAATGGCAGTTTTTCGAGTAAAAAGTGACAAATATAAGTCTATTACTATAAAATGTTCATGCAAATTTAGCAGGTTTTATATCATCATTAACGCATTTTTATCACACTTTTGTCTTGATTCATTAATAATCTTAGAATTTTTTTACGAAAATATGTGTTTTATTGGTAAAAAGTTGTAGAATTCATTCAATTTGCAAAATATTGACCCAAATGATTGAAGAATTGCAAAAGATAAAGGAAGAAAAACACGTTGAACAAATAATATTTCTGTCGTGATTTTGTTTCGTGGTCAATTGATGTTTTTCAGCAGATTCGGACATTTTATGTCATAATTAACGAAAAACATTTATTTCATATTTTTTTCTTGATTCATTGATAATCCTTATATTTTTGTATGAAAGAAGCGGATTCGTTGCTAGAAAGTAGTAAAATTGAAACTGAAAATATGGACTCAAATGATTGAAACATCGAAAAATTAGAGGTTTAGGACGAAAAACATGTTCAACAAATCATATTTCTGTCATGATTTTGTATATACGAGTATATTGGTAAGCTTGGGCGTCAATTGCAGTTTTCGAGTGAAAAGTATTAAATTTCAGTCTATTATTTTTATACATATGGTTTTGACGTTTTATATAATCATTCACGCAAGTGCGTTTTTATCAAATTTCTGTCTTGATTCATTAACATTTCGAACATTTTTGTACGAAAATAGGTATTTTGTTAGTAAAAAGAAGAAGAATTAATTCAATTGGCCAAATATTGACTTAAGTGATTTTAGGACGAAAAACACGAAAACACGTTGAACGAATAATATTTCTGTCGTGATTTTGCGCATATATTTGTAAGCTTGGCCGTCAATTGTAGATTTTCGAGTGAAATGTATGAGTTTCCGCCGATTTCTGAGACACGTGCTTACGTATTTAGCAGATTCGGACGTTTTATGTCATAATTAATGAAAAGCGTTTCTTTTATAATTCTTGTTGATTCATTGATAATCCTTATATTTTTGTACGAAAATGGCGGATTCGTTGCTAGAAAGTAATAAAATTCAAACTGAAAAATATACTCTCAAATGCTCAAAAAATCGTAAAATTAGACGTTTTGGACGAAAAATACGGAAACACGTTAAACAAATCATATTTCTGTCTCGATTTTGTACACAAATTCGTAAGCTTGGTCATCAATGGCAGTTTCTCGAGTGAAAAGTATGAAATTTCAGTCTATTGCTAAGAAATGTTCACACATTTAGCAGGTTTTGACGTTTTATATCATCAAAAATGCAAATGTGTTTGTTTTTTTACTTTTTGGTCTTGATTCATTAATATTTCTAAAATTTAGTACGAAAATTGGTGCATTGTAGGTAAAACGTTGTAGAATTCATTCAATTTGCAAAATATTGACTCAAATCATTGAATAATCGCAAAATGAAATGTTTAGGGCTAAAATACGTTGAACAAATATTATTTCTGTAGTGCAAATGTGTTTTTTTAACTTTTTTGTATTGATTCATTAATATTTCTATAATTTTTGTGCGAAAATTGGTGCATTGTTGGTAAAACGTTGTAGAATTCATTAAATTTTAATATATTGACTCAAATCATTGAAAAATCGCAAAATTAAAGGTTTAGGGCTAAAGATTTTGTACATATATTCGTAAGCTTGGTCGTCAATTCCAGATTTTCGAGTGAAATGTATGAAATTTCCGTCAATTTCTGAGACTTGTGCTTACATATTTAGAAGATTCGGACGTTTTTTATGTCATAACTAACAAAAAGCATTTCTTTTATAATATTTCTTGATACGTTGACAATATTTATATATTTGTATGAAAGTGGCGGATTTGTTGCTAGAAATAAGTTAAATTCAAACTAAAAAATATTATCTTAAATGATAAAAAAAATCGCTAATATAGAAGGTTTAGGACGAAAAACACGAAAACACGTTGAACATTTAGCAGGTTTTGACGTTATATCATAAAAAATGCAAATGTGTTTTTTCTATAACTTTTGTACAAAGATTTGTGATTTGTTGGTAAAACGTTGTAGAATTAATTCAATTTGCAAATTCTTGACTTAAATGATTGAAAAATCGCAAAATAAGAAGTTAAGGACGAAAAACACGAAAACACGTTGAACAAATAATATTTCTGTCGTGATTTGTAAATATATTTGTTAGCTTGGCCGTCAATTGCAGATTTTCGAGTGAAATGTAAAAAAAATCCGTCTTTTTCTGAAACATGTGCTTACATAAATATAATATTCGGACGTTTTATGTCATAATTAACGAAAAGCATTTATTTTATTTCATATTTATTTATTGATTCATTGATTATCCTTATATTTTTGTAACAAAGTGGTGGATTTGTTGCTAGAAAGTAGTAAAATTCAAACTGAAAAATATTGACTCAAATGACTGAAAGATCGCAAAATTAGAGGTTTAGGATGAAGAACACGAAAACACGTTGAACAAATCATATTTCTGTCATGATTTTGTACATATATTCGTAAACTTGGTCATCAATAGCAGTTTTTGGAGTGAAATGTGTAAAATTTTAGTCTATTACTAAGAAAGTTTCCTACACATTTAGCAGGTTTTGAGTTTTATATCATCAACAATACAAAAGCGTTTTTTTTACTTTTTGGTCATGATTTATTAATAATTCTATCATTTTCGTACGAAAATTGGTGTTTTGTTATAAAAAGTTGTAAAATTCATTCAATTTGCAAAATATTGACTCAAATACTTGAAGAATCGCAAAATTAGAGGTGTAGGACGAAAAACACGAAAACACGTTGAACAAACCGTATTTCTGTCATGATTTTGTACATTTACTCGTAAGCAATGGCAGTTTTTCGAGTAAAAAGTATGAAATTTATATATATGTTATATTATTATATTTTATTTTATATACATATATTATTATTTTATACGTACATGATTTTGTACAAACATACTTTACATACACATTTTGTACATTCACGTATAATAACATGGTGCGTTTCTTTTAAGTTTTTAAACGCTCACGTTTCAAGTTAAAATGAGAATCGAAATATTGAAAATACGATAATTATATAATAATTAAAAGGCTGACTTTTTCCAATTGCGTTTTACATACTTTGCAATCGGTTTTAATATTGTAATTCTTATCAATAATGTTACCAAACAGGTGAAGCAAATGAACAAATCTTAAATGGAAAATGATGCGCTCTGTCAGATTTTCCTTCTCATACAGCTCCTACGATTTCTCTAACTTTTAACAGTTCCTTCTTTCAAAATATCATTAATTTGATTCAACCATACTCACCTTGATTCTCATCTACTACGCTTTCCACTCACATTTGCACTTTATATTGAAGGTGCCTTTTATGTTTCAGGCCCATGTTTTTTGAATAACTTTTAAATGAAACACAATTTTATAATTTATGTTTAATTGATAAATTATATGGTCTTTACCATTACGTATAGAATATATGGTCGGTCAAGTGCAGCCACTGACCGTGGCGCAAACGCGAGCTCTTTCAAACATATTTTTCATAACATTCTCGCAGACTTCTGGTGTTATTTCATAAATTTCTTTTCGAATGTTGTCCTCAAGTATCGGGATTGGAGTTGGTTTGTTGATGTACACCTTTCTCTTCAAATAACCCCATAGGAAATAATCGGGGGCGGTCAAATCAGGGGATCGTGGGGGCCAGTTGATATCAACACTTTTTGACATTATTCGTCCGGGAAAAATTTCTCGCAAAATTTGCATCGTAGCACAAGCTGTGTGTGATGTGGCACCGTCTTGTTGGAACCACGTATGCTGTAGGCCCAATTGCCCCAACTCGGGCACAAGACAGTTTACCGACATGTCACGATAGCGATCACCAGTAACTGTTTCACCATTGCCTCTAGCATCCTCAAAGAAACACGGCCCAATGATGCCGCCGACCCAAATAGCACACCTTGCAGTCACTCTACGATGGTGTAATGTTCATTGTTGTATGAATTGAGAATTTTCAAAGCCCCAATAGCGGCTATTCTGTTTATTAACAAAGCAGCCAAGTTGAAATGTGCCTCGTCGCTGACGTCGATGATTTTTTACCAAAAATGGTGGTCGCCTATACCGACCTGTAAAACCCGAGCACTCCAATTTCGCCGCCGTTTATAATCATTTTCCTATAGCTCTTGTATCAATTGAATTTTATACCTATAAAAATGCAAATCTTTTTTGATATTTTTTTAACAAACATGGAGACATTCAAAATTCTTGTGTACGGTGTCGATGTTAGGTGCACGGACATTCACCAACACTGCCTCACAGCATCATTTTTTTCTGACATACGTTGGCTACGTTGTCATCCAGACTTTGCTTTATCTTTCAGTGCATGCAAATTTTCAAAATTATTCATAACACGCTAAATGCATGACTTGCTTGGCACATGATTTAAACACAAAAAACACGCAATTTTCATCGCATATTCACAATTCAACAATTATTGAAATAAAATATTTTAAAAACTTTAATACGTTGTTGCGTAGTAACATGCTCCATAATAAATCGTTATTGACCATATTTTTTCGACTGTCAAAATACGAACTGACAAACGACAGCCAAATAAAAATGGCGGCCAAACAAACTCGGCTTGGAACATAAACAGCATCCTCTATATTCGTAAACTTGATCGTCAATGGCAGTTTTTAGAGTGAAAAGTATGAAATTTCAGTTCATTAGTAAGAAATGTAATGAAAATGCGTATTTATCACACTTTGGTCTTGATTCATTAATAATTCAAGCATTTTTGTACGAAATAAGGTGTTTTGTTGTAAAAAGTAGTAGAATTCATTCAATTGGCAAAATATTGACTCAAATGATAGAAAGATTGCAAAACTAGAGGTTTAGGACGAAAAACACGAGAACACGGTGAACAAATCATATTTCTGTCGTGATTTTGTACATTTATTCTTAAACTTGGTCATCAATGGCAGTTTTTCGAGTACAAAGTGTGAAATATAAGTCTATTACTATAAAATGTTCATCACATTTAGCAGGTTTTAAATCATCATTAATGCATTTTTATCACACTTTTGTCTTGATTTATTAATAATCTTAGCATTTTTGTACGAAAATATGTGTTTTATTGGTAAAAAGTTGTAGAATTCATTCAATTTGAAAAATATTGACCCAAATGATTGAAGAATTGCAAAATTTGAGAATAAGGACAAAATATGTTGAACAAATAATATTTCTGTAGTGATTTTGTTTGGCGGTCAATTGAGGTTTTTCGAGTGAAATGTATAAAATTTCCGTGTATTTCTAAGACATGTGATTACATATTAAGCAGATTCGGACATTTTATGTCATAATTAACGAAAAGCATTTATTACATATTTTTTTCTTGATTCATTGATAATCCTTATATTTTTGTTCGAAAGTGGCGGATTCGTTGCTAGAAAGCAGTAAAATTCAAACTGAAAAATATGGGACTCAAATGATTGAAACATCGAAAAATTAGAGGTTAAGAACGAAAAACACGTTGAACAAATCATATTTCTGTCATGATTTTGTATATATTGGTAAGCTTGGGAGTCAATTGCAGTTTTTCAGTTACGAATAATATTTCTGTCGTGATTTTGCACATACTCGTATATTTGTAAGCATGATTTTCGAGTGAAATGTACGAGTTTCCGCCGATTTCTGAGACACGTGCTTTTACATATTTAGCAGATTCGGACGTTTTATGTCATAATTAACGAAAAGCGTTTCTTTCATAATTATTGTTGATTCATTGACTATCTTTATAATTTTTGTACGAAAATGTCGGATTCGTTGTTAGAAAGTAGTAAAATTTAAACTGAAAAATGTTGTCTCAAATTATCAAAAAATCGCAAAATTAGACGTTTTGGACGAAAAACACGTTGAAAAAATCATATTTCTGTCTCGATTTTGTTCACATATTCGTAAGCTTGGTCATCAATGGCAGTTTTTCGAGTGAAAAGTATGAAATTTCCGTCTATTGCTAAGAAATGATTAAAAAATCGCAAAATTAGAGGTTTAGGATGAAAAACACGAAAACACGTTGAACGAATAATATTTCTGTCGTGATTTTGCACATATATTTGTAAGCTTGGCCGTCAATTGCAGATTTTCGAGTGAAATGTATGAGTTTCCGCCTATTTCTGAGACATGTGCTTACATGTTTAGTAGATTCGGACATTTTATGTCATAATTAACGAAGAGCGTTTCTTTTATAATTTTTGTTGATTCATTGATAATCCTTATATTTTTGTACAAAAATGGCGAATTCGTTGCTAGAAAGTATTAAAATTCAAACTGAAAAATATTGTCTCAAATGATTCAAAAATCGCAAAATTAGACGTTTTGGACGAAAAACGCGGAAACACGTTGAACAAATCATATTTCTGTCTCGATTTTGTACATATATTCGTAAGCTTGGTCATCAATGGCAGTTTTTCGAGTGAAAAGTATGGAATTTCCGTCTATTGCTAAGAAATGATTGAAAAATCGCAAAATTAGAGGTTTAGGACGAAAAACACGAAAACACGTTGAACGAATAATATTTCTGTCGTGATTTTGCACATATATTTGTAAGCTTGGCCGTCAATTACAGATTTTCAAGTGGAATGTATGAGTTTCCGTCGATTTCTGAGTTATGTGCTTACGTATTTAGCAGATTCGGACGTTTTATGTCATAATTAACGAAAAGCGTTTCTTTTATAATTCTTGTTGATTCATTGATAATCCTTATATTTATGTTCGAAAATGGCGGATTCGTTGCTAGAAAGTAGTAAAATTCAAACTGAAAAATATTATTTCAAATTATCAAAACATCGCAAAATTAGATGTTTTGGACGAAAAACACGGAAACACGTTGAACAAATCATATTTTTGTCTCGATTTTGTACACATATTCGTTAGCTTGGTCATCAATGGCAGTTTCTCGAGTGAAAAGTATGAAATTTCCGTCTTTTGCTAAGAAATGACTGAAAGATCGCAAAATTAGAGGTTTAGGACGAAAAACACGAAAACACGTTGAACGAATAATATTTCTGTCATAATTTTGTACATATATTCGTAAACTTGGTCATCAATAGCAGTTTTTGGAGTGAAATGTGTAAAATTTTAGTCTATTACTAAGAAAGTTTCCTACACATTTAGCAGGTTTTGAGTTCTATATCATCAACAATACAAAAGCGTTTTTTTTACTTTTTGGTCATGATTTATTAATAATTCTATCATTTTCGTACGAAAATTGGTATTTTGTTATAAAAAGTTGTAAAATTCATTCAATTTGCAAAATATTGACTCAAATACTTGAAGAATCGCAAAATTAGAGGTTTAGGACGAAAAACACGAAAACACGTTGAACAAACCGTATTTCTGTCATGATTTTGTACATTTATTCGTAAGCTTGGTCATCAATGGCAGTTTTTCGAGTGAAAAGTATGAAATTTATGTATATGTTATAATATTATATTTTATTTTATATACATACTCGTATATTATTATTTTATACGTACATGATTTTGTACAAACATATTGTACATACATAAATTTGTACATACACATTTTGTTCATTCATGGTGCGTCTCTTTTCAGTTTTTACACGCTCACGTTTCAAGTTAAAATGAGAATCAATGATTTTTTTTATATTATAAGTGATTTTTCCTTATCAATGTGTTCCAACACGCGGGTTGGGAATCATTGTGCTAAGAGTTCAAAGTACTTATTTATTATATAATAAAATACTCGTTTATGAGTTCATTTTATAACACCATGTTTATGACTTGCTGATTGGCACGAGTTATGTACTCGTATGGCCTGTTTCGTGTGCGAGAGAATTGTCTTGTGTGTGTTATCTTTAGATAATACAACACGAGTACACGGTTTTGACTTAAAATAAAGACGGCAATTTAATATTCCACTTATTGTAGTCCTAATATCAAGGATTTGAGGTTGAGTTACAAAACAATTATATAAAAGGATGAAAAGGTAAATCCTTACGAGTAATATGGAAAAATGTCAACGTAATAAAATGTCGTCATCACGGTTCAAGTCTTTTTAATATATTTTTATTATATATGATACAAGTTCATTAAACCATCCCTGATCTCTGATTCCTGAAATATTTATAAAAAATATGGTGGAATGTGAGTTTGAGTAGGTTTATTTTTAATATAATTTTTTATATTTTACGTAGCTTATATTTTACGTAGCTTATGCAAACAAATAGTTTAAACCAATAAATACAGAAAAGTAATCATAATAAATAAAAATGCATAAAATATCGTTTAGACTCTCTTTAAGGTCACTTTCACTCACTTGTTCTTCTTCACGGTGTCATGTCAGGTCCCCCCAACGTTGAATATCACCTGAGAGTATACATCTTTGTCCCGGGCAGCCCGAAAAAGATCTCCAACGCCCTTTATGCCAGTCCAATCACGTATATTGCGGAGCCAGGAGATTTGCCTCCTGCCAACACCTCTTCGGCCTTCTATTTTGCCTCGGATGATCAAGTGCAGTAACTTGTACTTTGCTCTTCTAAGTACATGACGCAAGTAGGACCCACCTTTCGAATATTAATATTAGTCAGCAACTCTCTATTAACTTTGGCTCTTTGAAGAACCCTCGTGTTGCTGACCATATCCGTCCAGGATATCCGTAGCATTCTCCGGTGCATCCACATTTCGAATGCTTCCAGTCGGTTCATACTACCAACTTTGAGGGTCCATGATTCCACTCCATGCAATAACACCGACCAAACGTAGCATTTGACTAACCGTTGTCGAAGTTTCAAGTTTAGATTATCATCGCAGAATACGCTTCTCATTGAATCATATCGTGCGACTTTCAATTGAAAGTTATTCAATTCTGCACTTGACTTCGGTTTCTGGGTCGAGGTCTTCCACTAGGATACTTCCGAGGTATTTAAATGTTTCCACTCTCTCTATATCACCGTTCAATATAAGACGTGCTCCTGTGTGATCCTGCCGGTAAAATACCATGAACTTAGTTTAACTCGCGTTCATGTTCAGCCACAGAAAGGTCGAAAATAAATACACAGTTAGAAATCATTAAAAACTTCCCATTATTTGGAAGACTTACAATACTTTCTATTAAAACACTTTCTGAAATGTTGAAACTGCTAATATCCGAGACTCAATTTAACAGGGACAAACCGCGAAACTAAAGAAGAACACTCGACACATTTGTCCTAACATACTTATTGCCAGTATAACATATGAATATTTTTGTACCTCCAATAGTTATCAGGAATCACAATCCTAAAATATTAAACGATTCAATGACTAAGACCCCAACTAGTATTCAAAAATACCCAGAAGGAGAAATTACACTCCCTCGACTCCCGCAAGTCAAGTATCTCAAAATCTCTTTAAGGCCTTTTTACAAATTATACCTAATAATATCATTATACAAGAAGAGAAGTGGGACATAATAACCATTATTTGGGATAACACATACTATGCGTATCCAGAAACTAAGCGTACTGAGGCTCTCACGACCGGATGGATTTTATTTTCGACATGTTGGCTACACTTCCGTGTAGCCTGACCCTTCCCCTCCGCAATGAGACCGGTTCGAGGTCAGTACGTTGAGAAGTGTCGACGCGATAACACGTTTCGTGAAAAATGTCAATCCAATCTCTCGCCAAGTGCAAAATACGCGGCGTCATCCGTTATCTCGTTTGGAAGGGAAAACCTCCGGTTGAGGTTTATAATGAGGTGAAAACTGCATATGGTGATAAAGCTATGAATCGTACGAGTGTGCACAATTGGTGTCGCGAATTTAAAAACGGTCACGTCACACCTCTTCACCCTCCGCCAAAAAGTTCAAAACCACAATTTCAGCCAAGAAAATCATGGCATCCGTGTTTTGGGACTGTCAAGGCATAATTTTAATTGAATATATGCCTCAAGGGGAGACCATCAACTCTGCAAGATACTGTGAGACCCTAAAAAATTGCGGAGGGCGATTCAGAACAAGAGGAGAGGCATGCTGAAAAAAGGAGTCTGCCTGCTGCACGACAATGCCAGACCACACACGGCCAACGCCACGAAGGAACTGCTCGCCTCGTTTAAATGGGATGTCCTGAACCATCCCGCACATTCCCCTGACCTAGCACCTTCAGATTACTATCTCTTTACCTCCCTGAAGCTGCACATGGGTGGAAAAAGGTTTACAGCCGACGAGGAGGTAAAGGAGGAGGTGGAGAAGTGGACGGAGGGGTTGGCGGGAAACTACTTCGAGGAAGGCATCAAAAAGTTGATACCCCGCTTCACCACCTGCATTGAGAGGAATGGCGACTATGTCGAAAAATAGCTTACATACTATATGTACTACGGTAACCACGTAATTTTTTTGTTTAAATAAAAAAAATTGTAACCTACCAAAATTCAGTACACTTACTTTCTGGATATGCCTCGTAAGTAGCAAACATACCATCTTGCCATTAACCTGGCGAGGTAAACAGAGGAGAGAGAGAGCGTCAATCTACCCCATCGTCTCCTTCTGTTTTTATATATTTAATTAATAAAACAATAATTAAATATTACAAAATATTGATTTATAAAGAGTTTACAACGCACACTGCTCAGGCTGGATGTTGAATAAAGATCTCTTACGTAGTAGGATGAAGTTAGAAGGAATAACATTGGCATATATTAAATGAGTTTACAATACATGCTTTCGTGAAATAATGAGTTACAATACGTTATATACTCACGACGAGTAAATCAGTTTACAATACTTTATTCCGTGGAGTAAATGAGTACATACATACTCGCATTGAGTAAATAAATTTACAAATACATTCTCGCGTGTAGTAAATGAGTATACTTAAATGTGTTGTTTACTCATTTACTCAACGCGACACATATGGTACTCGTAGTTGCGTTGAGTAAATGAGTAAACAATACCTTTACGTACTCGCGTAGATTAAATCAGTTTATAATACTTAGTATAATATATGAGTTTACCATATATTGTACGAGTATATTAGGTGTTGACATAAGTTGTGTCCGTTTTTTTCCAAATTTAAAAATGAGCACCAAAAGTAAAACAAAATGGTTTCAGACTTTTAGCCCCTTAATTAATTAAGTTGGATTACTAAAAGCCTGGATGTTACAATGTATGACTCTTACTCCGGTAGCTCAGTATAGGTAAAACAAGGCTCAATAAGATCTCAAGACGTCGTGGGAAGAGGTAGGCATTCGTCAGTGCTTGGGTAGGTATAAATACATAATGAAACACATATTTGCTGTTAATTGGTTATATATTTAATCCTGACGAGCTGATACTCCGTCAGGAAAATCAAATGGGCAGATTTCTCTCTGCTACTCCGCTAACCTTTCAGATGGACAGGCAGTCGAAGTAATTTATTATCACACAACAGTCCGTTGCGGAAATGTGTCAATTCTCAAAGATTAGATCTCGCCAATCTCTAGAATACTCAAATATCACCATAAAATGACAAGCAAAAGAGGATAAATAAGGTTGATCTTACTCCAATACAGGACAAAATGTATTATCCCAGATCCGCTTCAAGTGTATGACCAGGTCGACTCGTATATGGCCCTCTGACCTTATACTGTTACTACAGGGCCGCTGATGTGAAGAAATTCCCTCAGTGGTTGGCGACCGCCAATTCGTGCCGTAATACACCCACACGACTCAGTTCCTCCAGAATTTACCGGACAAATTGTATCAAATAAGAATGAACAATCAAATGTGAGAAAAGCTTGTTCAAGTTCGCGAACAGCGTCAAGACGAGAATGATGTTGACTTGATAACTTCGTGGCGAGGATAGATGTGGGGAGATCGCGGTTCCTTTATTTAAGGGATCTCCCCAAGCTCCGCCATTTTGGAACTCTTTAGAAAGTTGCTCGCGACCGTTAAAAAAATCATAAATCTTTTTTGCCAATGAATAGTATATTTAAACTTTCGCAGCGTAATTAAGTCGAGAATCCCTTTTGTATGACATCCGGTAACCCTAAAGGCGACACTTAAAATTGCTTAAGGGACACTAGTCACTTCTTTTGAAATGTATCTCGAGTGAAGTGTTTTTTTGTCTTCTTACCGTGGAATCCATATTTAACTATGTCCGCAATAAATTAAGCGCGACGTATTTCTTTAGAAAGGAGAAGAGAAATTTTTGACCCCTTTTTTTTTTCTTTCTCGCATAACAATCGCGGTCATAAAAGCGCATACACCCTCTGAAATATATCTTGCGCAAAGTTTTATTTCTTTTCTTAGTAACAATAGTTATCTGGGACTGCAATAAATCAGATCGTAGGACGGAACACTAATTACCGATCCTCATAAAGTGTCGTGTATTTCTATACAAATGGGAAGACAAAGCCAGCCAGTCGAGGCAGTCAAGTTTGAAACAATAGGAAGCAATCCTTCTCGAAAATGACGCAAGATCTCCCTTTGACTGCTCTGGTTCACTATTTTTAATGGTTATTTTTTAACTACAATAAACTAATTGGTCGGCCGTACCCAAGTCCTGACACTCCATTTTATGTTACCGAAAAAAAAAAAATATTAAAAAAAAATAATAATTCAAGTACTGATTACGGCCCTGTGTCAATTGGTCATACACCTGCTTGCCGAAACAAGGATTAGATACTATGCTAAAGGGCATGACGTTACTGGGTCATGCCGGATACGCTCGTGGACGATTTAATAAGCCCCTGCATTTGCGAAAGAGTAGGAAACCACGAAAAACTAACTCTCAGGGCTTCCCTATCTAAGAACACCTGGAAACAGTTAAACATTTTATAGAGCAAGGCACAATACAGGAGAACATCAATTATCGCCTTCCCCTCAACATGGTTACACATAATAAGTCTTATTATTATTTTTACAAAAAAAGAAACATACAACATTTAGGATAACAAGACAAAACAGTCACAAGAGTAATGTTCAAGAACAGATACTATCGCCTTCTCTACAGCATGATTACACATAATAATTCTTATTAATTTACAATAGAAAAATGTACAAACATTTAAGATTACAAAGGCAACACACTCACAAGAGTAATGCCCAAAAACAGATCAAGTTATTTAATAGTAATTATGTTAGTTCACAACGGCTTCCCCAGAACCGGATCCGATAGTCTGCACTTTTAGGGGCACTGATTTAGTTTCTTAACCTAATCACTTAAATTAAGGAAGCAAGGTGAGTTTCCTCCCGCTTGTCTGGTGAACTTTGATATTGCAAGATACAAGTCTGGCGATATATCAATAATGAGACTATATAAGACACATTTAACATACGATTTTCCATTACACGGCCCTGAGACACCACTCATAGGGGCGACATCTGACTATAGGCCTCCTCCAGGTCTAAAAACTGACAAGAAACAGTTACACTTGGTTATACAATACAGCAAATATGTGTTTATAATATCATCACCTCGGGGATCGTCATCCCTTTAGTGCCAATTCTCGTGCTAGCCAGAGTCGTCAGTGCGACGCCCACCCACATCACGGACGGTGCCAAAACTCGCATGATCCATAAAATACCATGGTTATCCGGGCACCGACGGTGCCATGAGCGTCCACCTAGACCGGGAGCACATGCAAATTTGGGTTCATGACGCCCATGGTTGGAGTCACACTCAACAACCCCCACTGGATGTATATAGGCCATCCGTAAGCCTCCACTGGATGTATATAGGCCATCCGTAAGCCCCCTACTGGATGTATATAGGCCATCCGTAAGCCTTTCGCTGATTGGTTGGAGCCTACTCCACAACCGTTGTCACCAGTGCGACACCCGCGGACCCAAATGGCGGAGCCAAGTTGTACATGTTGTCCACGCACAAAACTACGGTCGTCCTTGTCCCAATGGTGCCCACGAGCGCCCACCTAAGTCGTCGGTGCGACGGCCGCAGAACCAACGGGCGGACCCAAGATACGCATGATGTCCCCACACCATGCTACCTACGTCCGGGTACCGATGGCGCCACGGACGCCTGCCCACCTGGACCGGACTGACAATAAAACCTTTGTCACCAGTGTGACGCCTGCGGACCCAAAGGGCGGAGTCCATACACACTACTATGGAGGTCCTGGTACCAATGGTGCCGCGAGCGCCCACCTCTGTCGTCGGTGCGACGGCCGCAGAACCAACGGGCGGAGCCAAGACGTGCATGACGTAGTCATATCATACTATGCACCTCCGTGTACCGATGGCGTCGCGGACGCCTGCCCACCTAGACCGGACTGACAGTTACAATAAAAAAAATATACAAAACAACAAAAAAAATCATTGGCCGAAGCCTCACAATTAAAGGATATCCCATCGAAAGCCCCCCTCACCAAAGCACGCACCAAATCCCTTTCATTCATACTTCCCAGCAGCACTTCCCAAACCCCTGTAGCAACCCCACTCATTCCCTATCATGGAGCTGCCTTCCATTCAACCTATACGACCTCGTGCCAGGTGAGCGACCCTTGACAGAACAGGATAAGGAATTGGTAAGGATGTATCCAATGCGACATCATGAGGAGGTGAGCGTCGACGCTCTATCAAAAGACGTGCATACAAACGCTATGCTATCAGCAAAAAATTCACCACTCATTGTCCAGCACATGGTCTATTGAGCGCCACCATATTTTTTTTCTTGGAACATGGAAACCTAATTTGGTATAACTGAATTACCACAAGTGCCACGGCAGCTCTCGCGTCAATTCACCGTAGTGGAGCCCTTATTCCACCTTGGCGATGTCTTTGACGTGAAATTTACCTGCCACTTTCCCCTTCAGGTCAGACAGTTCATATATTGTGTCGGAAATTTTCCTTGTGACCACACACTTGACAAATCGGGGCGCTAACTTGTTGCTGAAGTATCGCCCAGCGTTTGATTGGCTAAAAGACCGCCTCCATACCACCTGTCCAACTGACAGTGGTCTAGACCTCCGGCGTAAATTATAGCGCGCAGCGCTCTGCTTAAAGCCGGCCAAGAGTTTGTTAGTAACGCTCTCATAAAGCTGTTCCATATTTTTGAGCCCCTCCGCATAGTGTGAGGTTGGATCCTCTTCTTTTCCAGAGGAGGCCGTCCTCTGGCCGTGAAACGACCCATGGGGAACAGGGTGGAACCCATGGAATAAAAAAAAGGGTGAGTACCCGGTGGCTGTACTCACGGTATTATTCAAGCACGAGCAGATTTTTCCTAAATGCTCGCACCACTCCCGTTGGTTATCCTGAACCATTAATGATAAACATGTTAAAATCGAGGAATTGTATCTCTCACTAGTGTTATTCTGAGGGTGATAGTAGGCGTTATAAAAGAGGTCAGTGATCCCATAAGACTCCAAGAATCCTTTGAACTCTGCTGAAATAAATTGCCGTCCATTATCCATAACTATGGTACGAGGCACGGAGCACGGCAAAAATATCTGACCCTCCAAGCATTTAATGATTGCCTTGGATGTAGCTACTCTCAGCGGGAAAGCCCAAACAAACTTGCTAAAATTATCAACCACCGTCAAAATATACGAATTTCGTTTTAGAGATAATGGAAGAGGACCAACCAGATCCATGCTCAACGACTGCATGGGTCTGGATGCACGCTTTGGCACGGACATAAGTCCTAAGGGCTTCTGAGTATTATGCTTATAAGCTTTACAGGTATCACAACGCGATATGTATTGCGTAACGGCATCCATTAATTTGGGAGCATAATACGTGCGTAACAGAATTTCTACAGTTTTTCGTACACCCGGATGGCAAAAACTGTTGTGAGTATCCCTAATAAGGTCTCCCAACGCGTCACTAGGTACAACGACCTTCCAATCCCGTCCGCCTAAGTTTTGAACAGGGTCGCGAGCGGATTTGCACAACCGAAATAGGCGATCCTTATCCACTACGAAGTTGGGCATTGAGCCTGGATCGTCCGTGCATGCCTGAAGTGTACGCAGGTACCACTCATCGGTTACATTCTGGAAGGGTGCGGGGAAGGTTAAGGCGGCAACCTCTATTCTACTAAGGGCATCAGCCAAGTTATTTTCGCAGCCCTTTTTATACACAAAAACGTAATCGTATTGAGACAGGCGACAGGCCCACCGGGCGAGTCTGCCACTAGGAGAAGACAGATGATCCAAATACTTAAGGCAATCATGGTCACTCTGAATTGTGAAACGTGTGCCATCCAAATAGCTACGAAAGTGGTGCACTGAGTCTACGATTGCTAAAAGTTCGCGTTCCGTAGTACTATATAATCTTTCCGCCGGAGAAAGTTTGCGTGAAAAATACGCGATTGCATGCTCGCCACCATCTGGCCTGTTCTGAGAAAGAAAACTACCAATGCTCACACCACTTGCATCACACGTGAGCAGATAAGGAATAGAGTAATCTGGAGGTTTCAGAACTGGAGATGACGTCATGGCTCCTTTGAGAAGAATAAAGGACTCCTCCGCGGAGGAATCCCACTGAAACTTTGAACCACGGAACTTAACGCTGGTCAGTTTGCAGAGAGGAGAAGCGATTTTTGAAAAATCTCTTATGAACCTACGATAGTAAGAGCATAATCCAAGGAAACTCTTAACTTCCTTGACACTTCGTGGTCTAGGAAATTCCTGCATAATTCGGATCTTTTCGGGATCCGTACGGAGTCCCTCGCGATCCACGACATGACCGAGATACTTTAAACTTGCTTTACAAAATTCCGACTTGGATAATTTGATGGTAAGGTTGGCCTCCTTTAATCGCTCCAGAACAATACTCAGCGTTGCCAAATGAGATTCGAAATCGGGACTACATATGAGAATATCATCTAGATAGCAGAAGACATGGTCACCCTGATCGGTGAACAATTGTTCCATCATTCGTTGCATCTCAGCAGGAATGTTTTTTAAGCCAAACGGGGTGACCACAAACTGATATTGTCCCCGGCCCTCTACGAAGAATGCCGTCTTGCATTTAGACTCGTTGCTTAATGGCATTTGCCAAAACCCATGGCTCAGATCTAAAGCAGTGAGGTAGCGCGTATCTCGAAGATTATCGAGAATTCGGTTGATGTTAGGTAACCGATAACAGTCCGACTGCGTTACAGAATTTAATTTGCGGGGGTCCAATACAAATCGAGCGGAACCATCCTTTTTCGGAACAATAAAGGCATTATTAAGCCATGAACTCCTAGAGGGTTCAACTACTCCTAACCTGATCATTTCATCTAGCTCCTTAATCATCTGCTGACGACGCACATGAGACAAAGGGTACGTTTTTTGTTTCACCGGCGGGTGCGTACCGGTTTCAATAACATGATTAACTAAAGTGGTACGACCCAAACCTATTCTTTCAAAAGCGATGCTCTCAAACTGGTTGACCATCAGGAGCAATTGCTGCGCCTGTCGAGGGGATAGGTCTCCGGCGGAGGTTAAACACGAAGGCCTCTGAGGTCCGGAGGCAACTGCCGATAAGGAAGACGACCCCGACTCGTTTAAGAACCTACTCGAATGAGGAAACAATTTCGGTGTAAGCCCGGAACGCTTCAAAAAGGGAATGCCGAGCACCAAGCAAGTATCTAAAGAAGGAACTACCTGGAATTCCACCAACACAGTTTGGTGATCATAATGTAAGGGCAACTGGATCGTACCCAGCACCCGATGTCCCTGACTATCAGCCGTGTGAACGACTCCCTCAGTAGTTCGCATAATAAACCGTAAGTCCTTAAAATTTTTATACAGATTACCACCTATTACGTTAATTGCTGCACCTGAATCTAGCAACGCCCTAAATGGTGAGCCCTGAATTTCACAATGAAGATAGGGTCTCTCATCCCTAGCATTTGAAATTTCTATGGCACCAAGGTTACGGCTATTATTTCTTAATTCTATTGTATTTGACCAACCCCTTAGCTCCGAATTACCTTGACCGGGTTGGTCCCCTATCTGTTTTTTGGAATTAAGGAGCTCGGCGGCGGACGCGAAGTATCCGTCAGCAAAGTAAAAGGTCTAGAAGTCTCGGCACGACTCCTTACGCGATTACTTGGCGACTTATCCGGTTCCTTCTGGATAAGTGGTTTGTGCGGACAGTCGCGGGCAATATGATGCGGAAGATTGCACAAGAAACACCTCAACAAGGTCGGCCTTCTACCGATAACCTTCTGTGAGACGGATGACACACGTGCCCTTACCCTTGGCTGCATCTGCAGCGGCCGGGGTGATACCTCACCACTCCTGTTCATTTGTTCGAAAGAGGCACATACTCTTTCCATCTCTCGTACTGACGCAGGCCGCGTACTGACAAGGACTGAGCTAAACCTAACGTGAAGCCCTCTCTTGAACACCTGTAACAGCTCCACCTCTGTCAAGGCAGAGTCCAGTGTACTGTTTACCTCCAAAATTCGGGAGATATAATCGGTGGAAGATTCTTCGTGACCCTGATTGGATGCCCAAATATCCAGCTTTCTATCTATCATAAAACTCTCCGATTCGAACCTCTCCAAAAAATGTGCCTTCAATGTAGCCCATCTCATAGGGTTCCTATACGTAATCCTGAAAAAGGTCAGGGCTCTGTCGCGCAAAAATTCAGGTAGGACGGGAGAGAGAGAGTCTACATCGAACCTACGTGCGTGTGCTATTTCCTCGAGCCTAACCAAAAACTGACGTACGCTACCCGAGCCATTAAACGGATCCACTGGCCACGATGAAAAATTGATATTTAATGGAGGTAATTGATTACCTCTAGTGCTAGGAGACGGCAACATTCCCAAGTCTCTTGAAGGGCAAGACCCGGTAAATGGCAAGGAAGAGTCCGAACGAGGGGCTGTCGCTCCGGAAACCAGTTCCATAGAAAATTCCGGGGCTCCTCGCAAATTAACATGTGCCTTAGACCTTTGAGGCAATATAACCTCTTCTGTAGGAGAGTGAACGAGGCCCCGATTGTAGCTCCATGCTTGCCGACGCAACCTGGGGAGTTTGTTACCCGGAGTGATTCCCCTTTCCATCAATTCCCCAATCAATCTCTCCTTAGTTGCACTCGTAATATTGTCAATAGGACTCATTGTGGACTTATCCTCAGCTAGCAAGGTGAGAGTTCTATCTGAAAGATTAGAAATCCCCAAGACTCTAGGCCACGCTGTTATTAATACGCGTTCCCAATCTCAGGAATAGCCTTCACCAGAAATTCCAATCGCATGTAATCGAAGAAAACAACTCTACCTTAAAGGCCTAAAATAGAATAATTCAATAAGTTCGATCACCCGGCCACGCTATTATAACACCGGTCTACTACTAATCTCGCCGACCAGATGTACGACAGCTAGTATTCGTCAAACTTAATTAGCGAAACAGCCGGACGGCTCTGAACGAATAATGTTATAGTTGGCAATCTTAGTGCTCTAAATATTCTATTTTTTGTTGATGATTTAAAAATCTTCAAAGCGATCCAAACTCCGGAATACGCCACTAACTCTATCCAACCGGAAAGAAAACGTAACGAATTATTCCTTGCCAATGCAACAAGGAACTTCTATCAGCTGCTAAACACCCGGCCAATCACAAGAAACTATGGCGTTCCACTAGCTCTGCCTACCCGATTACCGGCCAAATTCGAGATTATACTCCTCGTAAAACTACGCTCAACTCGATTTTTTCTAATTTTAGAAAATAACTACCTACACTCGCACAGCTTTTATCAGCCGCACGTTATTAGTTGGTTATTATATTTTATTTAATTAATAAATAAAATCCTCAACTCATACACAAAATGACCGCCAAACAAAACGGTACTCGAATCAATTTCCGCCCGACCGACTTGACTGAAGTACAAAGCCTATGCTTTGTTGTTTTAACGGTCCTGAATTGCTTTCGATTCTTTACCGAGTTATACGCAGTTAATCAAAATAATATAACAAAATTATACACCGTATACAATACAACAATGCACAAAATTTCGAATAAAAACAGGAAGAAAAGAAAGAAGTAAACATAAAATTCAAATACACAGTACACAACAAAGCAATGCACAAGATATTCAAATCAAAAAAAGAAAAAAAAAACATAAAACTCAAATACACAGTATACAATAAAGCAATGCACAAGATATTCAAATCGAAAAATGAAAAAAGAAGAAAAAAAACATAAAATTCCAATACACAGTACACAACACAGCAATGCACAAATTATTCTAGTACCAAAAGAAGAAAGAAAGGAAAAAAACATAAAAATACAAATTATACCGTCCAAGCCCGACGACGAACCTCTAGGCCCCGCGTTGAAAGGCGGCCAGTTTCAGACTTTTAGCCCCTTAATTAATTAAGTTGGATTACTAAAAGCCTGGATGTTACAATGTATGACTCTTACTCCGGTAGCTCAGTATAGGTAAAACAAGGCTCAATAAGATCTCAAGACGTCGTGGGAAGAGGTAGGCATTCGTCAGTGCTTGGGTAGGTATAAATACATAATGAAACACATATTTGCTGTTAATTGGTTATATATTTAATCCTGACGAGCTGATACTCCGTCAGGAAAATCAAATGGGCAGATTTCTCTCTGCTACTCCGCTAACCTTTCAGATGGACAGGCAGTCGAAGTAATTTATTATCACACAACAGTCCGTTGCGGAAATGTGTCAATTCTCAAAGATTAGATCTCGCCAATCTCTAGAATACTCAAATATCACCATAAAATGACAAGCAAAAGAGGATAAATAAGGTTGATCTTACTCCAATACAGGACAAAATGTATTATCCCAGATCCGCTTCAAGTGTATGACCAGGTCGACTCGTATATGGCCCTCTGACCTTATACTGTTACTACAGGGCCGCTGATGTGAAGAAATTCCCTCAGTGGTTGGCGACCGCCAATTCGTGCCGTAATACACCCACACGACTCAGTTCCTCCAGAATTTACCGGACAAATTGTATCAAATAAGAATGAACAATCAAATGTGAGAAAAGCTTGTTCAAGTTCGCGAACAGCGTCAAGACGAGAATGATGTTGACTTGATAACTTCGTGGCGAGGATAGATGTGGGGAGATCGCGGTTCCTTTATTTAAGGGATCTCCCCAAGCTCCGCCATTTTGGAACTCTTTAGAAAGTTGCTCGCGACCGTTAAAAAAATCATAAATCTTTTTTGCCAATGAATAGTATATTTAAACTTTCGCAGCGTAATTAAGTCGAGAATCCCTTTTGTATGACATCCGGTAACCCTAAAGGCGACACTTAAAATTGCTTAAGGGACACTAGTCACTTCTTTTGAAATGTATCTCGAGTGAAGTGTTTTTTTGTCTTCTTACCGTGGAATCCATATTTAACTATGTCCGCAATAAATTAAGCGCGACGTATTTCTTTAGAAAGGAGAAGAGAAATTTTTGACCCCTTTTTTTTTTCTTTCTCGCATAACAATCGCGGTCATAAAAGCGCATACACCCTCTGAAATATATCTTGCGCAAAGTTTTATTTCTTTTCTTAGTAACAATAGTTATCTGGGACTGCAATAAATCAGATCGTAGGACGGAACACTAATTACCGATCCTCATAAAGTGTCGTGTATTTCTATACAAATGGGAAGACAAAGCCAGCCAGTCGAGGCAGTCAAGTTTGAAACAATAGGAAGCAATCCTTCTCGAAAATGACGCAAGATCTCCCTTTGACTGCTCTGGTTCACTATTTTTAATGGTTATTTTTTAACTACAATAAACTAATTGGTCGGCCGTACCCAAGTCCTGACAATGGTAAAGATTATACGTCATTCGAAAGAAAATTTTCTGTTCTACAAGATATTGTGTTTTTTTTTACGTTACACATATTATTTTATTTGATTACAAGCCTTCAAAATGGAATGTCAAGTAGACAGAAGTGAGCGTTTTCGACACCTCCTTCTGTTCGCGTTTAATCGAGGGAATAAAACTGCCAAAGCTGCTCGCGATATTTGCGAAGTGTACGGCGAAGATGCTATGAATGAAAGGACAGCTCGTCGATGGTTTTTGCGTTTCAAATACGGTAATTTCGACCTGAAAGACATGGAGCGTTCCGGACGACCAGTGGACTTCGATGAGGACCGCTTAAACCATATTATTCATGAAGATCCCCTTCAAACCACCGTATAATTGGCTGAGCAGATGAATTGTAGTCACATGACTGTATACCGCCATCTTAAATCAATGGGAAAAGTCCAGAAGTTCGGCGCTTGGGTTCCATATGTTTTGAGTGAAAACAACAAAAATCAACGTTAAAAATTAAAAATAAAACTTGTCAAACGTTGGTAAGAAGTTGTAAATAATGGAAGAAGAATACATTATTGACTAATTTGTTGTAATTTTTTTCGTTGTGTCTCTTCATTTGGAAAAAAAACGGACACAACTTATGTTGACACCCAATACTTGCGTGGAGTAAAGGTGTTCAAAATATTCGTAATTCTCACGTGGTTAAACGTAAATTGGTCACGGACTAGCGTCAAGTAAATGCAGGAAAATAATAAAAAATCTGAAACCTTGTTATTTAACAGAGCACGTCGCGTATTGAATTATTTTCTTAAGAAAAAAATTTCCTCGTACAAAAAATAGGAATAAAAATATATGAAAACATAATAAATCACGCAAGTTATATTAAGTCAAGGGAAAATAACTCTATTCGGCATTGTTCATTTTCATTTTCTGCCGCTTGGCAAATTGCTTCTTAAAACCGGTAGTGTGTGTGTGTGTGCATGTGTGCGTGTGCGACTGCTTCCTAGAACTCTCTAACAAATAAACAAACATACACATGTTCGGGTTTCTGATTTAATGATCTGATATGGTGTTTCGCATTCTCTTTGAATACATGTCGCCATATTTCTTTACTCCAAGGTCGCAATACAAAAAAATACATCGGTTGATTGCTAACAGCTCAGAATTTATGTTGGCCTTAAAATAAAAGTACGTGAATACACTATTTACCTCAAGAAAACTTTGGGTTAATAAAATCAAAGAATCGTATCTAAATGAATTAATATTATGTTCACTGGTAATAATAATGATATTAAAACCCAACTTATATAATATTCCGCCGTCTATGGAAGCAAGGGCGCCCGAACTCGGGACTCAAACCTATGTATATAATATTCCGCCGTCTGTAGACGCAAGGGCGCCCGAACTTGGGACTCAAACCTATGCATATAATATTCCGCCGTCTATAGAGAAGCAAGGGCGCCCGAACTCGGGACTCAAACCTATGTATATAATATTCCGCCATCCATAGAAGCAAGGGCGCCCGAACTCGGGACTCAAACCTATGTATATAATATTCCGCCGCCTGTAGACGCAAGGGCACCCGAACTCGGGACTCAAACCTATGTATATAATATCCCGCCGTCTACCATTTAAACGCAAGGGCGCACGCACTCGCACTCGCATCTGCATATGTTTAGAAAAACATATTTCGTAAAAAAACTGTAAGAAACTTACCAAGGAAAGACGAACTATAAAGAAACCTTTGTAGGTATGTTTTGAGGCATTCGCGGTTCTACGTATCAGTTGGATAAGGTGCTTAGGTGTGGTTTACCACTTCGTTTGGCATATGGTGGCATTATAATGGAGCCACGTGGTAAAACGTACCGAAAAACCTTATTCAACCTTTATAGATTTTCCGATATGTGATAGTAACACATTTATTTGGCTTTAAGTGTAGTGTTCATATTCCACCATAAGTTATGATAGATTATTTCAAAAAAGGTTGTCTTTTAAAACTGCATTTACCTCCTTTGTCGTTGTCTTTTAAAACTGCATTCTATGATGTTGACCCTTCCACGCCGAGAAACCGGCAACGGTAAAAACTCTATCATGATTCTTGGCACATTGGATACATTTGAACCAATTCATTGCTGATTTGGTCGTTGTATTGCTGATTTGAAATTAAGCATTTGTTCAGTCGCTTTTTAAAGCATGCCAAAGAAGCAACAATACTAACATTGATTTGTAACTGGCTCCAGAGTCACGCTGCATGGACAATAAAGGACGTCGTAAAAAAGAAGGGCGGTGAGCTGGGAAGACCAATAATCAATCTCTATTTGAGCGTAGCGCAAGTCCATGGTCAGAAGGACGTTGAATATTTCTGGCAAAATGAGATGGGGTGGCGGGACACTTAAGAATATTATATAATAGAGACAGTTTGTGGAGTTTGCGTCTTTTTCTCGCGTTTAACCAGTTTGTGTATTTCTGGTATGAGTAGATGTGATCGTACTTTCTAATGTAAAGACTTTAATTTGTCCAGCTCGTAGTTCAAGAGACGTTCATCCAGTAATGATGATCTGACAATCAATTAAGCTTAAAAAATTGAAGAAGAGGGGTTGGGGGTTGCGAAGAAATTCACATAAAAAGGAACCGGTCTCGTCCTATTTCCAGATGTATTTTAATTACCATTAGATTGCAGACCATTCGACTAAATAAATAAATAAATACTGACTAAATACTGACGTATTCTTTATAGTGAATTCTTGTAATCAAAGTAACCGAATATTATCAAGCTGCACTGTTTCCAGCGTCCAATTGTTAGTAAAGAGTGGTTTTCTTGGTTAGTAAGGTGTGTTGTAAAGAGCGGTTTTCTTGGTCAGTATGGTGTGTTGTAAGGAGTGGTTTTCTTGGTTAGTAAGGTGTGTTGTAAGGAGTGGTTTTTTTGGTTAGTAAGGTGTGTTGT
Source organism: Odontocerum albicorne (assembly GCA_949825065.1). Classification (NCBI taxonomy): domain Eukaryota; kingdom Metazoa; phylum Arthropoda; class Insecta; order Trichoptera; family Odontoceridae; genus Odontocerum; species Odontocerum albicorne. The sequence continues at coordinate 536,491 of OX463846.1, read as the reverse complement.
AAGGAGTGGTTTTCTTTTCATTTTCAGAAATCCATCGATCTAAATCTATCAAGAAACTCTTATGAAATGTTCATTATTAATTAAAATTTCATAAGATAACAAGCTCTTTTAAATTCATATTTCCCGTTTAAGAGTATATCTTATTATAAAATTTAATTAAAGTGTTTCAAAACGGTTTGTTTTATTGTTTTCCACTTTCATTGTATACACTTTGTATAACTTTCCGAATTTATTGCCATGTGGAATTTATTTCGACTAATCATGACGATGTTAAAGACGACTTAAGTGAAAATTAGACTTCACCACTATTAAAAATAAATTGGATATCAACGAAAATTAGACTTCACCACTATTGAAAATAAATTGGGTATCAACGAAAATTAGACTTCACCACTATTACAAATAAATTGGGTATCAACGAAAATTAGACTTCACCACTATTACAAATAAATTGGGTATCAACGAAAATTAGACTTCACCACTATTAAAAATAAATTGGGTATCAACGAAAATTAGACTTAAACCACTATCAAAAATAAATTGGGTATCAACGAAAATTAGACTTAAACCACTATTAAAAATAAATTGGGTATCAACGAAAATTAGACTTCACTACTTATAAAAATAAATTGGGTATCAACGAAAATTAGACTTCACCACTATTAAAAATAAATTGGGTATCAACTAAAATTAGACTTCACCACTATTAAAAATAAATTGGGTATCAACGAAAATTAGACTTCACCACTATGAAAAATAAATTGGGTATCAACGAAAATTAGACTTCACCACTATGAAAAATAAATTGGGTATCAACGAAAATTAGACTTCACCACTATTGAAAATAAATTGGGTATCAACGAAAATTAGACTTCACCACTATTACAAATAAATTGGGTATCAACGAAAATTAGACTTCACCACTATTACAAATAAATTGGGTATCAACGAAAATTAGACTTCACCACTATTAAAAATAAATTGGGTATCAACGAAAATTAGACTTAAACCACTATCAAAAATAAATTGGGTATCAACGAAAATTAGACTTAAACCACTATTAAAAATAAATTGGGTATCAACGAAAATTAGACTTCACTACTTATAAAAATAAATTGGGTATCAACGAAAATTAGACTTCACCACTATTAAAAATAAATTGGGTATCAACTAAAATTAGACTTCACCACTATTAAAAATAAATTGGGTATCAACGAAAATTAGACTTCACCACTATGAAAAATAAATTGGGTATCAACGAAAATTAGACTTCACCACTATTAAAAATAAATTGGGTATCAACGAAAAAAATGGCCCATACCCTGTCCCCTCCCCACCCTCCCTCCACAGGTCGGGAGGAAGGCGACTTAACAACAGGGCCACGGAGCTCGTCAAATGAATTCATTTCGCCATTCTATCAAAAAAACAAATATAATTCTAAGAAGTAGAAATACCTTCTAAGAAGTAAGAAGTACTCTAAAAACAATGTTTTCTTTATTTGTTTGAGACAAAGTTTATTCAATTTTATTTCATTAAATCATTCATTCGTGGTAAAGTTTTAACATAACTGAATTGGTGATTCGTTCATATTGAAGAACATTGCTGGGAGACAACATTGTATTCGGTCCTATTCACCGAGCCTTCAGGTTTAAAACCATCGGAGTAGGGACACTACTCACAATTCGTCGTCGCACGTGTTTGGAATACTTACTCACACGTTTAAAGAGAAAACATCACTCGGGTCTAATGCGTGTCAGTGTTGTTTATGGACAAACCATTTTATCAGTCTTGTACTCCGTTTCATGGGAGACTATCTGGGATCAAACCAGAACCCCTCGGATGGAAATCTCCTTGGCCAGATGGTAAGACGCTTGACTTCCACTTACTTAAATAAAAACTATTCATAATTTACGGGAATTAAATTTTTTTCTTCACTGATTAATAATCCGAAACCATCAACCTGAGAAGTAAAATAAAGTGAACAGAAGTGTTTCAGACTTCCTGATTAGTGATACGGAACCCGCGCTTAGAGGGTTAAAATACTATTAGAAACCGTCTATTTAACATCAAATACCAAGGGAAATCCAAACTTTGTAACCCAAAAATAATGGAAAAACCATTTATATTTAGTGTTTCATACAACAAATGATTGCTTTACTAGAAAACTAATTGAACAGTGTACATACACTATGGCGAGTTTATTGCCAAGTAGTAATCTCTTCCAACCAAACGTAGAATTGTTTTGAGTGAAAGATTGAAGATTTATATTGTTTTCAATTTAAATTTAACAGTCATTGATAACCAGGAGAGTGAAAGAAAGTGTGATTGAAAAAAATAGAGTTTTAAGGAAAACACGCTCCGTCACTGAAGGGATAATAATATTTTTCAATTCTCTTTTTGAAATTCGAGCCTTGTTTGTCAGTAACTGGTTCTAGAGTCTAAGACCACGAGCAGTAAAAGTCGACGTGAAAAATTATGATTTTACTGAAAAAACAAACCAACCGAAAACCAAGGTTATGTTATATTACATATATTTAGGTTTCTGCGAGCAAACGGCAGGTAGAAAATTCCAACAAAACTTATCGTTAGCATTTGACACATGAGTCGGTGTAAATCAAACTTGGCTAACTCTGTCGAATGTCAAACTGGGTAAATCGTTATTTTTCCTTCATTGTTCAAGTTTATCAGTTCCTTATAGTTAAAGAGGCAGAAATATAACTTAAAAAGAAAAATATTTATTTACAAGAACATAAATTAATATGATTTACAAATAAAGCATTAGTTAAATTAATAAATAAATATCCGTTCAGTATCCATAACAAAGTACAAGGAATCAGGATACTTGTTGCTGCCGTATGTCTTCCACACCCCAAAACATCGTAGCCATAATTTTTCCTGCCGATTGCAGCACTTTGAACTTCTTCGGGGGCTGTGTACCCTTTTTATACCACTGCATGGACTCTTGCTTCGATTCAAGCTCATATTTATGAATTCAAGTTTTATTTCCAGTAACAATTCGGTTTAAAATCTCACCTTTGTTGTTTCTGCAGAGGTCCAATGACGCGTTGTTATTTTGGAAGTGTCTCGAACACTCTGGGCCTAGTACTGATTTTTAAGTGGCCCGAACACTCTGGGCCTAGTACTGATTTTGAAGTGGCCCGAACACTCTGGGCCTAGTACTGATTTTGAAGTGGCCCGAACACTCTGGGCCTAGTACTGATTTTGAAGTGTCTCGAACACTCTGGGCCTAGTACTGATTTTGAAGTGTCTCGAACACTCTGGGCCTAGTACTGATTTTGAAGTGTCTCGAACACTCTGGGCCTAGTACTGATTTTGAAGTGTCTCGAACACTCTGGGCCTAGTACTGATTTTGAAGTGGCCCGAACACTCTGGGCCTAGTACTGATTTTTGACATGCTTACATCCTGATCAAGAATATTCAAAATGGTTGTAGGTGATACTCCAATCATCTCTGCAAGCTGCTGTTTGTTTAGGTGGGCATCATTCAGCACAAGCTTTTCTACTGTTTTGACGATGTTTGAAGAAGTAGCCTCAACAGTCCACCTTGGTAGGAGGTTATCTTTAATCGATTCTCTCATTTGCTTAAAAGGACTGTGCCACTTGTAAACCATCGCAACAGTTCAACAGTTTAAGTTCCAGTAAACCGCTAATGTCTCTTCCTAATAAAGACACATTTATTCCAATATATGTATATGGTCAATCGTTACAACAGGTGGGGATGTGCTCTAGATCGTAAAAACAGAATTTAAATTGGATCGAACAAATTTAGAGAAACGACGAAGGTTATGTGTGTCAGAAGGCTATCAATAAAGTTTAAGAGCAAAATCTACAAGACAGTGGTCAAGCCCGCTATAATTCATGAAAACAAGTGTTGACTTTTAAAGAAATAAACAGGACCATTTTGTTCCTGTCGCTGAGATGCGATGCTACGGTGGTCACCGAGCATCACTGGATTGTATAGGATCTAAAATGAATGAATTCGTGGAATAATTAAAGTATGTAGATAAACCGCGGAAATTAGGACTACGCTGATATGGGCACGCGCAACGGTAGAATGAAGAGTGTAAGCTAACGATAGTCGCAAATTGGGATTCCTAAAGACAGTCAAAATTGGGATTGTGACTCCCAAATAGACGAAGAGGGAGACCTGATATTAGACTTTATAAGAAAGTGGAGGAGGACATGATGAGACTCGGAGTATCCTCAAGTGATTGCCGAGATCGAGAGAGATATGAGGAAAATGTACAATTGGATGGGATAAGGCAAGGGAGAAGAGAAAATAAGAAGATCTAGTATTTGTTGTAGATTGTGATTGGTTAAATAAACTGCTTCGGAAAAGAATCGATTATTTCTGTTTGATCTTCGATGGATTTAGCCAATTATGATTTGCACGGAATCATATTTCCTCTAATCCAGGTCGTTACTCTTGACGGGAAGCGGTCGTACATTACACGACCGGGAGGGAGCGGGCGCGGGTGCGGGCGAGCCTAACTCGGTTCCAGAACTGCTGTTTGCCAGCGATCATAACAACTACGCGGGCTATAAATATTCTTTGTTATTTCATATGAACACGTTTCTACGTTTCAGTGGTGTTACTTGAGGGTAGGTTTTCCTTTTACTCGATGGTTTATGTTACGAATAGATAACAATTTGATTCTTAATAGTGTTGAGATACTGTGCAATCATAACGATATTATAAAAGTGTTGAGATACTATGAAAACATAATTATATTATAAACGTGTTGAGATACTTTAAAAACATAATTATATTATAAACGTGTTGAGATACTGTGAAAACAAAATGATATTATAAACGTGTTGAGATACTGTGAAAACATAATGATATTATAAACGTGTTGAGATACTGTGAAAACATAATGATATTGTAAAAGTGTTGAGATACTTTGAAAACATAATGATAATTTAAACGTGTTGAGATACTGTGAAAACATAATGATATTATAAACGTGTTGAGATACTGTGAAAACATAATGATATTATAAACGTGTTGAGATACTGTGAAAACGTAATGATATTATAAACGTGTTGAGATACTGTGAAAACATAATGATATTATAAACGTGTTGAGATACTGTGAAAACATAATGATATTAGGTCCTTACATATGAAATTGGCGTTTTGCCGTACTGGCAACTTTGATCTCAAATATCTTCTCTTTGGTTAGAAATTCCAAATTAAAATTTATACAGCTATTTACTCAAGTATTTGTGTTTCGAAAATTATAATTCATTTGTTTTTTCCTCAATTGTTTTTTTTCTTTGCGTCACTCAGTTTACAAAATGGAAAACTTGAAATATCGCGTTATTTACGAGTACGAGTTCCACCGTGGCACCAGTGCTGCAGAAACGGCTCGAAGGATTAATGATGTGTATGGCGACGGTGCCGCAAAAGAAAACACAGTGCGTTTTTGGTTCCAACGTTTTCGTTCTGGAAATTTCGACCTGCAGAACAAGCCCCGTGGAGAAAGTTGATAATGAAGAATTGAAGGCTATTGTGGAAGCGGATCCATCGCAAACCACGTCCGAGTTAGCTGCAGGCTGCGGTGTTAGTGATAAAACTGTTTTAATCCACTTGAAGCAAATTGGGAAGGTGAAAAAGCTTGAAAGGTGGGTACCTCACGAATTGAGTGAAGCAAATCAACAAACGCGCGTTGACTGCTGCGTTGCAATACTCAACCGGCACAATAATGAAGGGATTTTGAATCGAATCATTACCTGTGATGAAAAGTGGATCCTGTATGATAATCGGAAGCGCTCATCGCAATGGCTGAACCCTGCCGAACCAGCCAAACCATGCCCCAAGCGAAAATTGACTCCAAAAAAGTTACTTGTGAGCGTTTGGTGGACTAGTGCTGGTGTCGTTCACTACAGCTTTCTTAAATCTGGCCAGACGATTACGGCAGATGTCTATTGTCAGCAACTGCAAACCATGATGGAAAAGCTAGCTGCTAAACAACCGAGGCTGGTTAATCGCTCTAGGCCACTACTGCTTCATGATAACGCTAGACCACACACTGCACAACAGACGGCTACCAAATTAGAAGAGCTTCAATTGGAATGTCTAAGACATCCACCGTACTCTCCGGACCTTGCCCCGACAGATTACTATTTTTTTCGAAATTTGGATAACTTCTTGCAAGGGAAAAAATTCAACTCCGATGGGGCAGTCCAAACCGACTTCAAAGATTTTATTGATTCCCGTCCGAATGGTTTTTTTAGTAAAGGGATCGTTGAACTACCTATGAGATGGCAAAAGTGCATAGATAGCAATGGTACATACTTTGATTAAATAAATATATTATATTAAAAAAAAATCAACTTTATGTTCCTCCCAAACAAAACGCCAATTTCATATGTAAGGACCTAATATTATAAAAGTGTTGAGATACTGTGAAAACATAATGATATTATAAACGTGTTGAGATACTTTGAAAACATAATGATATTATAAACGTGTTGAGATACTGTGAAAACATAACGATATTATAAAAGTGTTGAGATACTTTGAAAACATAATGATATTATAAACGTGTTGAGATACTGTGAAAACATAATGATATTATAAACGTGTTGAGATACTGTGAAAACATAATTATATTATAAACGTGTTGAGACACTGTGAAAACATAATGATATTATAAACGTGTTGAGATACTGTGAAAACATAATGATATTATAAACGTGTTGAGATACTGTGAAAACATAATGATATTATAAACGTGTTGAGATACTGTGAAAACATAATGATATTATAAACGTGTTGAGATACTGTGAAAACAAAATGATATTATAAACGTGTTGAGATACTGTGAAAACATAATGATATTATAAACGTGTTGAGATACTGTGAAAACATAATGATATTATAAAAGTGTTGAGATACTTTGAAAACATAATGATATTATAAACGTGTTGAGATACTGTGAAAACATAATGATATTATAAACGTGTTGAGATACTGTGAAAACATAATGATATTATAAACGTGTTGAGATACTGTGAAAACATAATGATATTATAAACGTGTTGAGATACTGTGAAAACATAATGATATTATAAACGTGTTGAGATACTGTGAAAACATAATGATATTATAAACGTGTTGAGATACTGTGAAAACATAATGATATTATAAACGTGTTGAGATACTGTGAAAACATAATGATATTATAAACGTGTTGAGATACTGTGAAAACATAATGATAATATAAACGTGTTGAGATACTGTGAAAACATAATGGTATTATAAACGTGTTGAGATACTGTGAAAACATAATGATATTATAAACGTGTTGAGATACTGTGAAAACATAATGATATTATAAACGTGTTGAGATACTGTGAAAACATAATGATATTATAAAAGTGTTGAGATACTTTGAAAACATAATGATAATTTAAACGTGTTGAGATACTGTGAAAACATAATGATATTATAAACGTGTTGAGATACTGTGAAAACATAATGATATTATAAACGTGTTGAGATACTGTGAAAACGTAATGATATTATAAACGTGTTGAGATACAGTGAAAAAATAATGATATTATAAACGTGTTGAGATACTGTGAAAACATAATGATATTATAAAAGTGTTGAGATACTGTGAAAACATAATGATATTATAAACGTGTTGAGATACTTTGAAAACATAATGATATTATAAACGTGTTGAGATACTGTGAAAACATAACGATATTATAAAAGTGTTGAGATACTTTGAAAACATAATGATATTATAAACGTGTTGAGATACTGTGAAAACATAATGATATTATAAACGTGTTGAGATACTGTGAAAACATAATGATATTATAAACGTGTTGAGACACTGTGAAAACATAATGATATTATAAACGTGTTGAGATACTGTGAAAACATAATGATATTATAAACGTGTTGAGATACTGTGAAAACATAATGATATTATAAACGTGTTGAGATACTGTGAAAACATAATGATATTATAAACGTGTTGAGATACTGTGCAAACATAACGATATTATAAAAGTGTTGAGATACTTTGAAAACATAATGATATTATAAACGTGTTGAGATACTGTGAAAACATAATGATATTATAAACGTGTTGAGATACTGTGAAAACATAATGATATTATAAACGTGTTGAGATACTGTGAAAACATAATGATATTATAAACGTGTTGAGATACTGTGAAAACATAATGATATTATAAACGTGTTGAGATACTGTGAAAACATAATGATATTATAAACGTGTTGAGATACTGTGAAAACATAATGGTATTATAAACGTGTTGAGATACTGTGAAAACATAATGATATTATAAACGTTTTGAGATACTGTGAAAACATAATGGTATTATAAACGTGTTGAGATACTGTGAAAACATAATGATATTATAAACGTGTTGAGATACTGTGAAAACATAATGATATTATAAACGTGTTGAGATACTGTGAAAACATAATGATATTATAAACGTGTTGAGATACTGTGAAAACATAATGATATTATAAACGTGTTGAGATACTGTGAAAACATAATGATATTATAAACGTGTTGAGATACTGTGAAAACATAATGGTATTATAAACGTGTTGAGATACTGTGAAAACATAATGATATTATAAACGTGTTGAGATACTGTGAAAACATAATGGTATTATAAACGTGTTGAGATACTGTGAAAACATAATGATATTATAAACGTGTTGAGATACTGTGAAAACATAATGATATTATAAACGTGTTGAGATACTGTGAAAACATAATGATATTATAAACGTGTTGAGATACTGTGAAAACATAATGATATTATAAACGTGTTGAGATACTGTGAAAACATAATGATATTATAAACGTGTTGAGATACTTTGAAAACATAATGATATTATAAACGTGTTGAGATACTGCGAAAACATAATGATATTATAAACGTGTTGAGATACTGTGAAAACATAATGATATTATAAACGTGTTGAGATACTGCGAAAACATTATGATATTATAAACGTGTTGAGATACTGTGCAAACATAACGATATTATAAAAGTGTTGAGATACTGTGAAAACATAATGATATTATAAACGTGTTGAGATACTGTGAAAACATAATGATATTATAAACGTGTTGAGATACTGTGAAAACATAATGATATTATAAACGTGTTGAGATACTGTGAAAACATAATGATATTATAAACGTGTTGAGATACTGTGAAAACATAATGATATTATAAACGTGTTGAGATACTGTGAAAACATAATGATATTATAAACTTGTTGAGATACTGTGAAAACATAATGATATTATAAACGTGTTGAGATACTGTGAAACCATAATGATATTATAAACGTGTTGAGATACTGTGAAATCATAATGATATTATAAACGTATTGAGATACTGTGCAAACATAACGATATTATAAAAGTGTTGAGATACTGTGAAAACATAATGATATTATAAACGTGTTAAGATACTGCGAAAACATAATGATATTATAAACGTGTTGAGATACTGTGAAAACATAATGATATTATAAACGTGTTGAGATACTGTGAAAACATAATGATATTATAAACGTGTTGAGATACTGTGAAAACATAATGATATTATAAACGTGTTGAGATACTGTGAAAACATAATGATATTATAAACGTGTTGAGATACTGTGAAAACATAATGATATTATAAACGTGTTGAGATACTGTGAAAACATAATGATATTATAAACGTGTTGAGATACTGTGAAAACATAATGATATTATAAACGTGTTGAGATACTGTGAAAACATAATGATATTATAAACGTATTGAGATACTGTGCAAACATAACGATATTACAAAAGTGTTGAGATACTTTGAAAACATAATGATATTATAAACGTGTTGAGATACTGTGAAAACATAATGGTATTATAAACGTGTTGAGATACTGCGAAAACATAATGATATTATAAACGTGTTGAGATACTGTGAAAACATAATGGTATTATAAACGTGTTGAGATACTGTGAAAACATAATGATATTATAAACGTATTGAGATACTGTGCAAACATAACGATATTATAAAAGTGTTGAGATACTGTGAAAACATAATGATATTATAAACGTATTGAGATACTGCGAAAACATAATGATATTATAAACGTGTTGAGATACTGTGAAAACATAATGATATTATAAACGTGTTGAGATACTGTGAAAACATAATGATATTATAAACGTGTTGAGATACTGTGAAAACATAATGATATTATAAACGTGTTGAGATACTGTGAAAACATAATGATATTATAAACGTGTTGAGATACTGTGAAAACATAATGATACTATAAACGTGTTGAGATACTGTGAAAACATAATGATATTATAAACGTATTGAGATACTGTGCAAACATAACGATATTATAAAAGTGTTGAGATACTTTGAAAACATAATGATATTATAAACGTGTTGAGATACTGTGAAAACATAATGGTATTATAAACGTGTTGAGATACTGCGAAAACATAATGATATTATAAAAGTGTTGAGATACTGTGAAAACATAATGATATTATAAACGTGTTGAGATACTGTGAAAACATTATGATATTATAAACGTGTTGAGATACTGTGAAAACATTATGATATTATAAACGTGTTGAGATACTGTGAAAACATAATGATATTATAAACGTGTTGAGATACTGTGAAAACATAATAATATTATAAAAGGTACTCGTCCAGTAAAGATCGTTGACAACATTCTTTTAACCTGTCCATGTGCGGCAGTACTCGTACTGCCAAAAATGTTGTATTTTCTCCAGAGGTTTTAAAATCTAAAGACTCAATGGATGAAATTGAAAATAATGCTGTTTTACACTTTTATTGTTATTTACCATACTACCTTGATCCAAAAGTTTTAGGACCGGCCACCGTGTGGCGCTGTCAGTCACCCGATTGGAATTTTTTTTTTGTTAGTTTATCACATCTATCATTGACACTTCCCTTCAATTTCAGCGTCATAGATTGACATTTGTAAAAGTTACGCTGTACTGAGTACATCTACCATTATGCGTGTTTTCGATTTTTAACAAGTTTGAAAATGGCACCAGTTGCACAGTTGTGCATCAACGAGTTTGCATTAAATTTTGTATGAAAAACGGATTTAACGGTCCGCAGACCTTGGACATGTTGGAGAAGTGTTTTTTGGTGGCACGAAAGCTTCAGAAATGGTCGTGAGTCGGTTGAGGATTACGAACGCAGTGGCAGTCGAAAACCGATAAAAACATCGATAAAATCAAAGAAATGTGGGACAAAAACAGCAAATTGACCCTCAGAGAGCTGGCAGAGGACTTGAACATCGCTTATGGATCCGCTCAAGACATTTTGGTTAGTGATTTAGGCCTCAGACGTGTCGCTGTAAAACTGGTGTCGAAAGACCTCAATTTCATTCAAAAAAAGGACCGCATTGAAATCGCGAATGACATGATTTCCATGAGTTTTTGACCAAAAACAACACGATTACTATCCAGCATCCTTTGAATTCACCTGATCTGGCTCCCTGCGACTTTTTCCTGCACAACCGACTTAAAAAACCACTTTGCGGAACGCGTTACAGCACCCGAGAGGATGTCATGAAAAAATCGAAGACGGCTCTGATCGACATACCGAATATTGAGTACCAGCGGTGTTTCGAGGATTGGATCAAGCGCTGGCGTAAGTGCGTTGCAGTCGATGGGGAGTACTTTGAAGGGGACCATATCGATATTGATTAATAATCTTGAATTTTCGATTTAATGAATAAAGTTCTAAAACTTTTTGATCAAGGTAGTATATGTTACAGTACTACTAAACTAAAAGTTTAAAGTTGACCAAGCTAAAACAAATATAGTCAAAGTCTAGACACAGCCTTGTGGTCTTCTTGGTAAAACGCTCGTCTTCAAACTCGGGGGTTGTCGGTTTGATTCCCGTTGGTACCCAATATTTTATAAAAGAAGCTTCTAGTTTGCTTTCACATAAGGCAATTTTTCCCTTTAAACACTTTGCTTAGGGGCTGAAAGAGATTACACCTTGGCAATAAACTTACCTGATTGTGTTATTTAAAAAAAAAACAGATTGAACTTTTTAATTTAGTGTTTTAAAATTTTCCAAGCAATTTATACCGTTGCGAAAAATTAAGTTCTCCCACCATAAATATAATACGAGTACTATATTATACCAATAATTTTAATGAATTTTCAAGATATCAAAATTTGCGATGATTTTTATATCTTTTCAAGTCGATAAAATTATCAAAACGATTATTATGTTTCTAAAGTCGTTGAAATTATCTCGATGATTTTTATGTTTTCTCAAGTGTTTGAAATTATCTTAATGATTATTATGTTTTCTTAAAATCCTCTCAATGATTTTTTTTTTGGTCAAAACTATCCCAAGGACTTGAAAGTATTTTCAAGGCATATAAATTATCGCGATGATTATAGTATTTTCAAAATTATCTCGATGATTTTTATGTTTTCTCAAGTGTTTGAAATTATCTTAATGATTATTATGTTTTTTCAAAACATCAAAATTATCTCGATTACTTTGATGTATTCAGAAATCATCAAAATGATAATAATAATTTGAAAGTTTTATCAAGCTATCATTTTATCGAAATATTTTTTTAAATTTTACGCATTACTAATGATATTTTTGTTTTTTTTACATACTCGTACATGTAAATCACTAAAAACCTGTGTCAAAAATATTTAATAACATTATATACATTTCAATCATTGAATTTAAAGTCCTTCACAGTTTTCCATGGAAACAAATCTGATATCGTTTTGTGTGGCTTAAGTGAACCTCAGCCCTTGAACCTGAAAAAGGTCTGCGTCGACTCTTTGCGGTACGTCAGTTAAAGCCCTTTTGAACTTGGGAGAGCACGCGAGGCCGGAGGGTCAGGGCGTGATATATTATGTAGGGACTGTTTGTGGACTATTGCTAAAGTTAAACTTTCAAGTAAATTATTCCTTTTATGCGGTAAAAGTAACTTGAAAATCTATTCTATTCGGTTGTCTGGAAAGTTATTCTGTATTTTTAGCTCAAATTCAAACGCAATGTTTTTATACCCAGAAGTTACTTTATTCTAGACGGTGGTTTTTGATGTTTTTAGTATGTCAGTCATTTCTCGTGTCGTAAAACGCTTTTTACCATACGCCTTGTTTTGGTCGTCATCAGTGGGAATCGCCTTCTACAGCGGGTTCCTACTTCCAGTGTCGTGTTGCCATTACGAAAATTTTAAAACCGTGTTTGGTAGTTCCGGACGCTGCAATATCAACTGGTTTTTGCTTTGATAGTATTTCCATTGGCTTCGTACCCAGTTCCGGGCGCTGTATTCACTGGTTGTTGTTTTGATAGTATTTCCATTGGCTTCGTGCCCAGTTCCGGGCGCTGTATTCACTGGTTGTTGCTTTAATAGTATTTCCATTGGCTTCGTGCCCAGTTCCGGGCGCTGTATTCACTGGTTGTTGTTTTGATAGTATTTCCATTGGCTTCGTGCCCAGTTCCGGGCGCTGTATTCACTGGTTGTTGTTTTGATAGTATTTCCATTGGCTTTGTACCCAGTTCCGAGTGCTGTATTCACTGGTTGTTGTTTTGATAGTATTTCCATTGGCTTCGGGCCTAGTTCCGAGGGCTGTACCAACAGATTGTTATTTTGCAATACTATGCATTAACGCAATGTTCAGACTTGCATACAGTTTCAAAATGAGCAGACTGCTCTTCCAATCTGGAGAGGCAGAATCCTTTGTACTCAGAGCAGACTGCCATTTCAAACTAGGGAAGTAGACTCCTTTGTATTTAGAGCAGACTGCCCTTCCAATCTGGGGAGGTAGAATCCGTTGTATTCAGAGCAGACTGCCCTTTCCGGACTTTTTATTCAGAGCAGACTGCCCTTCCAATCTAGAGAAGTAGAATCCTTTGTATTCAAAGCAGACTGCCCTTCCAATCTGGGGAAGTAGAATCCTTTGTATTCAGAGCAGACTGCCCTTCCAGTCTGGGGAAGTAGAATCCTTTGTATTCAGAGCAGACTGCACTTCTTGTCTGGGGAAGTAGAATCCTATGTATTCAGAGCAGACTGCCCTCTAAATCTGGGAAGGTAGAACTCTTTGTATACCGCCGCATCACACAATATAGTTCACCTCTCGAATGATGTTTATGCTCTTTAGGAACAAGTCTTTAAGGGAAGAGATGATGATGATTTGTTGATAAATAAAACACGTTTTGGATTGCAATGCGGAAGAAGAGTTTTTATTAGTAAACGTAGGTATTTATACTATTTCCGCGTGTGTGCGGGAATGCGAGCAAGATATCCTTCGTCTCGTTTCTGCATTAGCAAAACGATTAATGTCGTATGTAGGTGACAATTTATTTACGGAACTGGCGAGACAAACGTAGTGCGTTCTCGCTCTAGTATGGAATGCGGTCCACTATGGGTTGAATGGCCGGCGTGTGAACTTTGGACTTGTTTATTTAGATTTGTCGAGGAATGCAAAGGTCACTTCATCGGTCATTGACCGTGTGTATGGACGCCCACAGTGTTCCGAGTGTGCGACGACCGCCACAGGTCCAATAAGATGTATTTTATCCAAATCAATATTTAAGAATAAACTAAAAATAACATTATTTTTCTCAAAATATTTTATTTCCTCAACTCCCATAAATCCCAAGATTTGCTTAATTTATTTTAGTTATTATCTAATGTTTTTTCATACACTTAGTTAATGATACTTATCATAGGTCATGGAGACTAATAATAGTCATTATGAAACAACATATACACTCCATTTATTTATTTTATTTTAAAAACCTTTACATGACATATTTGCCTAATTTGTACATTGAACAAATATTTCAAAAAAGTACAAAACAAAAATGAATAATTCATCATTTGTAAACGTTCGATAAATAAAATTCTAATATTATTCGATTAAACACACGAGAGTGTGAGTGTGATTGTGGTTGGCCAACCTACCGGAACTTCCAAAGGCATCTATGGATGCGTTGTCACAGATCTATTCAGGACGGGTGGATTCGAACACCTAAGCAAAACATGGAATTGGAAGAAACTGCTTTAAAGTAATAAATCTGTTAGATGTATGAACATGAAAGTGTTGCGTCAATAAAAAAAAGAGAATAAAAAAGAGTACCAGTCCGGTTAAGACACGTCTGGCAATAATGTTTGCACGCGCTAGACGCGTGCGAGTATTGCTGCCTGTCCATGTGCGGTAGTATTTATACCACGTGCGATGTCAAACTGTGAGTTTTGTGTAGTGTTAGGAGTGATTATCGGGGTCTTAGATAAAATTACCTTCCAGTTCCGCTCTTTAACGTGTCCGCATTATTAATTCCAATATGTGAAGGGGTCCCGCCGTCCCGTACGAATGAATGAAATAAAAATGGTAGATTTAACAAAATAAAGGGATAGAAGTTTGGACATATAAACCGATTAGCTTTTGCAGAGAAAGGATTGCGATGACATGGACCTAGTTTTGGATCGAGTTCAGTAAATTGTCTGAGACCGAGTTGTATATTATTGTATTATTGAATAGTACAATAACTGAAGGCCGCATTCAGGTTCTCCAGAGAACTACTCGGTGAGGTAAAGATTGAATTCAATAGAGATAAAGCAGATAATACGATACGAAGTTGCGCTTGGTCGAGCAATAAATGTGGAAAATATTCTTTCTGATGCACTTTTATCGAATCGCGAAATTGCTATTGTTAACAAAAATATGATACAGTGAAACCTCTACGAGCATCTATGGTTTTTCAAGAACTTTTGAATTAAACAACTGTATTACACTTTCGTTCTATACAGCGCAACTTGGCGGACTGATTGTCATGTAGCAATATTTTCTAACCAATCAAAAAGATGTTCAACAGGTCTTAAGTGAAAACTAGACTGAAATTCTAGTTTTATCTGGGTTCCAACTTCCGGGTTAAGAGAGAAGCGCCTTGCTAACTAGGTCACGGAGGTCATCAACAATAAATGCGGGGAAAATAAAAAATACACAAATATAGGAGAAAAAATAGTTACGCAACTATTTGTTTTATAATATTATATAAAGTTGCACCAATTTTAGTTTGATTCAAATTGTCTTTCGTCGTCATTTATTTTCTGTCAATTTATCATTGCGTTGCAAATTACATTGCTTTCGGCATTAGTTATTTAATATGCACATAAAAAGAACCTTTTGCCGCCCGGATGTTTCGGGTTCGATCCCGATACATATACTCGTATATATACCATTACGCCGTCTTCCTGGTGGGGTAGTTAGAGAGGACATAGAAAAACACTTTCCTATCAAAACACATGTTTGTTTCACTTCTTCTACACCAATACACCTTCTCATATAGCTACCACAATTTATCTGGCTTTTTTACATTTCCTTCTTTCGTATCATACAATTAATTCAATCATACTTTCTTTGTTCTTCCTCTACCATGCCTTCTGCTCACATTGCTTTGCTCCTCGTCTACCAAGCCTTTGCTCTTTCTCTACTATGCCTTCTACCCACATTTCTTTGCTCCTCCTCTACCACGCCTTTGCTTTTCCTCTACCATGCCTTCTGCTCACATCTCTTTACTCCTCCTCTATCATGCCTTTGCTCTTCCTCTACCGCGCCTTTTACTCACATTGGAACTGTATATTTGTTTTATTAGTATTCATTTTATTATTTGTTCAAAGTACCCAAATTGATTTCTGATGGAATCTAAAAACAAGGATGTTAATAAAGTTTTCCAGTATGGTAAATGTTTTTAAGTACAGTTGTGTTACCAACATGAGCAATTATGAACTGCGAGTTCTGTGCAATCTTCAGTGGTTCAAACCTGAAGGAGCCATTCCTGAGGCCGGAGACAATATTATATCTCAGACACACTCTACAATATCTCTGAATTACCAACTTGGATATGTTAAAGAGTAAAACCTAATGAACAAAGATCTGAAAGTAAAAAGAGCGGGGGAAAAATTCTGAATGCGTGCTAAAAATTGGACAGAAATATATTCCTTCTAAGTATTTTTATCAAGTGCTTTAATTTAACAATTTCCGGGTATAAATGTGGAAAAAGTTTCAGTAAAATGTATTTATATATTATTTCGTATGAAAAGTCGATTTTGTACTTAATTACTATCGTCCACTGAAAGTTGCCGTTGCACTGAAAGCATATGGACTAAATCCATTTGAAAAGGGGTTTCCACAGTGTTTTCAGAAGAAAACAAATCAATTCTGCGGAAGCTATACGTGGCTCTGTACGGATAGAAGAACACTGAGAAGACACGGACAGGCACCTTCTCGGAATTGTATTCGATCAAATCATAGAAATAATGGGAGTTGGTCAAGTTTGAAATTACTATGTCAGGCACCTTAAATCAAGTGAACATATTAAAGTTTTTTTTTTGTTCAGTTTTGTAAAAAAATTGTTATATTTTATAATTGAAAGAATTTAATATGATTAAGATTAATATATTTAGATTAATAATAGCCTATTACTCTTCATAATTTAAAAAAACAAAGAATAACTTACATAAAAATTAAAAGTTTTATTGAAAAAATGAGGTCTCATTATAGGATGTGACAGAATTTTCTTTTCGAATTTTCGTGTTTTTTTTTATGTTTTCAAAATCTCATTAAAAGTTTATCGAAATAATTTTGTGATCAAAAATAAATGTCAATGATATATGCCTTGTCAATGATATATGCCTTGTAAGTGTGCTTATTGAAAAAAATAAATTAAAATGCAAAAGCTATGTTGCTTTTTAAAAGACGATCTCTGTTTTATCTTATTATTTTAGTATTGATCCCCTACAGACTTCTATTTCATTCGTAACATTTTAGTATTGATCCCTTACAGACTTCTATTTCATTCGTTACATTTTTCTTCGTTTGTTATATTAACTGAGTAACTTCTACAAAGGTAATCTTCTCTGATATAGCAATAGAAATATTAAAAGCCAGGAGCGAAGAAGCATATATTTGTTCTTGCATAAGGAAGTGCAATCCAGTTTGTAGAGGTTGATAAATTGTTCTGTTGAACGTTGCTTTGTGATGTGGGCGTGATTTGAACATAAATAAATATCAGGAGAATTCGTTTATTTCTCTCATATGTTAACTCTATTAAAACTGTTTCAAAATTATTGTATACATTTAAATAATACACGAGTTTTATTCATCGATAAGGAATTATATTTTTAAATTTCATATGCATTACGATTTTTTAAAATTCGGGAACGACTGTTTGATATATTATATTTTTATCAAATACTTAATAAATGTGATAAAATAATAATCTTTTATGAATCCGCATTCTATCGCTACGAGTTATTCCGTCGACTTATCTTCTCCTCATGCTTTACATACGTGGATACATGCTCGTACATACCGGTAGATAGAATGCACCGAGAGTATACTCGTATGTTAATGCAATAGCTGACTTGGATGTGGACATACGTGTACAAAATTCAACATTACCAAAGTATGATATAAAGGTATGCTGGCTGAATCCACTGAGGAATGGGAGCTATATTTTTTTCATACATTGTACATCATTTCCATATTTCCACTGACTAACTGACATGACAGAACTGTGCGTAAGATGAACACTGGCAGTTGCTTAATTTCCACTGATTTGCTGACATGACTTACTACGCGTGAGATGAACACTGACTTGCTGACATGACATAACTGTGCGTAAGATGAACGCTGATTTGCTGACATGACAGAACTGTGCGTGAGATGAACACTGACTTGCTGACATGACATAACTGTGCGTGAGATGAACACTGACTTGCTGACATGACAGAACTGTGCGTGAAATGAACACTGACTTGCTGACATGATATAACTGTGCATGACATTCATATTTTTTCACATTCATACATCTTTTCAATTTATACAATTTCTCTAACGTTTTACATTTCACAATGTTTCCATCCAAATATTATATTATGCAGCACAATATTTCCGTCCTAATATTATATTATGCAGCATAACATTTCCGTCCTACTATTATATTATGCAGCACAACATTTCCGTCCTAATATTATATTTTGCAGCACAACATTTCCGTCCTAATATTATATTAATGCAGCACAATATTTCCGTCCTAATATTATATTATGCAGCACAACATTTCCGTCTTAATATTATATTATGCAGCATAACATTTCCGTCCTAATATTATATTATGCAGCACAATATTTCCGTCCTAATATTATATTATGCAGCACAATATTTCCGTCCTAATATTATATTATGCAGCACAAAATTTCCGTCCTAATATTATATTAATGCAGCACAATATTTCCGTCCTAATATTATATTATGCAGCACAACATTTCCGTCTTAATATTATATTATGCAGCATAACATTTCCGTCCTAATATTATATTATGCAGCACAATATTTCCGTCCTAATATTATATTATGCAGCACAATATTTCCGTCCTAATATTATATTATGCAGCACAACATTTCCGTCCTAATATTATATTATGCAGCACAATATTTCAGTCCAAATATTATATTATGCAGCACAATATTTCCGTCCTAATATTAAATTATGCAGCACAATATTTTCGTCCTAATATTATATTATGCAGCATAACATTTCCGTCCTAATATTATATTATGCAGCACAACATTTCCACCCTAATATTAAATTTATGCAGCACAATATTTCTGTCCTAATATTATATTATGCAGCACAACATTTCCGTCCTAATATTATATTTATGCAGCACAATATTTCCGTCCTAATATTATATTATACAGCACAACATTTCCGTCCTAATATTATATTATGCAGCATAACATTTCCATCCTAATATTATATTATGCAGCACAACATTTCCGTCCTACTATTATATTTATGCAGCACAACATTTCCGTCCTAATATTATATTATGCAGCACAATATTTCCGTCCTAATATTATATTATGCAGCACAACATTTCCGTCCTAATATTATATTATGCAGCACAACATTTCCGTCCTAATATTATATTATGCAGCACAACATTTCCGTCCTAATATTATATTATGCAGCACAACATTTCCGTCCTAATATTATATTATGCAGCACAATATTTCCGTCCTAATATTATATTATGCAGCACAACATTTCCGTCCTAATATTATATTATGCAGCACAACATTTCCGTCCTAATATTATATTATGCAGCACAATATTTCCGTCCTAATATTATATTATACAGCACAACATTTCCGTCCTAATATTATATTATGCAGCATAACATTTCCGTCCTAATATTATATTATGCAGCACAACATTTCCGTCCTACTATTATATTTATGCAGCACAACATTTCCGTCCTAATATTATATTATGCAGCACAATATTTCCGTTCTAATATTATATAATGCAGCACAACGTTTCCGTCCTAATATTATATTATGCAGCACAACATTTCCGTCCTAATATTATATTATGCAGCACAACATTTCCGTCCTAATATTATATTATGCAGCACAATATTTCCGTCCTAATATTATATTATGCAGCACAATATTTCCGTCCTAATATTATATTATACAGCACAACATTTCCGTCCTAATATTATATTATGCAGCATAACATTTCCGTCCTAATATTATATTATGCAGCACAACATTTCCGTCCTACTATTATATTTATGCAGCACAACATTTCCGTCCTAATATTATATTATGCAGCACAATATTTCCGTCCTAATATTATATTATGCAGCACAACATTTCCGTCCTAATATTATATTATGCAGCATAACATTTCCGTCCTAATATTATATTATGCAGCACAACATTTCCGTCCTAATATTATATAATGCAGCACAACGTTTCCGTCCTAATATTATATTTATGCAGCACAATATTTCCGTCCTAATATTATATTATGCAGCATAACATTTCCGTCCTAATATTATATTATGCAGCATAACATTTCCGTCCTAATATTATATTATGCAGCACAATATTTCCGTCCAAATATTATATTATGCAGCACAATATTTCCGTCCTAATATTATATTATGCAGCAAAATATTTCGGTCCTAATATTATATTATGCAGCACAACATTTCCGTCCTTATATTATATTATGCAGCACAATATTTCCGTCCTAATATTATATTATGCAGCACAACAATTTCCGTCATAATATTATATTATGCAGCACAACATTTCCGTGTTAATATTATATTATGCAGCACAATATTTCTGTCCTAATATTATATTATGCAGCACAATATTGAAAATGATATTAAAAGAACAAA
Source organism: Odontocerum albicorne (assembly GCA_949825065.1). NCBI lineage: Eukaryota > Metazoa > Arthropoda > Insecta > Trichoptera > Odontoceridae > Odontocerum > Odontocerum albicorne. The sequence continues at coordinate 515,156 of OX463846.1, read as the reverse complement.
ATAAAACAAAACAAAAAGTTTAAGTGATTAATTATTTTATTTTTACGAAAAATATCATTTACCAATTTTCAAAATTATCCTCATTTTCCATTATACGATTCTCGCACAATAAAGTACTTCTGAAAAAATACGGAAACACAAAAAATGTCCATCACATAATAACCATTTTTTTTCAACGATTTTTTAAAATTCTTGATCAGGGTAATCGTAAAGTTTCAAACAATAGTCAAACTATTGATCAGAACGAACAAGCGAAAACTTTTAAGTAGTTATTTCCCCTGAAATCACGTTTATTTTTCTCTCTAAATTGGGGAAAGCATTTTGCTTTCAGCAACTTGATCTTTAATCGGGGAAATAATTTTTCTCGCTTCATATCATGAGATGTACTTGCGTATGTGATGGAAGTAGTGTGGCAAGTCATTTTTTTTATCTTTATTTATTATACGCCCAAATTAAATTTATTTAACATTTATTAAAACTATTTGAAAATGGCAAAATATACTGAAAAATATTAAGTTTAATCTTAAACTTCTAGAGATCGAGGCTTATATTATCATATTCGGACAGTTTATATAGCGGTGTTCAGAAAACAGACTCGGTCAGTTTATACAGCGGCGTTCAGAAAACAGATTCGGTCAGTTTATACAGCGGCGTTCAGAAAACAGATTCGGTCAGTTTATATAGCGGCGTTCAGAAAACAGAATCGGACAGTTTATCTATATAAAGGCGTTTAGAAAATCGTAGAAAGTTGAGTGTAATGATATGTAGGCGGTGGCTGCAGTCATCAGATTGTGTTGTTCTCCAGATCTTCTTTGGATTCGGCAAGGAAATCGTAGAAAGTTGAGTGTAATGATATGTAAGCGGTGCCTGCAGTCATCAGATTGTGTTGTTCCCCAGATTTTCTTTGAATTCGGCAAGGAAATCGTAGAAAGCTGAGTGTAATGATATGTAGGCGGTGGCTGCAGTCATCAGTTTGTGTTGTTCCCCAGATCCTCTTTGTATTCGGCAAGGAAATCGTAGAAAGCTGAGTGTAATGATATGTAGGCGGTGGCTGCAGTCATCAGTTTGTGTTGTTCCCCAGATCTTCTTTGGATTCGGCAAAGAAATTGTAGAAAGTTGAGTGTAATGATATGTAGGCGGTGGCTGCAGTCATCAGTTTGTGTTGTTCCCCAGATCTTCTTTGGATTCGGCAAAGAAATCGTAGAAAGTTGAATGTAATGATATGTAGGCGGTGGCTGCAGCCATCAGATTATGTTGTTCCCCAGATCTTCTTTGAAATCGTAGAAAATCTATTTTAATACAAGACGAATTACCCTTGCAAATCTTGCGATAGGAGATATATACATTTTAACTTAAGATCGAGTGAATATACTTGGGTAAAACATTTTAACTTTTCTTTTATCAACGGTACAATGTACGAGTATCTTTCTTGATTTAATACAAAAATAGTGAGTGATTTATTTATAACAAGCAAAAATAATATTTTGATAAAAAAACAATTTATAACAATCAAATAAAACTAAAAAAAAAGTGATCAACACAAAACAATTAAAATAATACACAAGTAAGCAAGTACACAAGTTAAAATAATACAGAAGTAAGCAAGTACAAGAGTTAAAATAATGCACAAGTAAGCAAGTGCAAGAGTTAAAATAACGCACAAGTAAGCAAGTACACAAGTTTAAATTATACACAAGTAAGCAAGTACACAAGGTTAAAATTATTAAAAAAATGAACTACGCCCAGTTGATTATACGATGCGTGAGGACAGAATGCTACATTTTCCTATCACATCACACATTTTTCACCTCATCTACACCCATACACCTTCATATAAAACTCCTACTATTTCTCTGATTTTTTATATTTCCGTTTAAAATACCAATTTCTTGATCCAATCATATTATAGATGAATCGGTCTTCCTTTACCACATCTTCCACTCGCGTTCTTTCTATTTCTTCATTCATTCATCCCACACAACCAAACCATATCAGAGGGCTCTTGTTCATCTCACTTAATAAATCATACTTTAGTTCACGTCCATTCCTACCATCTTGCACGTTTTATACCAATCGATAAATAATTTATTTTAACGGCCCATAAACATGGATAGTTCGGATCTATTTGATTATCATTCGTGGGCTGAAATCATAGGATAGATTTATAAAACATTTATTTAGGAATATATCCTTATGGGAAGAGATGATGATGATGATTTGTTGATAAATAATAAAACACGCTAGATCGCAATGCAGAAAGAGAGTGTCTGTCCAATTTTATTAGTAACGTAGGTATTTATATCTTTTTAGAATGCGCGCGAGAATGCGCTCGCGATATGTCTACGTCTCGTTTCTGTGAATGCAAAACGATTAATTGTTGTATGTAGGTATCATTCAAATATGGAACTAGCGAGACAAGCGTGGTGCGTTCTCTCTCTAGTATGGAATGCGGTCCGCTTGGCTATGGGTTGAATGGCCGGCGGGTGAACTTCGGACTTGAATGGCAGGCGTGTGAACTTGTGACTTGTTTATTTAGGTTTCGTCGAGGAATGCGAAGGTCATTTCATCGGTCATTGACCGTATGTATGAACGCCCACAGTATTCGAGTGGGCGACCGCCACAGGCTCCTTCCTTTCTGTTTCCACGTCCTGGTTTCATTATCGTGATATAAGATTCACTTTTTAACATTTCTTGGACCTTTTACGAACAATCTTCATCGTACGAGTAGTTTAGTTTCGACTCACACTAGATTTTTCTTATTCGCTCGGAATAATTTTCACAAAGCATGTGATTTAATTCATCAAAAGAACTCCCGGGTTTTCCAGCGAATGGATTTCTTTTGTTACGAGCGCGATCGTCTGGAAATATCAAACGAAAATGTATTTTATTTCCAGATCGCGTGTTAATCGCATTTCGAAGTCAGCGATTTGGGTGGAAGGAGGACCTAGGACCGAGGACCGAGCAACTTGGGCATGACCGTGAATTCTGTTTTATTTCCTCGATGCTCGTCATGCAGTGACAAATCATGGGCTTTAGTTAAAGTGGTTATAAATATTCATTGTGAGAAAATTGATTTAAGGGGTTTGAACTTCTACTGAATTTCTAGAATTTGAGTACAAAATCAGGACTAAGTGTTTATAAAGAGCGTTGATTAAAAACAAGTGAATAATTTGGGTTGGTTATTAACATATTGTTTTTGAATGGTTTTATTGAAAAATAAATGCGGAAAAACGAAATAACTAAGAATATCATATATGAAAACAATTTTTTATATCTTAATTTTAACTAATCTTTTAATTTTTTTACATTTGTATAAATGTATGAGGATAAAAAAAAACAATAATCAAGTTACACTGGAAACAAAAACAATAATCAAGTTACACTGGAAACAAATTGGAACGATAAATTACTTTCTTATGTCGCTAATTAAATTAATCCCCGCTACACATGTTTCCACCCCATACTCCGAGGCTCTCTTTAAGTGAAAGATAGCCTCGGGATAAGAGGTGGAAACACGATTCGGGGTAATAGATATATTTAATGCAATAAGATAGTAATAATTGTTAAATATTATGACACAGAGTTCCACAATGTTAAAGCCGAAATCTTTAATGAAATACATTTTGTTTTGATTCAAATGGGTTTTCACCACAACGGCTGAGAGGAATAGATGATGGGACAGTTTATGACAGAATTTACTATGAAGTGATTAAACATGAAGGGGAACTTGACTTGAGGCTCATGTGTTAAGTATGAAGTGATTAAACATGAAGGGGAACTTGACTTGAGGCTCATGTGTTAAGTATGAAGTGATTAAACATGAAGGGGAACTTGACTTGAGGCTCATGTGTTAAGTATGAAGTGATTAAACATGAAGGGGAACTTGACTTGAGGCTCATGTGTTAAGTATGAAGTGATTAAACATGAAGGGGAACTTGACTTGAGGCTCGTGTGTTAAGTATGAAGTGATTAAACATGAAGGGGAACTTGATTTGAGGCTCGTGTGTTAAGTATGAAGTGATTAAATATGAAGGGGAACTTGACTGGAGGCTCGTGTTTTAAGTAAAATGAAGAAGAGTAGAACGAATTAATGAAGGAAAATAACGTTATAAATATAGTACAAATGTATGTGGATGGCGTAGTGGGAGAAGATCACGGAGACTATGGATGTTTGTCGAGATAGGTAAGTCTGGCGATCCATCCTCTCTGCCTTCCCAAATAGAGAAATAGCGTGATGGTATGTATGCATGTACGTATGAACTAATGAAGAGTTTGCCACATGACAATAATGTATTATACACAACAACAGTAAAATACAATACAATACAATACGATACAATACAATATAATATAATACAATACAATACAATACAATACAATACAATACAATACAATACAATACAATACAATACAATACAATACAATACAATACAATACAATACAATACAATACAATACAATACAATACAATACAATACAATACAATACAATACAATACAATACAATACAATACAATACAATACAATACAATACAATACAATACAATACAATACAATACAATACAATACAATACAATACAATACAATACAATAAAATACAATACAATACAATACAATACAATACAATACAATACAATACAATACAATACAATACAATACAATACAATACAATACAATACAATACAATACAATACAATACAATACAATACAATACAATACAATACAATACAATACAATACAATACAATACAATACAATACAATACAATACAATACAATACAATACAATACAATACAATACAATACAATACAATACAATACAATACAATACAATACAATACAATACAATACAATACAATACAATACAATACAATACAATACAATACAATACAATACAATACAATACAATACAATACAATACAATACAATACAATACAATACAATACAATACAATACAATACAATACAATAAAATACAATACAATACAATACAATAAAATACAATACAATACAATACAATACAATACAATACAATACAATACAATACAATACAATACAATACAATACAATACAATACAATACAATACAATACAATACAATACAATGGTAGAATTTTAGATATGAAATAATTTTCCAAAATAAAATTCTTTACTTTTCCCTCTTTTTCTGCATTGTCTTTTTTTTATTGTCAATCACCATGAAAATCTATTATTCTCCATCTTTTCTGAAAGGAAAGGAAAGAGAAAAAGTTTTCGTTACAATTGCATAGTGGTAATCATTTCTACATAATCATATCTGAATAGCGGCCATTCAGCAGTTTCAATTCCCTCCAGCCGGCATACTCCGCTCAACATCCCTAACTTGTTCACCCCGAGATCGGGACCCTGCCTTCGTAGTATTTCTTACTTTACCCTCGTTAGCATCCACCATCCAGCCTTCCTCAGCGTCTCCCCGATCCGTCCCCGTCCCCTGGCACTCATTACTGTTCGTGCCTCTTTTTCTGTTTTACTCCACATAAAATGCTTTTGCATCGAATTCATGGAAACGTGAATATTACAAAAGTAATGCCATAGATGATTTTATTTCACTAGCAAAAAGTTTGTTGTGTGTAAAAAAAAGGATTGCTTGTGTGTAAAAAAGATTTCTGAAAAAATATATTATGTGTTTCTATATGCTTTGTATTGTATTGAATTTATATTTACATCGGCTAGAATTAATTAATTCATTCGCATAATAACCCTCAAAATACCCGAATTGATGATGCTCACAATCCACTTTCGCACATATCGGAATCACTACCGTACGAGAACATGCAAAATAACACTCACACGTTATTAGACGAAATTTTTAACAAGACTGGTACACTTTTTATTTCATTCTTGGGTACCATCAGGAATCAAATTTTGAACCACGGGGACTAGGCCAGAAGTTTGATTAGAATAAATACTAGTAACTTTTTCTTATTATAATTAGTGTGTCGTATTGGATTTCACTTTCACTAGATACAGTAACCAGTGATGCTTTTTGCCATGTAGCAATGTTTTCTGACCAACAAGAATTATGTTTAAAAGACTTTAAACGAAAACCAGACTGGTACACTTTTTATAAAAAAATGGATTTCAACGGGAATCAAACTGGAAGACAGACGTCTTCCTAAATACACCACAGAGATTTACTGGTTTGAAGACGCTTATCTAAATGCTTTATATCCTGAAAGTTGATAAATCTCACGAACTGCCGCAGCTCGGATTTGTTCGGTTTTATATTTGTGAATTTCACGGGTTTCAGCCAGCTGGTTCAGTATATAGCAGGGCTGTGGAGTCGGATGAAAATTTACCGACTCCGACTCCGGCTTTATTTTATACTCCGACACCGACTCCGACTCCGACTCCAACTCTTGACTCTGACTTCAATTTTTATTTTATTTTATAATTTACTGCGTCTACCTAATGTATTTATATTGACTTATTAATAATGGATACAGGTATAAATTAAAAATTAATTATATTCGTACACAAATGAAACAATTTAATAAAAAAATACATAAACAATACGCATTAAGCAATATCTTCACACTAAAATAATATTAAAAATATATATAATATTAATATTTAAAAAAAGAATTAAATAAAACTTTTAAAATAATTAGAAAAACAACACAGGTAGGTATTAAAAAAAATAAGAAAACACTTTAAAATAAAATAAAAAGGTTGCTTCATTTGTTTTCATACGTTAACTAAATCTTATTTATATTGTTTATTATTTTTTTTATTCAATATTGAATAGAACACAAGATTTTTGAGAACGCCCGAATGCGGCGGCATCTTCCGAAGTAATGAACGAATATCGTATGCTGATATAATACACTAACAATATTTAGGCATGGACACGCCGCGCGTGTTTTGAGCATGAAGCAGATGTTCACATGGACACGCCAGGCGTGTTCTCAGCATTGGATGAGTTAAAGAAAATGTTAAAATAATTAAACGGAGTCGGAGTCGGTCGATTTTTTCCGACTCCGACTCCACCTAAAATGTTCCGACTCCACGACTCCGACTCCGACTCCAAAGCCCTGGTATATAGTAGACAACGAGCCTAGTTACTTGACTGATGTAGCATTTTGTTTTATGTAGAATATAAAACACATTTTAATATATTTAAAAAAAAACATTATATACACTCAGTTGACGTAATTTCCATAAATCGATTGATCAAATCCAACTCCAGAAGTAAAACACTGGTTTAGTATCAATTTTATACTTAAAAATTATCCTGGATTCCCCCATTTCCACAAGAAGAGCATGTTTTATATATTTAGAAAATGTTCCTTTTCAGTATAACTAGTGGTTAAATTAAATTGAACATATATCACACACATCACATAACATATATAACGTGAGGCACGAATTCTAATTTCACATTACAACTTTATTTTCACATTTAGAAAGTCCTTATTCAGATAAGAAATAATTTGTAGCTCCTGTGATATGTAAATTCATACTTGTTTCCAGGAAACTTAAAATAGTAATAAAAATATGTTATTCTAAAACTTGGGATATGTGAGGCCCGGCCCGGCCCTCGTTCAATTCTTTCATTTACGTGTTCATCGGAATATTGGCGAATTTCTCGATGAAGGTGGTATACACATATTTTTACACCCGGATGTTAAGGGTTCGAATCCCGAGGGCAATTTATTGTTTTACAATTTCTCTTTCGTTATATACAGAACAATCTAGTTGGTAAATAGTTCTCTTTCTTTATATACAGAACAATCTAGTTGGTAAATAGTTCTCTTTCTTTATATACAGAACAATCTAGTTGGTAAATAGTTCTCTTTCTTTATATACAGAACAATCTAGTTGGTAAATAGTTCTCTTTCTTTATATACAGAACAATCTAGTTGGTAAATAGTTCTCTTTCTTTATATACAGAACAATCTAGTTGGTAAATAGTTCTCTTTCTTTATATACAGAACAATCTAGTTGGTAATTAGTTCTCTTTCTTTATATACAGAACAATCTAGTTGGTAATTAGTTCTCTTTCTTTATATACAGAACAATCTAGTTGGTAATTAGTTCTCTTTCTTTATATACAGAAAAATCTAGTTGGTAAATAGTTCTCTTTCTTTATATACAGAACAATCTAGTTGGTAAATAGTTCTCTTTCTTTATATACAGAACAATCTAGTTGGTAAATAGTTCTCTTTCTTTATATACAGAACAATCTAATTGGTAAATAGTTCTCTTTCTTTATATACAGAACAATCTAGTTGGTAAATAGTTCTCTTTCTTTATATACAGAACAATCTAGTTGGTAAATAGTTATCTTTCTTTATATACAGAACAATCTAGTTGGTAAATAGTTCTCTTTCTTTATATACAGAACAATCTAGTTGGTAATTAGTTCTCTTTCTTTATATACAGAACAATCTAGTTGGTAATTAGTTCTCTTTCTTTATATACATAAAAATCTAGTTGGTAAATAGTTCTCTTTCTTTATATACAGAACAATCTAGTTGGTAAATAGTTCTCTTTCTTTATATACAGAACAATCTAGTTGGTAAATAGTTCTCTTTCTTTATATACAGAACAATCTAGTTGGTAAATAGTTCTCTTTCTTTATATACAGAACAATCTAGTTGGTAAATAGTTCTCTTTCTTTATATACAGAACAATCTAGTTGGTAAATAATAACCTCGAGTCAACATCTTTCAACCGAATCTGAGAAAAGTGAAACCTCAATTAAGTGAAATAATATGTATTTGCTCCATGTAATGAATGAAGCACTAACAGCCCAAGGTTAATTTATAAATATAAAGTACAGTGCAGTGCATTGATTAAATAATAAAAACCATAACGTCATTAAGATAGGCAGGGATGAGATAGACCTCCACTTCACGTCCATATATTTTGTCATAAATACTATACTATTATAATAAGGGCTTCAATAAGGGTAAAGGTAGGAAAACCATTTAGACAGTCGATCGGAGCGTGGTTGTTATTGCGACAGAATTTTGAGTACTTGGGCTTTCAGGATGAATGACGAGTGGAAGAGATTGATGATGTGATATTTATGATTGTGTGCGGTATAGTGTGGGATGAATATTTTTGGTCTTTTTGGAGTGATGACGTGTGAGGAGTTGAATTTCGCAAGATGTTTCCAGTTGTAGTTGAGTGTCACTGTTTGTCAGGTTGATGAGAGCGTGCAACGGGGCTTTGTTTTTGTGTAATCAAAAATCGGAAAGAAGTATCGATTTATTTTTTTCATGCTAAATATCCTCAGTGAGATACAGGCAAAAGCCTAGTTTACTGGGAATACGATAAATGAAAGGCAACAAACCCAGATCAATTAAAATTTTATGTCCAAATCAAATTATCTGTTGTTTTTCTCAAATTGTGTATATTTCTTGTCATGTGTAATAATAAATAAATAAAGACTTTTTACTCTTGTGAGGGTTAATTTTGATTTTACAAAATAAGGTTCTCAAGTCATAAATGTAGGAGCATTGTATTTGAATTTAGTATCTTGCCAGTCTAGCATTCGCTAGAAGCGTCGAAGTTTTTCGGAATTGCCGCTATAGTGATAGCATCGTAGAAAAATCTGGATTAAATAAGTTCTCAACGCGTCCACTTTAAACGCATCCGTGTTTGTTTTTTCCTGGACGCTATTCTAAAAAGGAAACAAGCTGTCAATGGCCCACCGATCAATCAACGAGATATACCGTGTTGCTAGCTGTCACCAAATTGGAGGGAAATTGTGCGTCGTTCTGACCGTTATACTAATGTCCAGAATTGTGGTTAATCTTAGTCGATATGTGGGTGTGATGATATTTGAAAGTATTTCAGTGTCATGGAAATGGTTTCCATTATTTGCTTTGCTGGCTGACCCCTGATACGCCAAAGACGCATCATGGACAACAGCTTAATTTCGAGCATTCAGTAGTAACTGAGGAATTATTAGCGTCACTGGCTACGTCGAGCCGCCTTGGTTCTAACGCATTGCTCGAACGCGCTCTGCTTACTCCATAGCTCCAGGACCATGCCTTTCTACTAAGGCGCCGATCGGCCGTCGTTATCCGGCTTCATCTGAGGATCCTGGCTCTTGAGATCCTGCCGGCCTGTAAAGGCCATCGCTGTTGCTGGTAGTCATGACTTCATGCGTTATTTAAGTAGAACATTAAGTGTTTAAAAAATAATAAATCTGTGTTCTGGATGTGAGCCGATCCGAGATTGACTCAACCATCAGGTAATTTATATTGTAACCCCATTCTACATGTGATATCTATGGTGATAATCGATGTGGTGAGCCTTCTTAGAACCTTTTTGATAACTTTCCTTGTGTGAGTTCTATTTGTTTTGTCGCCACTTGGGTGTGCGAGACGGTCCTGGTGTCTCTGGCGTGTCTATGAGAACAGCCCTTTCATATTAAATGTCAAGGGAAAGTCTCCCTCGTCTCCGTGAGACAAGGAGTAGAACCATAACTGCCTTAACCTCATTGAACCCCTCTGGATAATTCCAGAGGATGATTTAAATATAAAACTTAACAATCCATATGTATTTCTTTATAAACCTTCCGATCTCCAAGCTTCATCATGAGTAACCAAGTTTCCAGAATCCTAACGATCTCCAGAGATGTATAGAGCATTGTTTAAACAATACCGCTGAGCTAGTAAAAGGGTAAAAGTCAATGTGATTTCTGTTGTTGGAATATAGCCTTGTAGAAATAATTTTGTAATTTTCTAAAATCTGTTACGTAATTTTGAAATTTTCTAAGAATGGCGCGGTTACGCGCGCAAGTGACCAGAATACAACTAGCGCCGCTCTGGTCATACAGAAAAGCAAATCGTAGCTGTTAGATTTTGACAGATATAAATCAAAACATAACCTCAAAAGTTGTTTACGTAATGGATTATAAGGATCGATGTTTCATTGCCACCAACGTTGGAATAACTTATATTTATTTAATTTGGATGAAAGGTTATCCCACGAGAAACATGCCTGACACTCTTTCAAAATTAGATTTACTTGGTATTGCCATTTTATGGGTCTTCTTTAACTTCTCTCACCTTTTACACCATTTTTATAGATAATTTTAGTTAAATTTTCATCATTTAATCTTTGTATGTGGCGGAACCACATAGAATCATGTGCCGGAATCACATAGAAATAATAATTGAATATTAAAATATATATATAAAAATGCAAATGTAGACTTCTTTTTAATTCTTAGTTAACCTATCAAGCTAAAAATATTGTGTTAAAAACATAAATGCACTTTTTTCATTTGAAGTATATTAATGTTTATACTTTTGCCTGAAAATTATTGAATGAAAACTTTTTGAAATATAAATTAAGTATATTTAATTAACATTACATATTTTTGTAGAAAAAAAATTTATTGGTTTTAAATTCTAATGTTTTATTTTGTAAATTTAATATTCGAAAAAAAATTGGCAACCACTGCTCAAATAATATAGACAAGATAGAGATAATTTAGTCGCACATTGACAGAATACTTCTTGGGACGATCCTTCTTCAGGGAGGTACAACACGAGCACGCACGTCCCCGTATATGTTATGTTATGTACCCCTTGTTTTATATCACCTTGTGTTTTATGTACTAAAATCATCTCTTTATCATAATTATTCCGTTGTTCTGAACTCATTTTCCAGCATACGAGGTATATTGTAGCTACGCAAATAATTTTTTTTTTTTTAAATTATAATTTGAGAAAAAAATTTAAAAACAAATGTCACACCAAAACAATGTTTAAATATTGTGTAAGGTAACTTTAAAATTTTGTTGAACAATATAATGTAGAAGATTCCAATACTCAATGTGATTTAGGTGATACTACTAAAGGTCTTGGTTGTCTCGTCATCCAATATGAACGATTATGAAAATATTTTTTTTTAATTTTTTTTTTATCCACTTTGCACGGATTTCTCCTGTTACACAAAGAGGGTTTGCTTCTAGCGTTAGCTTATTCGTTAGGAATAATATCAGCCAGGATTCTTGTCATACTGCTAGACGGTACCGAGAATATATCAACCGTGTCATTCAGTTGGTTCAATATCTCTATACCACGGGTGACTGAGTGTTTAGCCATGATATTCGTCCTGTAAGTTGGTATGTAGAACAGAGGGTGATTCCTTGCACGGCTATATTTATTGTGTACATATAAACTTAGTGCTTCTAGAATCGCGGGACAGTTAAAGGAACCTTGGAAAACCTTTATTAGGAATATCGCAATGGATTCTTGCCTTCTTGTTTTGAGGCTTCTATAGTTACACACCGTGAGAAGTTCGACATGGTGAGCATATTTTGGGTAATCGCCCTTTGTTCTGTACCATAGATATCTGAGGAATTTTTTTTGTATTTTCTATATTGTTTTTGTATTTGAGCTGGTGAGGAGCCCAAACCGTAGATGCATATTCTAATTTGGTTCTAATTAGATAATTATATAAGTTTCGGAGGATAACGGTGCTGTTAAATTCTCTTGATATTCTCATTACAAAACCGAGTAGTTTGTAACAGTCCGATATCAAACGTGAGACATGGTTAACGAACGTGAGTCCGACATCGAAGGTTACGCCCAAATCCTTGAATTCAGAAACTCTGTTTAGTGCCACTCCCTGTATAGTATACTGATGGTGGATTGGTGAAAACGATCGACTATAAGATACACAGACACATTTATTAATGTTGAACAGAAGATGATTTTGCTCACTCCAGGAGACTAGGGAGTCTAGGTCCTGTTGTAACTGTGCACAGTCGTGAGGTGAATTGATCTTTTTGAATATTTTCAAGTCGTCAGCGAACAATAGACATGTCGAGTGACTTATGGAATTTTGAATGTCGTCTATTAATATGAGGAATAGTAGGGGACCTAAATTGGATCCCTGTGGTATACCAGATCTTGCGATTAATTCCACAGAAGACTTGTTATGGATTGTTACATATTGAGATCTTTCTTTTAGGTAAGATGCAAATAATCCAATTAGATTATCGCTGAAGCCAAGTTTGTGCATTTTCTTAAGTAATATATCCATAGATAAGACGTTCATAATGTATGACATACAATATTAAGGGAAGATGCTTTAAAGCGTCAGTTCATAAATTTATTAACCCTACAGCTCACTTTTCAGAAAAAAAAGTAGTCAGGTTTTTGGTGGAAATCTACTTTCTTTAAGCGATCAAACAGAAAATATCTATATTTGTACATGCATACGTCGAAAGATACAAATAAAACATCTTGAAACTTGAAAGATCACGCAAGGATACTATTAAAATACAAATTGTAATTTATTTTATCAAACACTGTTTATTCCACTTTTTTGCAACGGTATAACCCTACCGGTTTCAAGGCTTTCCCCTCATCATCAGGGGAGCGCAAACAAGACTAAATTCTGTTCGAACTCTAATTCCTTTTGATTGATGATATCTCACTTTATATGAAAAATAATGTTCGGGTGATTGTCCGTCTTTGTGGGGTTCGTGAGCATGTTCTCGCGTATATATTTATGGATTTCGTGGGGATAGATAGTCATTTGAATGATTTATGCGACCACGTAACTTGCTTCATTTACTTTTGTCTGGTTGGTTTGGAAGAGATTGCCACCTGGCAATAAACCCGCCACATTGTATTGCAATAAAAGTATTAAATAAATAAATAATTTATTCTGAAATGGCTAATAATTGTCACCGTGAAAATCATACTTTTTCTATTGATGATGCCAAATTCTTACATATCAGTAGTAACGAAAATAAACTGGACAGATTAGAGGCCCTAGAAATTTCTAAGTCACAACACCGAGGCGAACATCTGGTAAACAAATATATCCCAGAAATCGTCCCATGCCTCCCTTACACCTCAGTCCACAGCCCGAAAGTCCCCAACCGTTGAAGCGTGTATATCGGTGCCAGTTCGAACATAATTTAGTCTTGTTTGTGCTCCCTTGAAGATGAGGTGAAAACCTTGAAAACGGTAGGGTTATACCGTTACAAAAAAGTGGAATAAAAGGTGTTTGATAAAATTAATTACAATGTCTTTAAACCTCCACAACGTTAATGCCTTAACTATAAAGAATATAAAATATAAATTACGAATAACATAAAGCATTATCCTAATTATAAAGATGAACCCGATGCATCGCTATCGATTTATTAATGTTCGGTTATATCTTAGTCAGCGGCGTTCTTAAATCCCCGCGATCAGTTATTCACAGTAGGTTTCTTCTTTTAGTTAACAGAGTTGAGAACCCACGTTTCATTTAATATGATGAAGGAAATGCATTTGTAGCCTTTGCAATCAGAACTGTTGGTAATCATGTTTAAATTTCAATTCCTCATTAGTTCTTTCTTCTATCAGTCATCTTGTCATTTTGGAGATTCGTATGTGTTTGTACAATACTTGAAAAGTGACTCAAAACCCAATCGTGTATGTTCATTTTAAGAATGTCTTCTAATGGTTGATTGAAGACCTCCTTAAAATTTCATTTTTGAAATCCATCAAGTTGGCTCGTAAAGCATCATCTTCGTTTCCTAAGAACTCGAGCACTGATTCCGAGAGTTGACAAAATCGATCCAAACAGCCACTTTTTGGTAGCGAGTGATTAACCTTTCCTTCCCTGTGTTGTGTATCTTCTACACGTTGCTTCTAATAACCATCAATATCTCTATAAATATTATAAATACAAGGTTAAGATTTTAGGTATTCCTCCATAATATATTTACGCATTGATTTAAAAAATAATATTAATAATAATCAGAATTTATCGACTACATCGTAGGTGTTTTGTAAAGATCGAAAACAAATTCGCATTTAAACGCGGCGAGTGCCTCGTCTTGACGATAGGTGAATAGTATGCGGGAAGCGCGACACTATATTCGCATCTCACTCTTGCATACTAGACTGAATTGCGAGGAGCTGAATTGTCTCAACGTCGCAAGCAAAGGCGTATGCGCCGGGGTATGCGACTGACGTTCCGCGCCACTAGTTGCCTCTAGGTTTGCGAATAGGTTAGACGTACGCCCGTTCCGTGAGCGTTTTATAATGTTTTCAGATGGTTTTTTAATGTTTTCAGCAAATAAATCTCAATTATTATAATTTTTAACTTCAATTATAATTAATTAAGGGGATTATCTATGAATGTTCTTATTTTTCCGATTTAAAATCGCTAATTTTTTATTGCGTACTCACTACCCAACACCGTAACACGCGTATTATTTTTATCACCGTAAGGGAAGGGTTAAATTCTTAATAGTTTTTAATATAAAGTTGTCCAAACAATCTAACATATCATTTAATGAATTGGTTTTGATTTTGTTGATTGCTTTTATGATATACGAACGGTTTTTAAGAAAAAAATATCCTCTTTTCTTTTTTTATGCTTCCACCGACCCCTTATTTTTATTCAACGCCCCTCACTCGCACCCGAGCCTACTTCCACACCTGGATTGTTCCAGCGCCCCCGAGGGGGCGGTATCACACACTTTGGCAAGCACCGCTTTAGATGATGGAATTGAGTAGCGATCATTTTAGTTATGGAATATTATTTTACTCAAGCTACCTCGAGTAAATTACACGTCCAAAGGTATAAAATAACTCAAAGCACTGCAAAGATATAACAGTGTTTCAAATCTGTTACCTCAGGGTCTTCTGCCAGGCTTGTCGTTGCTGAGCCTCGTAGTCTAGGATCCCCTCGCCATTCCAATGTTCATTTAGCTGGAAAGCGAAGCAGTATCGTACAGTTTTCTTCTATCTTATTTTTTTCTGCTTTTTATGTAAGTCATTGCACACCAGCAAACTTACCGGCCACATCGGTGCGTCAGATCCGGTGGCACACTTAAATTAAGACGTCGGTCATTTTTTTTAATAGATATGACCGAAGTCATAGGTATCGTTATTCCCCCGAATACTAGGCAGAACATATACCTGTATCATTCGAAAATAGTAGCATAGCACGCGGCTCGAACCGGCGACCTTCCGATGTAATGCTTTTGGAGAATACGAGCGTACATTCTCGTACATGAGCGTGCGATGCGAACTGACGACTGACTAAATACGAGTATAATGATTACATATTAAGAATTGATGCTTTTCCTTTTGTTGCTTAAATGCGTTTAGCAACAAGATAGATAATTATTGTCACAAGATTAATACAATAGTTTGGACCGAACACAATTGTTTATTTAAGAAATAATTCTTTATTCTTAATTATATTTTTTTTTCACAATTTTTTTTATATTGTAACTTAAGATTTTTTTAAATTCTCGTGTTTTTATATGGCTGAAATTAATTATTATTACTAGTGAAATATTTAATATGTTAAACGCCACGCTTTGTGTTTATTCTTTCTAGAAATATCTTTCCATTTATAAGACCGATTTACAAATCATTTAAGTTTAATAGCTAATGTTTTAAATCGTTCAAAAAGTGCTTTATAATTATTTAACTTAAATTATTTTTATACCGTTAAAACATCGTAAAAATTATGTTTCAACGGTGATTACACAAATTATCACAATATGTGTGAATTGCCTTCGTATTTAAAAAAAAAGTGAAAATCGACTTTATCTCACAGAAATATGAAGAATATTGTCAAATATGCGGATTATTGTCAAATATGCGGATTCATGACTGCTGCATATTATAGGGATTCATGACTGCTGCATATTATAGGGATTCATGTCTGTTGCATAATATAGATATTCATGACTGCTGCATAATGTAGGGATTCATGACTGCTGCATATTATAGGGATTCGTGACTGCTGCACAATATAGAGATTCACGACTGCTGCATATTATAGGGATTCATGACTGCTGCATAATATAGAGATTCATGACTGCTGCATATTGTAGGGATTCATGACTGCTGCATAATACAGGGATTCATGACTGCTGCACAATATAGAGATTCATGACTGCTGCATAATGAAGGGATTCATGACTGCTGCACAATATAGAGATTCATGACTGCTGCATAATGAAGGGATTCATGACTGCTGCATAATATAGGGATTCATGACTGCTGCACAATATAGAGACTCACGACTGCTGCATAATGTAGAGATTCATGACTGCTGCATTATATAGGGATTCATGACTGCTGCACAATAGGCTTATTTCTAGAGGAAAGTGGGTACAATATTTTTTTCTTGATTTCATTTTCAATCAAATCATGTTTCAATAAAAAAAATCCTGTATTGTATAAAAAAAACTTGAAACATTTCTTTTTATTCTGGATGTCAATAAACTTTCTTTATGTTTCAAATAAAAAGAATTTCGAAGGGAGTGTTTTTATATTTCTATTTTTTTGTGAATTTGAGACACCGGGATACTTTTTTCTCAAATAGAGGCTGTTATGCTGGCGCATGGGACGGGGACGGGGACGGGGACAGGGACAGGGACAGGGACAGGGACAATGGGAGACATCTGGGAACCATTATGGTTTTCTCTATTCTACTCGTACTTGTAATATAGTTTCTTTAAAGCTAAAATAGAAATAATCTTTCCGGGATAGCTGATTATCTTATATTTATAATAAATTCAAAATTTTGTTTATATTTTCATTGGTTAATTACGAATATTTGATTAAACTTGCATCTGTATTCCAGCCGGGGGTTGCGGGTTCGAAAAAAGGGTTTGTCTGGTTTTCACTTCTAGTTTATTTATTTCTGGTTGGTTGCAAGTATTGCTGCATGACAATAAACCCACCAAGCTGTTCTGTATACAACGAAAGTGTAATAAAATATAGCACAATATGTGAAACAAAGTAATTCATGCGTTATCAAACGGTTTAGACTCATCTTGCACGATCTTCTCGATCTGACACCTCTCCAAGGTAAGAAAAAAACTCAACATCATCTTTGATGTTTTCCAAATCTCGTTAATGATATGAGTGCATAGAATTTTATTGATTATCTGATGTAACTGAAATCAATAACGCCTTTCTACCAACCAAGGGCTGTGGACTCGATTCCTGTTAGTATCCGAATTTTTTCAAAGAATTCCAGTTATGTTTTCATTTAATATATGCTACATCCCTCTGGTTGGTTCAAAGAAATTGACACAATGTAATAAATTCGTCAAAGTATACAACGATAGTGTATTAAGTTCAAAATCTTGAAACAATACTACGATGACACAGATTTTGTTGTGATTTAAATCTGAAATAATGCCGAACGCAAAGATTAACTTGAGTAAAAATGTAATGAATTATAAATATGTATGTTATGCCCGTCAACCTTAAACTACCTGTAACAATGGTTTGAAAAAGAAGAAATTGTTTTGGTTTACATGACAAGTACAGTATTTTTACGTCTACATAATATCTTCTCACTGTCTGCGAAGACTGTTGGGGCCAGCTCTCCTCGTCCTCAGGTTGTATGCTCTTCTGTCCCGGACTACGTCCCCCAGGCCGTGCCCCTGCATCAGGTTATCTTTTTGCACCACCCATGAATTCTTTGGTCTTTCTCTGGTTGTTATTCGAGGAAGATCCATGGAGATTGCCTGGTTCACAATGTGATCGGGTGCTCTGCGTCCAACGTGCCCATACCATCTCAATCGCCTCTCCTCCATCTTGCTGTTGATGTCTGTAACACCCAGGCTTCCACGAATGCGTGAGCTTTTTATTTTGTCTCTTAGGGACACATCTGCTGACCATCTTAGCATGCGCATTTCAGCAGTTTCTAGTTGCCTAGAGTAAGAGGTATACATCGTCCAGCATTTGGAGCCATAGAGGAGTGCGGGTCTGACAATCGTTTGGTATACTTTTCCTTTTAACTTTACTGGCATTTTCGGATCACATAGAACTCCCGTCATTGATCTAAACTTCATCCATCCCACACTAACTCTATGTGTTACATCTGCTGCACATCCTCCATCGCTTTGGATGAGTGACCCGAGATACTTAAAGGAGTCACAATTTGGTAATGTTTCTCCATCCATTTCCATTACGGGAGTGACAGACATTTAAATCTGAAATAATGCCGAACGCAAAGATTAACTTTAGTAAAAATGTAATGAATTATAAATATGTACATATGTTATGCCCGTCAACCTTGAACCACTTGCAACAATGATTTGAGAAAGAAGAAATTATTTTAGTTTACATGACAAGTACAGTATGTTTACGTCTACATAATATACGAAACAATAATTAGTTGCCTGTTATTTGTTGTCACCGCAGGAAATAAGACTTTTGTCTGTGTCGTCCCGAGAACACACGCTTATGAAAAAATATATTTATACTTTTATCAATTATTGTTTGATTTTTCGTCAAAAATCTTAAACCCTTCATCAGTTGTGAGACGTATTTACGATTATGTACGACATGGTTCAACCCTTAGCGTACTGTATTAATTCAAACAAATAAACAGCTTAACAATTCTTCAGGGCAATTTCAAACACGATTGTAATAGCCCAACGAATACGTTACACCGAGAAAAAAATTTAATATGCACGAGTAATGATCGTAACCACATGACAGTTGATTGAAAAGTTAATGATTTTTTTCTAATTTAAAATTGCAACAACATAAGTGTATGTGAGAATTGTAGATATAACTATTTAGCAAATTCTCACTTACCTGGACTCCATAAGAACGGATATGAGTAAGCCGTAGTCTCGGACATTTTAAGGGTTTGACCCATATGAGGGTATCTGGAAAAGCACTTCCGAATATCCGATCCTTGTGAGATGGATCTCGCGTGTCTCACGAGGACTTGTAAACAGTTTTTGGAACTGCCTCTGTTGATGATTGTATTTATTCCCGCGCTGAAGAAGGTTTATAAATTTACAGCTGTCTGATTCTGTCCTTTATATTTTATTTTCAGTTTGTTATTCAAGGATTGCTCTTTCGTGTCTGTATTTAATTTTTTTTTCAACTTTTTTGAAAGTGATATATTAGCATCTTGAGATATTGATTGTTTCTGGGACGAATTGACTTTAGGCCAGGGCTGTGGAGTCGGAGTCGGAGTCGTGGAGTCGGAACATTTTAGGCGGAGTCGGAGTCGGAAAAAACCAACCGACTCCGACTCCGTTTAATTATTTTAACATTTTCTTTAACTCATCTAATGCTGAGAACACGCCTGGCGTGTCCATGTAAACATCTGCTTCATGCTCAAAACACGCGCGGCGTGTCCATGCCTAAATATTGTTAGTGTATTATATCAGCATACGATATTCGTTCATTACTTCGGAAGATCTACAAAATTAGATATAAAAACAGCAATACTGCGATATCCTGAAATTATTCAAGATTCAGCGCTGACCGTCACGGCCTTACCACTTACCACCTACACAAGTTAAGAGCTTCCATAAATCCTGACTTATTTTGAGATCTAATTCCATTTAGACCACGAATAGGAAATAAGATTTATATAAAGTATATTTACTTTCAAAAATCTTATCTTGTGTTCTATTCAATATTGAATCAAAATAATAATAAACAATATTAATAAGATTTAGTTAACGTATGAAAACAAATGAAGCAACCTTTTTATTTTATTTTAAAGTGTTTTCTTATTTTTTTTAATACCTACCTGTGTTGTTTTTCTAATTATTTTAAAAGTTTTATTTAATTCTTATTTTAAATATTAATATATATTTTTAATATTATTTTTGTGTGAAGATATTGCTTAATGCGTATTGCTTATATATTTTTTTATTAAACTGTTTCATTTGTGTACGAATACAATAAATTTTTAATTTATACCTGTATCCATTATTAATAAGTCAATATAAATACATTAGGTAGACGCAGTAAATTATAAAATAAAATAAAAATTGAAGTCAGACTCAAGAGTTGGAGTCGGAGTCGGTAAATTTTCATCCGACTCCACAGCCCTGCTTTAGGTTGTCCTTATGGTATGCATATTTTGGTTGTCCTTGTGGTATGCATATTTTGGTTGTCCTTATGGTATGCATATTTTGGTTGTCCTTATGGTATGCATATTTTGGTTGTCCTTATGGTATGCATATTTTGGTTGTCCATATGGTATGCATATTTTGGTTGTCCTTATGGTATGCATATTTTGGTTGTCCTTATGGTATACATATTTTGGTTGTCCTTATGGTATACATATTTTGGTTGTCCTTATGGTATGCATATTTTGGTTGCCCTTATGGCAAACATATTTTGGTTGCCCTTATGGTATGCATATTTTGGTTGTCCTTATGGTATGCATATTTTGGTTGTCTTTATGGTATGCATATTTTGGTTGTCCTTATGGTATGCATATTTTGATGTTTTTGTACGTCTTCATATTGATGTCAAAAGTCAAAACGTCAGGTTTGGCGCAGTGCGGGCTGTCCGTTTTTGGACGGCTCCATATTGTGTTGGCGACTTAAATAGTTTTATATGCTTGGGTATACTTGTTTCTTAACATTTATTTTGTTGGAATTGTTCTAAATTATTTGTATTTTTTTATATTCTATCTTTGCGCAATGTATAAAGCACTCTCTAGTAGTTTATCATTATTGTTAATTATTATTCATTATTATTATTGTTAAATGGTACATTTCATCATTTATAAATAAATAACTTAAAACCAAAACATCAACACAGCGTACCATTGGCTGTCCGATTGTAATCTAATCCTTTGGCCATGCATAATACGGCAATGATCGAACTAAAAATAGAAATACAACTTTACCCCGCTTCGTGAGTCCGCTTGAAGCAGCTTATTCAGATAATAGGGTTAATCGATCAAATCGAATCGTTTACCCTCAACACTATCCAATGTTACATTGTTTGGTTGCTGTTGGTCTAGTAGAGGTGTAGGCTTCCCCTTTTATCCCGAACACCGAGGTTCAGTTTAGTGGAGAATCGATTAGAATAAACAGCACACAAAGCACAAAGCACACAAAGCATTCTGTAGGTAGGGCCTGGAAATATGCGGCAGTCAGGATTCACTCTGTTGAGTCCTTAAGAATAAATTGTAATGGAATATTCGTTACTTAGTCTCGAAGATAAATCTGTTTTGTTTCGTGTTGATATTTAAAAAAAATATGTATTTCAAAGTTTTTGTTTTTAAAGGTTTTGGTAATAAATGCTTACTTTAATGTGAAATAAGGGGGAAAAAACATATACTCGTATGTATGTATATACCACCATGTCATGTTTTTGGGGTTGGCAGAAAGGACAGATCTTTGTGTCTTTTGTTGGCAGAAAGGACAGATCCATGCACACATCTATCTCTCATTCACATCCATACTTCTCATCATAAATGCTGTCCTGTTTCTCGCACTTCTTACCTTTCCCTGAATTAAAATGTATCCTTCCACTCTTTTCTCGGTCTATCTCTTTCTCCTTCTTCATTAATTTCAGACTATGGATAATATTTTGTTAGTCTTGAGCACCAACAATATTTTTCACAGTGGCTCAACCATCTTAACATTTCTTTTTTTTAAACTTATTTTCTTCTCTAAACAAAATAATCCTTATTCGATTATCCCATTATTCTATCAAGTATTGGAACATCCGATATTTTACGCCAGCCAACTATTCCTATCACATTTTTTTCTAATCCTATTCCTACCTTTCAACGCTCAGCCTTCACTTCAATACATCAATGTTGGCACTAGCACACAACTGTACACAATATTTTTGAAAAATTCACGATTGGTATTTTGGCAAAAAACAGTAAAATATACGCCACTGATCTTATTACCCGCAACAAACAACATAAGAAAAATAGGACTTAAAATAAGCTTCGATTTAGTCAATTTTTATTTATTTTACACATGACAAGAAATATACATAATTTGCGAAAAAACCACAAATAATTTAATTTGGACACACAATTTTAATGGATCTGGGTTTGTTGTCTTTCATTTGTCGTGTCCCCAGTAAACTAGGCTTTTGCCTGTATCTCACTGAGGACATTTAACATGAAAAAATAAATCGATACTTCTTTCCGATTTTTGATTTTATAAAACCCCGTTGTACATTCTCATCAACCTGACAAACAGTGACACTCAATTACATATGTATACATCACGCGAAATCAAACTTCTCACACTTCCATCACTCCAGATATACCAGAACGTTCATCCCACAATACACCGCACATATTCATAAAAATAAAAATAAAAATATTTAAAAATATAAATACAAAACAACAAAAAACACCACACTCAAGAGCTCACATAAACCTCTTCCACAATTCATTCCTAATTCGTATGCGACAGTGGTAACCTCACAAGGTTGTACTGTTTATAACAAAACATCTCTCAGGATTGTTGGAAGAGATTACCACACAGCGTTAACCTCACAAGGTTGTACTGTTTATAACAAAAACATCTCTCAGGATTGTTGGAAGAGATTACCACACAGCGGTAACCTCACAAGGTTGTACTGTTTATAACAAAACATCTCTCAGGATTGTTGGAAGAGATTACCACACAGCGGTAACCTCACAAGGTTGTACTGTTTATAACAAAACATCTCTCAGGATTGTTGGAAGAGATTACCACACAGCGGTAACCTCACAAGGTTGTACTGTTTATAACAAAAACATCTCTCAGGATTGTTGGAAGAGATTACCACACAGCGGTAACCTCACAAGGTTGTACTGTTTATAACAAAACATCTCTCAGGATTGTTGGAAGAGATTACCACACAGCGGTAACCTCACAAGGTTGTACTGTTTATAACAAAAACATCTCTCAGGATTGTTGGAAGAGATTACCACACAGCGGTAACCTCACAAGGTTGTACTGTTTATAACAAAAACATCTCTCAGGATTGTTGGAAGAGATTACCACACAGCGGTAACCTCACAAGGTTGTACTGTTTATAACAAAAACATCTCTCAGGATTGTTGGAAGAGATTACCACACAGCGGTAACCTCACAAGGTTGTACTGTTTATAACAAAATGTAATACATGATTCGCTCGGGTTCTGTCATAGCTGCTTGATCTGATTCGTTTAAAGAGTTTGCTCTTTGAACGACACTTCATAAAATTGCCCTTCAAACGAAATGAAATATAAGATCCGACCCCGATGCAGCACAATTCTAATAACATTTAAGATAAGGTTAGGGGTAGTAAGAAGAAAAACATAATTCTATTTTTATTCACATTTAGAATGATAATTAAATTAACTAAAACAAAAATTACAGTAAAAATCACTTAAAATAATATGATTTTCTTCGTTACGTTAGAACATCGGTAGTTCAATAGTTCAATTGATAAACAAACAGCGATGCCCATCCCTACAGAAAGGTAACATAGAGGGGACGGGCACATTGCGGGCGAGCACGCACGTGAACTGGCGCGATAGATCCGAGCTGATAAGAGGTTCTCGCGAGTCTGCGGAGACGGGGGCTGGGCTGGGCTGGGCTGACCCAGATAGTGTAATTAATTAGACTGATCGGTAAATTAGATCCGGCTGTTAGGGTGATTACGAATTGTTTTATAATAATTAAAACTCCGTTTCTAACAAAGAACCTTTATCCGTGTGCGACACTACGATGAATTGCTAGATAACATGTCGTTGATTTAGAAAGAGATTTGATAAAATTATTGTTATCATCACCTTACACGATCCATCAGGGAAACAGGGATGTCACAAAACGTCTACCGCTCGGTACTCCACGTTATCATCACCTTACACGATCCATCAGGGAAACAGGGATGTCACAAAACGTCTACCGTTCGGTACTCCACGTTATCATCACCTTAGACGATCCATCAGGGAAACAGGGATATCACTAAACGCCTAACGCTCGGTACTCCACGTTATCATCACCTTACACGATCCATCAGGGAAACAGGGATGTCACAAAAGGTCTACCGCTCGGTACTCCACGTTATCATCACCTTACACGATCCATCAAGGAAACAGGGATATCACAAAACGTCTACCGCTCGGTACTCCACGTTATAATCACCTTACACGATCCATCAGGGAAACAGGGATGTCACAAAATGTCTACCGCTCGGTATCCCACGTTATCATCACCTTACACGATCCATCAGGGAAACAAGGATGTCAAAAAACGTCTAACGCTCGGTACTCCACGTTATCATCACCTTACATGATCTATCAGGGAAACAGGGATGTCACAAAACGTCTACCGCTCGGTACTCCACGTTATCATCACCTTACACGATCCATCAGGGAAACAGGGATATCACAAAACGTCTACAGCTCGGTACTCCACGTTATCCCACGTTCTCGTCAGGCTGAGACTACTAATTTCCGTGTTCAAACGCTATTGTTAGATTAAAAAGAATTTATAAATATAAAACGAAACAATAGAGCAAGTTGAGGAAATGTTGTATCTTGTAAGCATGTTCACATGGATGGCCACGCTAATTGCGATATCGAAGGAAAATATCCAGCTGGAAATACGAGTAGAGTGGATCCTGGGTCCTGGGTAACGCAATGGGTGTATGGTACTTCGAAGAGTAGTTCAATAAAAGTAAAATCGGTTGCTCAAAGTGGAAGCTTGGCTCTCAATACGTGTCTAAGGATATGGAAGCAAAACTTGGCCTTATAAAAAAGCTATCAATGTGTAAAAATACAATAAAAACAATATGAGGACCAAATGTAGAAAAAGAAGAACGCTTAAGGAATAACATCAAAGCATACCGATCAAAAGATTGAAGGATAGAGCCACGGATAAAACCTACATTCCCCGTAATAAAGGTGTTGTAGAAATCTCTTTAGGACTGCCTCAACTATTAAGGAGATCTGGTTGGTTGGTTCCATATTATTGAGCTGTATGTTACTCCAATCTTTTCCGAACCGGTGAATTATAAAGACACGTCATAATAGCGCCACCACTAAATGCCTTCGAGACTTTTATAAGTTACAAAATAAGGCAATAAGTCCGCCAAAATGCATATTGGAATGGTATAAGATGATAATCACTGCTAAATTATTTCCATCCCTTGCATTGTGGTTTGTATGTGTGAACATCATTCCCATCCCTTGCATTGTGGTTTGTATGTGTGAACATCATTTCCATCCCTTGCATTGTGGTTTGTATGTGTGAAGATCATTTCCATCCCTTGCATTGTGGTTTGTATGTGTGAACATCATTTCCATCCCTTGCATTGTGGTTTGTATGTGTGAAGATCATTTCCATCCCTTGCATTGTGGTTTGTATGTGTGAACATCATTTCCATCCCTTGCATTGTGGTTTGTATGTGTGAACATCATTTCCATCCCTTGCATTGTGGTTTGTATGTGTGAACATCATTTCCGTCCCTTGCATTGTGGTTTGTATGTGTGAACATCATTTCCATCTCTTGCATTGTGGTTTGTATGTGTGAACATCATTTCCCATTTGTCATTTTACTCTTATAAAATTTGGACTCCTTGAGGCTTTTCTTTTTTTCGTTCTTGCTGGCAACCTGAGGTGATACACGTGGCCTTACTTTTTATTTTGTTTTCTGCCATATATTTTGTTTTTTTTTTAAATCTAAATATACGGGGGTGTGGGCTATAAGCCCCACGATGTCCTTGCGGTCGGGCTCGCCCTACATTAGTGGGGTGTATCTCGGCCGGGGGAATGTTTGTGGGATGAGCCCGGACCTTTTAATGTATTCTATCTTAAATGTGTTTTCTACAGTTTGTTTTGAGATGTATGTGCGATACTCGGAATGAATTTACAATTCCATATATATGTACACATTGTGTTGCTGTCAAGGAAACTTTATTTGTTTGTTTGAATTAATCTGAGGCGGTATTTGTGGATTTGTTTATTTTTCTGCCATCTATTTATTTTCTGTTTATTATTCTTCTTCTTATTCTACACGTGCGAGGGTGTGGGCTGAAAAACATCTGGTGTCCCCGTAGCTGCGCTCGCCCTATATTGGTGGGGTGTATCTTGGCCGAGGGGATGTTATTAGATGATCCTAGACCTTTTGATAGCTTCTGTCTTTTATTTATTTTCTGCAATTTATGTGTTTTTGAAGTGTTATTTAAACATATTATGAACATACTATGTTGCTATCAATAAACCTACATTTATTTATTTATACTAAATAGAAAATGAATGCTTTCCTTCGTGGCCTGGTGGTAAGATACTTGTCTGCCGATCCAGAGGTTGCGGGTTCGATCCCCGCTGGAACCCAGATTTTTTTAAATAGGATTCCAGTCTGGTTAACATTTGGAGCCTATAAAAACATATTTCTGGTTGGCTGGAAGAGATTGCCACATGGCAATAAACTCGCCAGAATAAAAAAAAAAAGGAAAACTAATGTACAAAATTTGAGAGAAGACGATGTCAAGCCTGGAATGCATTTGGCAAGCTGTGCTTTATTCTGAGATCTCCGAAGTATCAGATATAATAAAAAAAGGTCTATTCGAGTCATGTGTAACATATTTTGTGACATATAGGCTTAAGACGGTAACTTTCAAAAAGCAAATAACTGAATATACTCGTATCATAACGGGACAGGAAGACAAATGAAATGACAAGGCAGCTGACCAAAATAACTGAATATATCATAACGGGACAGGAAGACAAATGAAATGACAAGGCAGCTGACCAAAATTGTATGCCACTGAGATATTTGCCACTTAAAGATAGAACTGGAAAGGGTTCATTGCCAGATGTAACGAAGATAAGTAGACCCAAAAGTGTTGAAGTGGCGACGAAAGGTAGGAATATGGTTGGATGACATCAGACAATTGGTTGGGAGCAACTTGAATCAACGAGACTAGTCCAGGATATGGTTGGATGATATCAGACAATTGACTGGGAGCAACTTGAATCAACGAGACTAGTCCAGGATATGGTTGGATGATATCAGACAATTGGTTGGGAGCAACTTGAATCAACGAGACTAGTCCAGGATATGGTTGGATGATATCAGACAATTGACTGGGAGCAACTTGAATCAACGAGACTAGTCCAGGATATGGTTGGATGATATCAGACAATTGGCTGGGAGCAACTTGAATCAACGATACTAGTCCAGGATATGATTGGATGATATCAGACAATTGACTGGGAGCAACTTGAATCAACGAGACTAGTCCAGGATATGGTTGGATGATATCAGACAATTGGCTGGGAGCAACTTGAATCAACGAGACTAGTCCAGGATATGATTGGATGATATCAGACAATTGACTGGGAGCAACTTGAATCAACGAGACTAGTCCAGGATATTATTGGATGATATCAGACAATTGACTGGGAGCAACTTGAATCAACGAGACTAGTCCAGGATATGGTTGGATGATATCAGACAATTGACTGGGAGCAACTTGAATCAACGAGACTAGTCCAGGAACGAGTGGATAGGAGAGGAGACGGGGGACATACACGTATATCGGACCTACATAAACACTGAACTGATGATGTTGATGAAATATATAGATATCTGGTATTGTTGTAAATATTATATACACCGAATTGTACGAGTCAAGACGAGGAAATTCAGCAATATTCACACGTTTAATTCATAGGGGAAATTTGAATAACAAAGCAAAATTAAAGTCAGTTTACCCATTTTATAATAATATTATATAATATGTCAAATTAAGTGTTTTAACCTGTTAACCGCACGCGCATGAAATCCGTTACAGGTTCAGGTAAAATGCCGTCTAATGGGTTTTACACGAACACCATGATATTACTCCTGTTATATAATTTAATGAGAAACTTGATCAAATATAATATAATTAAATGTATATTTAAATCTGTTACATTTCATAATTTGCTAAATTATTTCCTAGACCTCTATTCTTCCATGTTTTGAGATTTTCGTGGTTCTTCGTATCATTTGTGTAAAGTCTTTCGTAGTATTGTACCGCGAAGTTTGGCTTATTGCGCTGATGTTTTGAAAACATCGTAGTTTTCATATTCAAGGCTTGTTTTTAGTCAACTTCACCCTGAAGACGGAAGTTGACTACATACAAGCTCTGGAGATGAAGAACTGCCACGATTTTGACTACATACAAGCTCTAGAGATGAGAACTGCCATGTTTTTGACTACATACAAGCTCTGGAGATGAGAACTGCTATGTTTTTGACTACATACAAGCTCTGGAGATGAGAACTGCTATGTTTTTGACTACATACAAGCTCTAGAGATGAGAACTGCCATGATTTTGACTACATACAAGCTCTGGAGATGAGAACTGCTATGTTTTTGACTACATACAAGCTCTGGAGATGAGAACTGCTATGTTTTTGACTACATACAAGCTCTAGAGATGAGAACTGCCATGATTTTGACTACATACAAGCTCTGGAGATGAGAACTGCTATGTTTTTGACTACATACAAGCTCTGGAGATGAGAACTGCCATGTTTTTGAAATGTCGGCATTACAAGCCGAAAGCAAGCGGTGTAATACTCCTAAATACTTAAATACAACTCTTATCTTCTTCTTCTTCATTCTGTGCTCAATTCTGAACTTTGTCGTCCTTTGCTATATCTGGATCTTAATGTTAACTCTTTTATTGGGTTCATTCACACGCCTTTCTTTTCATCAACTGAACCCGTGGTCACCAGTTGCTCTGTTTTTCGTAATTATTTCCTATTATTGATGATAGAGACGTTGCTGCATCTTGCGGTCCATAACGCGTAGAGCATCCACCTCTCCAACATCAGATTTCGAAGACATATACCATATTATTTCCCTTCTTTCTCATCGTCTATGTTTTCACTCAATACAACGCTATGGAGAATACTAGAGATCTGATCTATCAAGACGGATTGAGGTTCTTCTAAGCATAGACTTTTAAGTATTCATATCTTTATCAGAAACGTCATAGCTGATTTTATTTTATTTCTTACTTTTCATCAACCGTAGTACAATGTACCTTACAAATTTATTTCGAAAAAGATAGTAAGTGCTTTATTTATAATATTTACAAAATAATCTCAAATTCATAATAAAAAAAAAAACAATTAAACAAAACCAAATATAAAGAAACACCAACACAATAAAGCGTTAATACAAAATAATACATAAGTAACCAAGTACGCTAGTCAACATTATCACAAAATAATACATAAGTAACCAAGTACGCTAGTCAACATTATCACTAAAAGATTAAAAAAAAAACAGTTGATTCCACGATACGGGGCCACCTTGAACCAGCTGCCTGCATCTCACCACACCGATTTGAAATCAACGTGAAAAGAATCGTTTAGAAAAAATCTAAATCTCTCTATTTCTGTCACAAAGATTTAATTGTTTTATAGCTATATTTTCCCTTAATTTCCTATTTCTATATGGATAGGTGACTCATCAAAACAACAAAGCAATATCCCCTTCACTACACTACGAGTATCCTATGCCAACTTGGTCATTATGTTCCATTGTAGACTCGTCTGATCCCATCACTCACACTCTTAATGTCATTCATCCAGCGTTTTGGCGGTCTACCCTCTGGTCTGGTCTGGTCTGAGCCTCCAGTTCAACAGCCTCCCTGTCCACCAGCCAAACTAAGAAAATATGTGTCCATCATTCATAATCATTGTCATTATCACATGTCCTTATTAAATAAGCACATACATTATCACGACATAGCACATACATTATCACGACATGTCCTTATTAAATTAGACAGAAATAACAGATCTCCACTTTATTCTAACCTAGCACATACATTATCAAGACATGTCCTTATTAAATTAGACAGAAAGAGCAGATCTCCACTTTATTTTAACCCAAACACATACATTATCACGACATGTCCTTATTAAATTAGACAGAAAGAACAGATCTCCAATTTTTTCTAACCTAGCACATACATTATCACGACGTTATCTTATTAAATTAGGCAGAAAGTGCAGATCTCCACTTTATTCTAACCTAGCACACATAAATTATCACGACATGTCCTTATTAAATTAAACAGAAAGAGCAGATCTCCACTTTATTCTAACCTAGCACATACTTTATCACGACATGCCCTTATTACATTAGACAAAAAGAGCAGATTTTCACTTTATTCTAACCCTAGCACATACATTATCACGACATGTCCTTATTAAATTAGACAGAAAGAGCAGATCTCCACTTTATTCTAACCCTAGCATATACATTATCACGACATGTCCTTATTAAATTAGACAGAAAGAGCAGATCTCCACTTTATTCTAACCCTAGCACATACATTATCACGACATGTCCTTATTAAATTAGACAGAAAGAGCAGATCTCCCCTTTATTCTAGCCTAGCACATACATTATCACGACATGTCCTTATTAAATTAGACAGAAAGAACATATCTCCACTTTATTCTAGCCTAGCACATACATTATCTGGACATGTCCGTATTAAATTAGACAGAAAGAACAGATCTCCAATTTATTCTAACCTAGCATATACATTATAACGACATGTCCTTATTAAATTAGACAGAAAGTGCAGATCTCCACTTTATTTTAGCCTAGCACATACATTATCACGACATGCCCTTATTATTAAATTAGACAGAAAGAACAGATCTCCCCTTTATTCTAGCCTAGCACATACATTATCACGACATGTCCGTATTAGATAAGACAGAAAGAACAGATCTCCAATTTATTTTAACCTAGCACATACATTATCACATTTCCTTATTAAATTAGACAGAAAGAACAGATCTCCAATTTATTCTAACCTAGCATTTACATTATAACGACATGCCCTTATTAAATTAGACAGAAAGAACAGATCTCCAATTTATTCTAGCCTAGCACTTACATTATCACGACATGCCCTTATTAAATAAGACAGAAAGAACAGATCTACAATTTATTCTAACCTAGCACATACATTATCACGACATGTCCTTATTAAATTAGACAAAAAGAGCAGATCTCCACTTTATTCTAACCTAGCACATACTTTATCACGACATGTCCTTATTAAATTAGACAAAAAGAGCAGATTTCCACTTTATTCTAACTCTAGCACATACATTATCACGACATGTCCTTATTAAATTAGACAGAAAGAGCAGATCTCCCCTTTATTCTAGCTTAGCACATACATTATCACGACATGTCCTTATTAAATTAGACAGAAAGAACAGATCTCCACTTTATTCTAATCTAGCATATTATCACGACATGTCCTTATTAAATTAAACAGATAGTGCAGATCTCCACTTTATTCTAGCCTAGCACACACATCGTTATCACAACATGCCCTTATTATTAAATTATATAGAAATAACAGATCTCCAATTAATTTTAATCTAGCACATACATTATCACGACATTTTTTATTAAATTAGACAGAAAGAACAGACCTCCACTTTATTTTAACCTAGCACATACATTTTACTTCTGTCTCGTCCATAATCCCCATCCTACATATTCTCCAATTGTAACTCTTCCTTGGTTTTGAATTTGATTTATTTGGTGTGCCACATTTTTTTACGTTCAAGACTATTATTTTTAAATCTTTAAGTGGCCGAACAATTCTAGTCTTCCTTCCTTCATCCTCTAAGCACTGGATCTTCTTTCAACCCATATTTTTCTGAAATATCCATATTTTATAATGTATACATTGTTTTTCTACATATACTACGCAACGCTCTGATTTCTACAGTATTACAATATATTATTTAAATCACTTTTGACCACGTCTTTCTTGAATATCGTCATGATGGAACCAATATTCCATTATGAGCAGTCAACTTTGCATCTTTTAAAACGCTCTTTTTACAAAACACAATAAGTGCAGGTAACAAAACTTTTAAAATTTCAAGTTTTAATATTAGAAGATGCAATAAATTTTCAACTTAACGCGTGTAAATTTGATAGTCGAAATATATATCTTAAAATTCGATATTAAAGGATATGACTGAATAGTGGGGCTCATTAAAAGTTAGCCAAAGGGCCTTCATCTTGAAATACATGACACAGGACACAAGACACAAGGCGACCCCTCATATACACTTTTTTACTTGATTACAAAACTTCAACCAAAGTCATTAAAAGTAAATTTTCGAGAAAGTCTCCAACAACAAAAAGGCTAAAGGTTGGCGAACTTTTTTCTAAGAGGGGAAAAATATACTGTATGTTTATTTATAAAAGTGTATACGAGTATTTTGTATTTTGATCGTTATTTTTTTTCTTTTTTTTCTTACTCAATGTATTAGATATATCACTCTCAATCGAGATATTTATTGTTGTGTTACTTGTTCAGTAAATTGACAGCCGGATGTTTCGGGTTCGATTCCCGATGGTTCTCAAACATCAAAAAGGGTACAAGTGAGGTAAAATAGTTGATCTGGTAACACAACTTGCACGCGCCTAGCAGCTGTAGGAGTATTCCCAATACGTTCAATGACGAGCCTCGAGTTTCGTTCTAAATTCGAAGGCTCTATTACTGGGAGACAACATTGTCTCTAGGCTACGCTCTTCAACTTGTCCGAAACACTAATTCAGATAAGATAAGGCCAAAGTCACAGGTATACTTATATCTCTGAATACTGCCTATGTTGTTTAAGAAGAATAGCACAGCGTCCAGGGAGGTCCAGCGCATTTCCGCGTGACTATACTATGTCGTTTAAGGAGAATAGCACAGCGTGGAGTTTGACCTGGCGACCTACTCCACGGAGGTATAGCGCATTTTCGCGTGACTATACTATGTCGTTTAAGGAGAATATCACAGCGTGTAGTTTGAACTGGCGACCTACTCCACGGAGGTCCAGCGCATTTCCGCGTGACTATACTATGTCGTTTAAGGAGAATAGCACAACGTGGAGTTTGACCTGGTGACCTACTCCACGGAGGCAGAGCGCATTTCCGCGTGACTATACTATGTCGTTTAAGGAGAATAGCACAGCGTGGAGTTTGACCTGGCGACCTACTCCACGGAGGTATAGCGCATTTCCGCGTGACTATACTATGTCGTTTAAGGAGAATAGCACAGCGTGGAGTTTGACCTGGCTACCTACTCCACGGAGGTCCAGCGCATTTCCGCGTGACTGTACTACACCTGTAAAAATCAAACAAATGTAAAAAATATATAATATGTTATTAAGTTATCGTTTTTAACTAAGAAATAAAGTTGTTCCTTAATTTTTTTTTAATAATTGTGTAATACGTGCATTAAAAATTCGTTCGATCGTTTCGCCATATTTTATAAAATATAACAAAACTCTGAAAAAATACTTAATCAACAAATTTAACTATATTCTCATGAGTCAATTTTATTCAGAAAAAAAATCTCCACTTTTTATATATTGCGTGTGAATAAGTTTTTTTATATTATCTGTTAAATTATGAAATCTACTTAAAATCATCGACCATAACAGTAAAATTTATCGTTTTAATTTGAATGTTAATTTGTAACAATAAGAATGTAAAACTTAAGTTAAGAAATCACCACATGTCTGTGTTACATAAGCATCGAACACTTAAAGCTTCAATTTGAGCGAACGCACCGCACCTAAAGGAAACAGCTCTTGATACAATTCTTCGAGCCACAAAACTCGAAAAGGTTGCAAAAGCATCTGCGACTTGCTTTGATGATGGTGAATGATGAAGAATGTAGGTGAAGTCAAGTCCATAAACTGGGGTAGCCAAACAAACAAAACAACATCATAAAGATATCTTACAAAGACGAGCATCATTGAAATATAACAAAGCCTACTCTCTTTAAGTTGCACCTTGCACTAGTGAAATGTAATAAAGGCTACTCTTTAAGTTGCACCTTGCACTAGTGAAATGTAATAAAGGCTATTCTTTAAGTTGCACCTTGCACTAATGAAATGTAATAAAGGCTACTCTTTAAGTTGGACCTTGCACTAGTGAAATGTAATAAAGGCTACTCTTTTAGTTGGACCTTGCACTAGTGAAATGTAATAAAGGCTATTCTTTAAGTTGGACCTTGCACTAGTGAAATATAATAACGACTACTCTTTAAGTGGCACCTTGCACTAGTTTAATAAAATGAGTGTTTCAATCAAAGAGACCATTTTTTTACAATATTTAGAGAACCTGTGAATTGCGAGATATCTGCGAATTGCAAATACAAATGGGGGATTTTAAATACCTTCGAGTAGATATTAATAGTCACAATAACTTTTATAATGAAATTACATAATAGGTACTCTAAGAAGAGTCTGCTCTCTCAACGACGCTATATAAATTGTCCTTTTATTATTATTATAATATATCTAGATGCTTCAATGATAGTCTACAGAAAAATAAGTACATGGCGATAGACAATAAAGTGAATATCTATAAAACGTTTGTTAGACCTGTTATGGCATATGCTATTGTCACTAGACCTGGTACCACATGAACGAAGGTACTCCTTAGAACATCACAAACGTGCGCTTGAGTTGTATAACTAACTGGTAAAACACTCAGAGACAGAAAAAGAAACACAGAAATAAGAAGAATTAGTCAAACCGAAGATATCGTATGATGGAGAGGACTTATTTGGTGGAATCATGTTCAAAAAATAAATGAGACGAAGATTTACCGTATAGCTTTTCATGGTAACTCCACAGGAAACCGATCAACAGGTAGACCCCTAAAGAGTTGGGGGAGACTAGTAGTTCATATCCCAGAAATGTACAGTGGATGTACAAAAATAAGAAAGAGGAGACGTGATGTAATCATGAAGTACGATGCCTTTTATTTTAGATCTTTTTTGACAGTGGTTAATTGAATGAGATATGTTATACAATAATACAATAACACAGAATACGTGTATACGCGAATTACCTTGAAATTTGTTCCTTCAAAATTGTTTAACGTATTTTTTCTCGAAATATTCTTTTGATAATTAAATATTTCATTTAATATAATGAGGAGACACAATTTCGAATACTGAAATAAAAAAAAGTTTATCGATAAAGATATCGGAAGATGGGACAGAGATAAAAGTGTAACGATAAAGATATCGGAAGATGGGGCAGATATTAAAGTGAAACGATAAAGATATCGGAAGATGGGGCAGAGATAAAAGTGTAACGATAAAGATATCGGAAGATGGGGCAGATATTAAAGTGTAACGATAAAGATATCGGAAGATGGGGCAGAGATAAAAGTGTAACGATAAAGCTATCGGAAGATGGGGCAGAGATAAAAGTGTAACTTATTCGTTTATTTATTTTCTCCATACTCCAAAAATACAACAATTGTCAACAGTTTCAGTGTCAGTGATTTAACTGTGGTGCTATTTTTTTATTTAACGCTACATTCTCAAATATTAAAATAGCGATGATGATCACCAACTTCTCAAGAGGGTAGAGAATTAAAAAAGAGATAGAAGACAACTACATACAAACATGATTTAATTCTAAACTTATATTGCCGATGCTCGTAACATACTTGTATACAAAAAGTGAAAACGTTATAGCCGGACTATCAATATTACTTTAGTTTAAATAAAAAAAATCGTTTTAACTTGCGAATAATTTGCATAATCTTGCCATCGAAGCTCTCGCAACCTAATAGGATGAACATGCCTTAGGAATTGATTATAAAGGTACTCCGGAGAAAGAATGGAGGAACGTCAAAAGCATTCCATTTTCTGCATGACAAATCGACTACATTTTTCATTAATATTTCGTATTGTTTGTTTGTTCGCGTGTCGCTCGGTAGACCGAGAGGTTTGGCCCTGTTCGTGGAAACTTGAAAAAACGATTTTTTTGGCAGGCTTTGACGCTGATGAATTGACCATTTGTGAAAAATTTATGAATTGTACATTCGATCTTTTCAATAATGTTTAAAAATAATCAAACGTCAATAATGATGAAAAGTGTAATAAAGCTATCAAATACTCGTATGGATTTAAAATCATTGTTAAGTTTCACTTATTGAATGTCATATGTTACTTAAGTTATGTTAAGTTAATGAATGGGTTTAAAATAAAATTCTTTCGATTTCAGGAAAAATATTTTTGGTTTTCAGACTCAAATATTAAACGGTACTGTATAACATTTTATTTTTTTACATTACAACCTGGCGTATTTATTGCCGCGTAACAATATCTTCCAGCCAACTACAAAGGTGTTATGCAAGTCTTTAGTGAACCTTAAACCAGAACTCTTTTAAAAAAAATCCGAGTGCCAACGCGAACAGAACTGGCAACTCTCGGATTGTAATAGTTTTATCATATTTTTACGAATTTTCCAATAACGTTACCTCCACCCCATAATAACGTTCCCTCCACCCCATAATTTAAAGCTTTCGTTTATAATAAACACAACCATTTGGTTTGCTTATAAAAACCTTGAAACTATCAAAGGTTTCGGCTTTGACTTTATGGAAGTCCGTATAAGAATATTCAATAATTAATTACTTTATTATGACGATAATTAAAAAACATCCTGAGACTCGTATTTCTCTCAAAGCTATATTCAGGTTAAATTATCCTGGTTTGTTACAAGATGAATGCTTAGATCCAACGGGTGTCATATTGTTACAAGATGAATGCTTAGATCCAACGGGTGTCATATTGTTACAAGATGAATGCTTAGATCCAACGGGTGTCATATTGTTACAAAATGAATGCTTAGATCCAACGGGTGTCATATTGTTACAAGATGAATGCTTAGATCCAACGGGTGTCATATTGTTACAAGATGAATGCTTAGATCCAACGGGTGTCATATTGTTACAAGATGAATGCTTAGATCCAACGGGTGTCATATTGTTACAAGATGAATGCTTAGATCCAACGGGTGTCATATTGTTACAAGATGAATGCTTAGATCCAACGGGTGTCATATTGTTACAAGATGAATGCTTAGATCCAACGGGTGTCATATTGTTACAAGATGAATGCTTAGATCCAACGGGCGTCATATATTGTTACAAGATGAATGCTTAGATCCAACGGGTGTCATATTGTTACAAGATGAATGCTTAGATCCAACGGGTGTCATATTGTTACAAGATGAATGCTTAGATCCAACGGGTGTCATATTGTTACAAGATGAATGCTTAGATCCCACGGGTGTCATATTTCATCAAAAGTATGTGATCTATTGTTCCAAAGGAGAAGTTTTAATGAAGTTTGAATTTTTTTTGCATTTTTCGGTTATTAATAACTGTTTTATTTTTGTTTATGGCCCTACGTATCTCTAAATTATTTTTTAAATATAAGTTGAATGATGCTGGGGAAATAAAGACTGTGGTAAAAAAACAGATTATTTTCAGTGTAATAAAATATATAAATTTAACAAATAGTAAAACCGGTACTTAAATAAATTGAGCAGTTAAAAAAACGTTCTGATTGATAGCAATAAAATTAATGGGAATTTCACTTCTTGTCTTTGAAACGCAAGGTTTTCTAGTAAGGGCATTAATCACACTATAATAGTTAATTAATCAGAACCAAACAGTTTTGTTAGGCTAACAACTCGTTTCATTGACTCTTTTTAACATTAGCGCAATAAATAGAAATGAGTGTCTTCGCTGTGATGACACTTGTTGGACATTGATCGCTATTAATTAACGAGTGGGAAGTGTGAGTGCTAAAATTCGTATGCTTTTTTTGAAGACTTGTTTGATACCAATTGAATGGTGCTTGTACGAGTATACAGTGTTAATAATGTGCCGACATGCGACAACACACGCATCATACAATAAATATCACTAATGACTTGGCTCTACGGATAATCCCTTGACCGGAATATGTGTAGGATCACATCACAAATAAATGGTTTGAAGAGTACTTTGTTGATATAATTTTCTTGGAAAAATATTAAAGAACGGTTGTTCCTTAAAGGCGAGTTGATGAGGATAATTGTTGATAAATAAAACTCGTTCAAAATCGGAATATGCAAAGAAGAATTTTATTGACAAACGTCGGTATTTATAAGGTTTTTGAACGTGTGCGGGAATGCGCACGAGATATATCGCTGTCTCGTCTTTGCGCTTACAATATGTTTATTGTCGCGCGTAGGTATCCTTTTATTTTGAGAGACAGCGCGAAAGATGTGTTGCTCTCTCCTTTCCTCATGGAATGCGGTCTTCACTGGTAGTGAGTTGAATGACCGACCGCGTGGACTTTGGCATTGTTTGTCTCGCATTGTTAAGGTGGGCAAAGGTCGTCTCGTGGGTTCAGTGACCGCGCATATAGTCGCCACAAATATATAAAATTGTGACATTGGTCAATTTTAAAATAAAAACTTTAAGAACAATTTTCAAGTAAACACGTTAACGGTCGTTTCTGCCCCTTGTTCTTAAAACATGGTTTATTCCCGAGCGTGATCGCATGAATTTGTCTAAATCTTTGGGTAAAGCGTAAATTTTTATAAAAATAAATAATAACAAAAAATCTTTTTTTTTTTTCAATAAAAATTTCAAATAATTTTTACAGCAATCTGTAAAAAAATAGAAACTTTTGAAAACTATTTTTAGTAAAACCAGTTGGTTGCTATTCATTTTCTTAGTAAAACCAGTTGGTTGCTATTCATTTTCTTAGTAAAACCAGTTGGTTCCTATTCATTTTCTTAGTAAAACCAGTTGGTTACTATTAATTTTCTTCTTGTTATGGTATATTTATATGATACTTGTACGTATATTTACTAAATATATTTATGTTCAGGAGGATCCATGTAGGTCCTCAATTTTCGATAATGACTGGGATACTGGACATTCCATTTATACTCGTATATATCTCAATGGTTATTTTTTGAAATTTTATTAAGTTTTGTTGAATTCTCGATGATTGTATTTAGATTATTTATTTAGCAGCTTCTCCAAACTTTTAGGGTATCTCCTGGCAATATCAATATGTCCGATAAACGACATCACACGTCTCATGTCTCGTGGAGGTGTTTTCTAAAAATACTTTTTATTTATTCATTTACTGAAAACATACACGACTTTTAAATGTAATTTACAAATCAAAGCAACATTTGCAAAACAAACATCGTGCGACAGAGACGACGCTCTCTACAAAGCCGAAGTTAGACGATTATGGCCGACAGTTTCTTTCTTAAACCCGATGTGTATTACTTACCGCCGGGTACTGTATACGTAAAATCGTATAAATAAGATATATTTTTATGTGTAGATAAATTAAAATGTTTTTACGAGTATTAATTCCTTGGATTGATTTAACCATACTTTTTTTGTCTTTCCCTTTCATGCTTTCTACTTATAATTGCACTGTACTTAATTCATTATTCGTTTCATATGCCCGAACCATTTCAGAGTGCTCTACTCTTAACCTTATTCAACATATCAGCCTTAAGGTTTACATTCGTCCCAAGTGCAGTTGAGATGGAGTCATCTCATAGGGGTCCTACCACGCTCGCAGGATTGTTCAGGTTCGCTCTGGATGGTAGGAGTAGCAAAACATAAGCGTTGTCCTGTTAAGATCACTATTTTCAAACATGGGCTGTGGACGTGAAACACTTTTTCCGACTTTGTTTCGTGCAAATGTCAGTGTGGATGTATTAAAAACTATATGTTTACTTTAAATTATCTCTATTATCAGTTCATTGTTAGCTTGAAGTACGCGGAATCCAAAAATTATTTTTGCAACAACTAACTAAAAAAATGAAATAAGTTTCCCCTCGAAGAAATGTCAGTTATTGAATTTCAAAACCAAATGTAAATTCAAATAAATTAACCGAATCCTACGAGTACAAGATGGCTCAACTGTATTTAGTTCTGATTCAATTTGATTTAAGTGACAAATCAAATTAGGTTACAAGACTAAAGATTTATTTACGTGCAGAAAAGAGGGACAACTCAAAATCATATCGATTCAAGAAAATTCAGAAGTGTGAAGATTAAATGTTTAATGTTAAATTTCTAAACATGTTCGAGCCATTCATGACCAAATAACTTTTTAATTCATTCGTATGGTACCCGAATAATTTATCTTAACATATCCGAATTGTAGATTTTGGCATGTCGTATTGAAGAACGTTGGACCAAGGTACCATTTTCTTCGGCCCTATTCATCAAGTCTTCGGTGTTAAAGCCAATTCAGTAGATCTGGAACTAACTCTTCGTCATCCTACGTGATGGCAATACTACCCCGCACGTGAAGATACTACAACACTCTAGCACACGTTTAGGATTTCGACCCGAAACCTCCGGGTAGAAATAAAGCATCTTACTTAAATAGTTCCTTAAAGAGTTCTACCAGAAGTATAAACATATATATTATATTTAATAAAGGGAAATTCATTCTTCATACATTTCGGAAATTTTATATGTCTTACTTAAAAACATTGTAACAACAAAATAAAATGATGACCGACATGGTCTATTGAAAATACGTCTGTCTTTCTATCCATAGATTATGGGTTCGATTCCTGTTGGTATTTGGATTTTTAAAAATGGTTCCCGTGCGGTTTTCACGTAAAGCTTGTTTAAATATTTTCTTATTGCCCCATGGCAACAATTTCGTAAGGTTCTAATGCAAAGCTTGTTTAAATGTTTTTTTTTATTGCCGCATGGCAACAATTCCGTAGAGTTCTAGTGTAAAGTTTGTTTAAATGTTTTTCTGATTGCCCCATGGCAACAATTCCGTAAGGTTCTAGTGTAAAGCTTGTTTAAATGTTTTTAAATTTGCCCCATGGCAACAATTTCGTAGTGTTCTAGTGTAAAGCTTGTTTAAATGTTTTTCTTATTGTCCCATGGCAACAATTCCGTAAGGTTCTAGTGTAAAGCTTGTTTAAATGTTTTTCTGATTGCCCCATGGCAACAATTCCGTAGAGTTCTAGTGTTAAGCTTGTTTAAACATTTTTCTTATTGCCCCATGGCAACAATTCCGTAAGGTTCTAGTGTAAATATTGTTTTAATGTTTTTCTGATTGCCCCATGGCAACAATTCCGTAGAGTTCTAGTGTAAAGCTCGTTTAAACATTTTTCTTATTGCCCCATGGCAACAGTTCCGTAAGGTTCTTGTGTATAAAATAAAAGTTAAGATAAAAATTCTTATTAAATAAAATAAAATTTTGATTACAAAAAAAACTGAAGAAGAAATATAATAGAAAAAAAACAGATTTAAAGCATTTTTTTCTGGACAATATTCAGTCGTTTTATTTTTTACGAATATTTATCCTTTCCAAGTGTCATTTTTGTTTCATTAAAAGTATAATTTATATTTAACCCGCAAACGAAAACCCCGCAACACCGGACATTGAAGACGATTCCTTAATATAAATTTCAATTTAAAATGACGGCCGGGAAGATTTTCAAGTAGCCATGAAAATACAATTGGTTGGAATTTTCCTGACTGTTTTTTGAACAAAGAGGAGAAACAAATTCGTACCCATTATCCACTTCGATTGAATTCATATTTATGATTCAATTCAATATACTCGTTTTAGCGAGGAAATACTTTTATTTGTTCAATTTTGGTTTTCGTAGAATAATCACAGATTTTTTGTCTACATCTATAGCCTAATAGTAGAATAATTATAAAATATTATTCATTTAATTAACTTAGTCTGATTGTTGGAAATGACTAGCCGATACAAATATATCAGGTTGTTTAGAATACGAAGTTTCGTATGAAAGAAAGCATCTAGTTAAAATAGTTTTGTTTCGTTATAATATGACAAACAAAATGAATGAGTTAACACGATCCTCTTTAAGCGCCGCATTCAACATGTCCCAGGACCAGCCTCGGGAGGGATGAAGCCATGTGGGGCGCTGAGTTCGAGATAGCAATCCTCTTTAAGCGCCGCATTCAACATGTCCCTGGACCAGCCTCGGGAGGGATGAAGCCATGTGGGGCGCTGAGTTCGAGATAGCAATCCTCTTTAAGCGCCGCATTCAACATGTC
Organism: Odontocerum albicorne; assembly: GCA_949825065.1. Lineage (NCBI taxonomy): Eukaryota > Metazoa > Arthropoda > Insecta > Trichoptera > Odontoceridae > Odontocerum > Odontocerum albicorne. The sequence continues at coordinate 472,458 of OX463846.1, read as the reverse complement.
CCAGGACCAGCCTCGGGAGGGATGTAGCCATGTAGGGCGCTGAGTTCGAGATAGCAATCCTCTTTAAGCGCCGCATTCAACATGTCCCAGGACCAGCCTCGGGAGGGATGAAGCCATGTGGGGCGCTGAGTTCGAGATAGCAACCCTCTTTAAGCGCCGCATTCAACATGTCCCAGGACCAGCCTCGGGAGGGATGGAGCCATGTGGGGCACTGAGTTCGAGATAGCAACCCTCTTTAAGCGCCGCATTCAACATGTCCCAGGACCAGCCTCGGGAGGGATGGAGCCATGTGAGGCACTGAGTTCGAGATAAACCAGATGTCCAGTACGCTCAGCATTCAGCACACGATGAAGAATACGAATGGGATATTACGCTAAACGAAATAAGTACGAGTACACTCTGTATTGCAGGTAAGAATAACCATCAAATTAACGCATCTATCAAATGTGATAGAGTCTTCTTCTCCCTGGCTCCATCCCAACTCACTGTCTGCGAAGACCGCTGGGGTCAGCTCTCCTCGTCTTCGTGTTGCACGCTCTTCTGTCCCGGACTACGCTCCCCAGGCCGTGCCTCTGAATCAGGTTATCTCTTTGCACCACCCATGAATTTTTGGTCTTTCTCTAGTTGTTATTCGAGGAAGATCCATGGAGATTGCCTGGTTCACAATGTGATCGGGTGCTCTGCGTCCAACGTGCCCATACCATCTCAATCGCATCTCCTCCATCTTACTGTTGATGTTTGTAACACCTAGGCTTCCACGAATGCGTGAGCTCTTTATTTTGTCTCTTAGGGACACACCAGCTGACCATCTTAGCATGCGCATTTCAGAAGTTTCTAGTTGCCTATAGTAAGAGTTATACATCGTCCAGCATTCGGAGCCATAGAGCAGTGCGGGTCTGACAATCGTTTGGTATACTTTTCCTTTTAACTTTACTGGCATTTTCGGATCACATAGAACTCCCGTCATTGATCTAAACTTCATCCATCCCACACTAATTCTATGTGTTACATCAAATGTGATGAAGTCGTAGGTTTTATATAATATGTAGATTATTCTACCAACTGTATCCAAATATAATTATTTATCTGTGCATTGACGTTTATCAAAGAGCTCTTTCAAGAATTTACGTTACTTAAATAGTTATTTGATGAGAAAAAATCAGCATCGACAGTTTCAATTAAATTTTGAAATATTCTTTCTGGCAAGTATCGACCGTAATAACGGTCATTACACAACATTGAAATATTCTTTCTGGCAAGTATCGGCCGTAATAACGAACATTACACAACATTGTCGAAATTAACTGCTGCAAGTATTGAGAACGTGTTTTTATATTATTACAGTAAAAAAATATTTGAATCATTTCGATAATATTTTATACATAAAAGTATATGATACATAACAATACTTAAATTCATGATAACATACTTTATATAAAACTTGAAATACTTACACTGCTTACCTACTGAAACTAAACTTGAAATACTTAAACATTAGGGTAAGATTGTTTATTATCTTATATAGTACTCGTATTAATGTATTTTTAAATAATTTAGATTGTTGGAAAAATATCTTGAAATATGTTATACTATATATCGAAATGCTTCATATTTTTTTGTAGAGGACGTGGTTGTAGAGGCAAAGTTGCGGTGGATCGGGCATGTGGTACGCATGGGTGAATATATTCTCCCAAAACGCGTCTTACGCGGGAAAATAACGGGCAAGCGAAGGATTGGTGGGTAGAGGAAGCACTATAAGGACAGTTGACAAGAGTCGCTGATTTTATGCGGGCCACCTAAAGACTGGGAGCAGAGGGCTCAGGATCGTGGAGAGTGGAGAGTTATCTGTTCTCAAGTTTGTGTAGAAAGTGGATAGTTATCTGTTTTCAAGTTTGTGTAGAAAGTGGATTGTTATCTGTTCTCAAGTTTGTGTAGAAAGTGGATAGTTATCTGTTCTCAAGTTTGTGTAGAAAGTGGATAGTTATCTGTTCTCAAGTCGTTTCAACAGTTAAACGTGTGAGAAGCAGTGAGTGTGTTACGGACACGCGCCAGCGTTACCAGGTGGCTTAGCAGGATTCACATGTCTGTGACATACACATGTGGGAGGGAGCACCGACATTTCATGACGCAGCATGAGGAGTAGGACGTGTTGATATGATGCAGAGAGGCAACCAGGAGAGAGAGACACACCATACAGTACAAGGTAGGTAGAAATATTTTAACTTTATTTCTCTATTTTAATTCAAAGTTCTTTGATTTCATTAAATAACTTTTTACAAAGTCCAGATAGGAAGGAAAGAAAATATTTATTTAAAAGTTTTGATATTTTCAGAGCTATTTTTGAAATGAAGGTGAGTTTGTTATTTTCCGGTTAAATTTGAGCTTTGTTATAAAGTACCGGTTAAATTTGAGCTTTGTTATAAATGAGTTAGGAATCTACTCTTAATATCCAAGTTCCCGCCGGAAGTATCCAGCGCGCTTGTATTTTAGATATTAAGAATTATGATAAGTACTCGGAAGTCTGCTGCCGCTGCCGCTGCCGCTGCCACTGCTTCTGCTGATATGATAAACGGCTGCAGGGCACGCAAATAGATTATGTTATTCCCCGCTAACTGGGCTAGTCTCGGGATTCCACGGGGAAGATACGAGTATACAGTTTTTAGTATATTTTGTAGAAATATTATATTTAATTTTTACATTCCACAATACATTATTTAAAATTTATATCGTTAAATGGAAAAGTGATCCATGGAATAAAATTACAAGAGACGTTTCACTAGGTGAAGTCTGTGACAAAGGAGCCTCATTCTTTAATTACAATCTTCAAAAGTGTTGCCTTAGTTAGATAGCCAAAAGTTAGATTTTTCGACATTTCTAGGATTGTTTTAGATGGTAAGAAATCTCTGAACCTTATCTCAAGTCGAGATCCTTTGACTTTTCAAATTTCCTGTGCAGTTGGCATACCTAATTATTTCAACTGAACATTTTTGGGTAGCCGGATCACTTCTAAGAAACAATCTTTCGTCTTCTCTGAGGCCAATTTCAAAATTGGTCAAGTTCTCGGTTGCTTAAAAAGTCACCTGTTTTCTGTACATTTTCTGTAAGTCAATCGGTTCAGCTAGTTAGGAAGCGCTCTTGAGATATTCTCAATGGTGGTAATATCAAATTATCGTTAAAAAATCATTCACACTTTCACAATTTGACATTTAAAAAAAAATTGTACACTGTACCACTTAGTGGATGAATTGCCATATGAGAATTTCACCCAACTAACCAGAAAAGCTCAAGTGAACGGAAAAACATTAAAGTGAAAACCAAATCGAGCCTACACCCCCTCGATCTATACAACAACACTCGTGACTGGAGGTTGTCACGAGTGTTGTTGTATAGATCAGCATTTTTATTAAAACATAATTACTATCCTTTTTGACGTGAAACTTCTATAGGTGCGAAAGGGCAAATTGGTCTGAACGTCACGAAAAGTGAAACGCTTTATCTATTTTGAGTGAAGGAATGAAATTAAAATTAAATTAAGTGAAATAAAATAAAATAAAATTAATTAAATAAAAAAAATTTATTAAACGAGATTAAAAATAAATTAAATTAAATAAATAATAAAATAAAAAATTAAATAAAATTACATAAATAAAATTATAAAAGTTAATCAAATAAGTAATAAATTAAAATGAAAATTAAAATGAAATTAATTATTTAAATAATTTAATCATTTTTAATTTAAATAAATTTTTTATTTAAATTCATAATACAACATAGACACGCTACGCGCATCCACCGCGTGTACTGTGTGTATACGTAGCATAAGTCAACCAATAAACGCTTGCGTATTATATAAGAATTTAATAAATAAAAAACGTTAACAAATGGAAAAAAAACAATGCATAAAATCAACTTTTCCTAGGAGCTAAGAAGTTTCACTTCTATCGCGCGAGAGTCTCACGCCTCTGTTTTTTTTAAATATATTATAACCATTAACTAGGTTAATTTTAATTTCCTACGTGTATTTTTATTTTTAATTATCCATATATTTCATTTCTTACCTATAGTTAACACCTGCGTACTAACTTATAACTAGATAACAATCTAGTGGCTTCAAATATCAATACCTTTTTCGAAATATTCAAATACGACATTATCTCCTTTAAAATAAATTTCCTGAAAATAGTTTTGAAATATTTAAAATGTACTTGTGAGCACTTTTCTATATGAATATAATTATTAATACATCTAACATAATTATATGAATTGATCGACTAACTTTCTCATGTTTATTTCTCTCTCGTTTTAACTGCGGCCTTCTTATGAAAATTCCAAAATAATTTCTATCCAATTAAAGTAACTGGCAATCTTCATTCCACTCTCGTAGTTCATCCTTTTGAACACTCCATTTCCTACTCTTGTCTTCCTATCGGAGTCAATTGACTGAATCATATTAAACTACCTTAAAAGCCTGTTTATACGTTTATTTTTTTCTTTTAGAAGTTATGTTGTTTATAGTTAAGGCATTAACATTGTGGAGGTTTAAAGACATTGTAATTAATTTTTATCAAACACTGTTTATTCCACTTTTTTATGACGGTATAACCCTACCGGTTTCAAGGCTTTCACCTCATCTTCAGGGGAGCGCAAACAAGACTTGTTTGCGCTCCCCTGAAAATGAGGTGAAAGCCTTGAAACCGGTAGGGTTATACCGTCATAAAAAAGTGGAATAAACAGTGTTTGATAAAAATAAATTACAAATTTTAGAAGTTAGTTTGACACCAAAAGGGCTCAACTGGTATTCAATAATACAATACATACTGTTACTCAACATTAAAGGGCTCAACTGGTATTCAATAATACAATACATACTGTTACTCAACATTAAAGGGCTCAACTGGTATTCAATAATACAATACATACTGTTACTCAACATTAAAGCATACCCCGGTGCAGCTAACTCGTTCAGGGGGAGCGGCTCCGGCCGCGCCGCGAGTGCATGTTTTCACATATTATTTCTTTAATCATAGATCACAATTAAAATAACATTTGTGCCCCTGATAAGATAAAATAACTCCGTGAATACCGTTTATCATGCGATTCGGAGCGAAAGAATTAAACCAGCAAAGAAAACTGAATAATTTTGTCCTAATTCAACTAGTAAAAGTGAACATTTCCATTATTTTTAAACATAACATATTTATATAATATAATTGATTTTAATCATTTGCGACTTTTTTATTAATTGAATGGTTGAAGTAAAATAAGCACTAAGTACAAAAAAATGCAGATTCGTTCTATATGATATATATAACGAAACTGCATACTTAGTTTTTTTTTTGTACTAGTGCCTATTTTACTTCAACCATTCAATTGTTACCTGGTTTTGACTGTTCTTGACTCTTCCTAAATTATTTACATTTTACCATTTAAGTTAATAACTGAAGAATGTGACTTTTCAATTAATCAATATAATGCGATGTAACACACACGTGTGTACGTACTATCACGCCGTATCCCTGAAATATTAAACCACTCGGTCAAGGAACCATTCACTCTAATACGCGCTCTACTTTCAGCATAAAATGACGCCATATCACCCATTAACTTCCATTAAGCACCATATTCATTCAATATCATTCATAGTTTGCGTTTCTTATTCGGTCATATGCTTTCACAGACGCACAGTACAGTTTCTTTATTTTGCCAATAATTTTTCTACAATCATACTTAATGAGAAGATCTGATCTATGCATTTTCTTCTATACCTGCACTCCTCCCTCCAGTCTTGCGTGTGTACTCAGATTTCCAACAGATGCAATTTATGTACTGTCAAACATCAACAGTTTCAGGATTACAATTATGTGTTTGGCCTTTGATTGCAAATACCAATGCACGTTTGCAAATGTACGTAATATGCTGTAAAATTGCGTGACTAAAAATATAATGACTTAAACGTATGACCAAAATTGAAAAGCTAGATTATTAGGAGATTCTACTGTATTCCAACCACTCTTTCCAGCATATCTGCATCATTTTATGGTAGCCTTGCATCACTTTATGACCGATTATTATACACTAGATTTAGTTTATATTGGGTGTTAACATAAATTGTGTCCGTATTTTCCAAATGAAGAGAACATGAGGACACAATAAAAAAAACATTACAACAAATTATTCAATAATGTATTCTTCTTCATTATTTTACAACAAATTAGTCAATAATGTATTCTCCTTCATTATTTACAACTTCTTGCCAACGTTCTACAAGTTTTTCAATGCCTGTGTGATAAAAACCATCTTGTCTTGACTCGAGGAATTCGTCCAACCATGTCCGTAATTCGACGTCATTATTGAAGGAAACGCTGCGCAAATTGTTAGAAAGCGACCGGAAAAGGTGAAATCCGACGGCGCGAGGTCTGGAGAATATGAAAGGTTTGGCAGGACTTCCCAACCAAACGTTTGAATGGCATTTTTCGTAATGTTGGCGATATGAGTGCGGGCCTTATCGTGTTGCAGAATAACGCCATATTGCCGATCCGGCCTTTTTTGTTGAATTGCAGTGTTGAGTCGCTGCATTTGCAGAATATATAGCTCCGCGTTGACTGTCTGATTGCGTTCAAGTATCTCGTAGTGGATGACGCCTTGCCAATCCCACCAGATGCAAATCATCGTCTTGCGCGGATGCAAGCCTTGTTTCGCTCTGGGCGTTGTTTGTTGACCATAAGTCACCTATTCTTTCCGTTTCTTCATATTCACATAAAGGCACCATTTTTCATCACCAGTAATGATGCGGTAAATGAACCTTTGCTTGTGGCCATGCTTAGCTCGATGACGCGCGAGCAAACCAGCAGAAATTGTCAAACGTTGATTTTTGTTGTTTTCACTCAAAACATGTGGAACCCAAGCGCCGAACTTCTGGACTTTACCCATTGATTTTAGATGGCGGTTTACAGTCATGTGACTACAATTAATCTGCTCAGTCAATTCTATGGTGGTTTGAAGGGGGTCTTCATGAATAATATGGTTTAAGCGGTCCTCATCAAAGTCCACTGATCGTCTGGAACGCTCCATGTCTTTCAGGTTGAAATTACCGTCTTTAAAATGCAAAAACCATCGACGAGCTATCCTTTCATTCAAAGCATCTTCACCGTACGCAAATATCGCGAGCAGCTTTGGCAGCTTTATTCCTTCGATTGAACGCGAACAGAAGGAGGTGTCGAAAATGCTCATTTTTGTCTACTTGACATTTCAGTTCGAAGGGTTGTAATCAAATAAAATAATATATGTAACGTAAAAACAAACACAATATCTTGTAGAGCAGAAAATTTTCTTTCGAATGACGTATAACCATTTCGTTTTACTTTTGGTGCTCATTTTTAAATTTGGAAAAAAAACGGACACAACTTTCAACACCTAATACAATACATTAAATTTGATAGTACTTGTAATTTAACGTGCGTTAAGTGGATGTTGTCTAATAGATTTATATCAAACGAAAATTTATTCATTGCGTTTACAATCACTTATCAATCATCGCTAGTTTAAGGTTAATGAAGGTTGCTCTTAAAAAAATCAAGTCGACTTGATTCTTCTACTTCTTCTATTATCTCTTTTAAAGTATAGCCGTTTTTAGTTGCAATGTTTTTTTTGCCATGTTTCAGTCATTGTGAATCAACCGAAAAAGACATTAAACAGACCTGAAAAGAAAACCAAATTTGAAACTTTTTTTAAAATTAGATATTAACGGAAATTGACCTCGAGAACTCTGGACTGAACGATATAAATCTAAACAACTAAGCCACGGAGATTATCACGGAGACGTAGTGTCTGACTAGTTCCTACTGATCATCTTTTTATAATTTCAAATTCTGACCTGCAAAAAACTAAGTATTTATCTTAGTTTTTTGCATTAGAAACATCCTCCAGTTTATACTAACATATATTGTATATTCAGTTCAGTATATATTTCGAAACTCAACAATGGTTAGTATCACCGATTTACACCAAGAACCAAAGAAAAAGTGAAATATTTACTTCTGTTTGTATTGTACTAGGCGATAAATCAATGTGGACACGGTTCGCATCCCAAGCGAAACAAAAACTCGGGGAAAATACGTACTTTTTCAATGATCAACCTCGCCCCTGCGGTTTTCCCGTTGTGGAGAATATATAAGTATCAAAAATATATTTTTTATGCTGTTTATTTTCTTCTTTAAACGATGTGTCTTAATAATAAACCTGGACAAATTAACAATATATTTTATAGAGAAACGTGTCTATAGAAAACATATTATCGTTAATTGTGCATATTCGAGAATTGTCCTAAAATAGAAAATTGGTTAGTCTTATTTTATTTTTTATCGGTCGTTTGTAGTGACTATCATATTAATTTTTTGCAGTTACATACACATATAATATATTGTATGTGTACATATAAAACCTCGAAGTTAAACTATTTTAAAAGGTTAGTGTTAAATCTTATCTAGGAGGGAAAATATGCGGTTGAAGATATACATTTTGTACCTGACATTGTCTTGACAAACAAAAGTTAGGTGAATTTAAACATTCAAAGAAGGACCGAAAGTGGAACAAGATTAATAAAGGCAACCGACAGGCCTGGAGGAGTCACAACAGGCTAGGGTGAGAGTCAGGATTAAATTAAAGTCTCACGAGAGGAATTTAACGAACGGCCGACACCGATTAAAGATATTGAAAAGTGCATAAACCTGGATGGTGAACTCACTTATAAAAAATGGGTGGATGTAAACATTCAAAGAAGGATTCAAAGTGGAATAAGAATCACTGAATCATTTTACAAAAGGATGAGTTCTAAGGTCCTGTATCGGAATACCAAACGGATAGTGCAATTTAATCGTCTCACCCCTTTGTAGCATATGTGTATAGTATGGTATGTGTATGGTGACCGAAGGGGGAGTTATGACACTCGAATACCAACAAAAGCTACAATCTGAGATCGAATAAAGAATCTCGAGACAACCACTTATTACAAGTGACATATGTGTACTCGTAAGATTATGGTGATAGGCGTGGATAAGCCATGTAAGTAGATTTCAGTTAACACGGTCAACAAAAATCATTATGCAAGCCCAACGACATGAAAGAAGACCACTTGCCATACTGAGACAGAGCCTTTTAGATAACATGCAGCAGAATCTTAGGAAAATGATAGTGATCAATGGTTTAGAGGAATATCGTCCGACAGGTTTAAACTCTACAAAAGTTGTACGCCCATCTGAATCTGTATATAGATTTGTTAGTTACAAAGTTGAGACTAGACAAGTTTTAGTGAGTGCTCGCCGACCTTTTACTATCAAACCATGTTCTTAAATTTCTAGGGCGTGGTCATGGAAGCAATTCTAAGTCTTTTCATATTCATTATACTCATCTTGTGCTTTCTGAAGTAGGGGGGAAATATTGAAATAATTTTTTGACAGAGTTCATTTTTTTAATTTCTGGGAGAATTGAGGAGATCCAAAGGGCTTATTCTTTAATTGAGCCAATGACAGTAGGTCTTAGCGCTTGGCTTTAAAGAAGTTGTAGGGACTACGGTCGTCCCTAAATATTGTCAACACGCACGGTCAACGACCGACGAACCGACCTTCGGACATGTCCAAAGGTCGCATACCAGAACATTTATATTGTTTACCCGCAAATACTATTTACGTTACATTCCACAGTAGAAAGAGAACGCATCGCGCTGTCTCACCGTTTTCGTCAACAAATTATCTACCCACTATATTATTCGCAACGTCTGCAACCACCTCTGCACGCGCAGGAGTGAGATAAAAATATATTGCGGACGCACTCACGCGCCCCGTTCTGATTTGTATATATATCTACTTATCGATAAATAAAGAGCACTTATTATTATTCACTTGACCATTCATCGCTGTTTACTATTCATTGATTATTCACTCTCACTTTCTGCATTGCTAATCGAGGTATTTTATTTAAATACCAAACAACAATCATAATCATCAGCACGTCCTACTAGGACACCCGCTAAAAAGTTATGATACTAGATAAGTAGAATTGAAATAGGCAGAGAGAAATGATTAGAGAGAAAAATATTGACGTGGCCAAGTTCCAAACATTATATAAATCAGTAGAACCAATTCAAGTACCTACTTGATCTCTTAACACCTTGAAAATGTTCTAACTCTTCAGTTTAATTACTGCCATTTGCAGAGTTTGATGATACAAAAGTTCATCTAATTATTTACCTTTCCGAAATGGACTTTTCTTAATTATCCAATTCCCTTAAAAGGTTGGATTCGGGGCTAAAGCCCCGAATGAATTTCCTAAAGAAAACAATTGATCTTACTTCACACCTCGAAATAAAACAATACTTTACACAAAGCTCTCAGATAAAGTTGCATGACCTTTTTAAAGATAAAACCATTGTTTAACCTTTCCTTCCCGGTGTTGGGTATCTTCTACACGTTGCTTCAAATAACCATCAATATCTCTATAAATATATTGTAATTTATTTTTAACAAACACTGTTTATTCCACTTTTTTTATGACGGTATAACCCTACCGGTTTCAAGGCTTTCACCTCATCTTCAGGGGAGCGTAAACAAGACTTGTTTACGCTCCCCTGAAGATGAGGTGAAAGCCTTGAAACCGGTAGGGTTATACCGTCATAAAAAAAAGTGGAATAAACAGTGTTTGTTTAAAATAAATTACAATGTCTTTAAACCTCCACAACGTTAATGCCTTAACTATAAACAACATCTATAAATATAATAAATACAAGGTTAAGATTTTAGGTATTCCTCCATAATGTATTTACGCATTGATTTAAAAAATAATATTAATAATAATCAGAATTTATCGACTACATCGTAAGTATTTTCTGAATATCGGAAACCAATTCGCATTTAAACGCTGTGAGTGCCTCGATCTTGGGTCTTGACGATAGGTGAAAAGTATGCGGGAAGCGCGACACTATATTCGCATCTCACTTTTGCATACTGCACTGAATAGCGAGGAGCGCAATTGTCTCAACCTCGCAAGTGTAATCCACGCCCGAGTTAGCCACCAACCCTGCCGCGCCGCAGTAGCTGTTGGGCTGGCAACGAGACTAGATCTACGCCCGTTCCGTGAGCGTTGCCAGATGGTTTTTTAATGTTTTCAGCAAATAAATCTCAATTATTATAATTTTTTAACTTCAATTATAATTAATTAAAGGGATTATCTATGAATGTTATTATTTTTCCGATTTAAAATCGCTAATTTTTGATCGCGTACTCACTACCCAATACCGGAACACGCGTTTCATTTTTATCACCGTAAGGGAAGGGTTAACCTGTCTGTATATCATATAATATATTATAATATTATTTAAGATTTTCAGTTGATATTTCATATAATCCTGAACTAACACCGCTAGTTATGTTACACATTCCTTATTAGACGATCCTCAGGATGGCTCCCTTACAGAAAAAAAGACAAAAAAGGAGATAATTTGATTTAAATCCTGGCAAAAGAATATTATTAAATAATTTTCAACTTTGGACAGTCGAGGCTTCGATGACGGGATGTTGTGACGAGGGACCGAAACCGAAAAGTTTTCGGCGTCATACAATGAAGCGTGCTTGTGGGGATAGAGAAAGCTGGAGACAGTTAATAGGCTAAAATCTTTAAAGGGTCTTGATTTTTTTCACTTAGTGAAAGAATTAGTATTCAATCTCATTTGTTGTTTATAGTTAAGGCATTAACGTTGTGGAGGTTTAAAGACATTGTAATTTATTTTTAACAAACACTGTTTATTCCACTTTTTTATGACGGTATAAACCTACCGGTTTCAAGGCTTTCACCTCATCTTCAGGGGAGCGCAAACAAGACTAAATGCTGTTCGAACTGGCACCGATATAGACACTTCAACGGTTGGAGGCGGGGGGGTGGGGGGGTGAGAAGAAGGCTAGGTATAATTTTGGCCAAGAGCGGGGAGATTTTGGGGAAATAACTATTCAACAGATGCTCCGATCGGTATACTGACTTAGAAATTTCTAGGGCCTCTAATCTGTCCAATTTATTTCCGTTGCCACTAATATGTAAGAATTTGGCATCATCGATAGAAAAAGTATGATTCTCACGGTGACAATGATTAGCCATTTCAGAATAAATTAGAGGATTTGTTAAGGCAGATTGGTGTTCACGAAATCTCTTTTCAAAAGATCTTCCTGTCTTTCCTATATAGAAATTATCACAGTCAGCACATAAAAGTTTATACACACCACTGTTGCTAAGTATTCCATTTTTGCCTTTCCCATTAAATAAGAGTTTCCGGAGATTAAAGTTAGTGTAAAAAGCTGGCTTTATGTGACTTTGAATATTTTTGGTTATTTCATTTGATATATTTTTTATAAATAGGACTTTGCTCCATTTATAGGTATGCTTAAAGGTGTCGTTAAATATATAATCTTTTATAAGTTTCTTTTTTGTTTGAGGCTATTCCAAGTCTATTCCAAAAATGAGGCTATTCCAAAAATATTCCAAGGCCCCGCCTCCAACCGTTGAAGTGTCTATATCGGTGCCAGTTCGAACAGCATTTAGTCTTGTTTGCGCTCCCCTGAAGATGAGGTGAAAGCCTTGAAACCGGTAGGGTTATACCGTCATAAAAAAGTGGAATAAACAGTGTTTGTTAAAAATAAATTACAAATTCAATCTCATTTCATTTAGAGACAACGTTTTATTGAGTTTAGAGGCAGTTTTTAGGTAATTCGGAAAAAAAATATAGTTAAAAGTCTAAAATTGATCAATACATTCGTCGCATTCCGTCTTAAAGCCTTCCTAAAATGTAAAACTTTTGTCGTTGCCGGTCTTGTGGCGAAATGGTCCCCTTGGTGTTAGAGGAATGGGTGGCGTGTGTAGCTTTAGGAAGCACTTAAATACTATCGGAAGGTCTTATATTTATTTGTTTTGTAATAAATTTAATCTATCAATTTAAGTGGGTTCAAGTCTTGAGTTAGAGCATATATCATCATCATCATCATCATTGTCAACCAGGGTCGATCCACTGCTGGATGAAGGTCTCCCCAAGTTGACTCCAAATAGTTCGGTTTTTTGCTCGCTGATGCCATGTGCTGCTGCCATGCTTCCTGATTTCATCTATCCAGCGTACCTTCGGTCTTCTTCTGGGCCTCTTTATGCCTCTTGGGTACCATTGGATTATTTCGGATGTCCATCAAGAGTCTGACATTCTGGCTAAGTGTTCGGCCCATTGCCATTTCATTCTTTTGCACACCTTTATAACGTCTTCTACCTTTGTTATATTGCGAATCCAGGTGTTTGGCACTATATATTCGGCACTATATATTCGGCACTAAATAACGTATTTTCATTATTATTTTAAATAACATATTTGTTTTAAACAATATTAAAGGTTAAAAACACAGATTTTGATAGTATTAAGTTTGTGAGATAATTTTTAGCGCTTAGACATTCTACTAAGGTTTAATTTATTTTTAACGACGTTTAATTTATTTTTAACGACGCGCAACTTGTTAAATCACCGAAATTACTCTTATTGATAAAAACTTTGTTTTCAACGAATATAATTTTTTTTAACCTGGCGAGTTTATTGCCATGTGGCAATCTCTTCCAACCAACCAGAAATATGTTTTTATAGGCCCTAAGGGTGGAATTCTATTTAAAAAAATCTGTGTTCCAGCTGGGATCGAACCCGCAACCTCCAGATCGGCAGACAAGTGTCTTACCACTAGGCCACGGAGGTCGTCATATTATATTTATTCAAAATTTACTTGAAGAAATTATTTTTGTATGGAGACATTTATTATGCGTAAATAAATATATTCTCACGAAGTATCTTTTGAATTTTATTTGAATGAATACTCCATAGTAATGTTTTTTCTTCGCGCTTTTTGTATTAAATGCTAATGTGTGGGTTGTAATTCCCTCGTAGGGTTTTTCTATTAAAACCTGGGTGATATCTGATTGAGGGGGAGGGGATAGGTCATACAAGATGGGCCCAGACTTTTAATAGTATCTGAATTCAATTGTTTCTTACGAATAATGTAAAACTTACTTTTTTCTTGTATTAATTTGTTTTCGCTATTAATAAAATACTTAATAATTATAATTATTATATTACGGGCTAAAGCCAAAACTTTTGATTATTTTTGAGATATTGAGTTTTTTGTTGAATAAATTATTATTATGTGTATCAAATCAACTTTATTTCTTCGAAAATGTGTTTTAAAATAATATTTTTTTGTAAATGAGGCGGTCCCAGATGAGACCTGTGCCCATTTCAGGGGGGCATGTTAGTGGCCGCAAAAGTGACCAATGAATGTTTAGGTAATAATATCTAAGTTAAGGTTGTATTAGGAAATACAATTCTATATATGAGATATAATGAATGGTGATTTACTTATAATACCTATTTACATATTTGACAATAAATTGACCGGATGTTTAGATAGTTGCTACTGAACATGCAGCTAACTTCACGACGATCCGTCTTTAATAAGACCTCTGCCCGTCCACCACGTTTGCCAATTTGACATTTGTTTTACTTAAAAACGTTTCATTAAGAAAATGAATCCTTATAGGTATAACCATAAGGGTTGTCGCATATGCGACCGATTTCTGCTTATGCCCGTTACAGGGTTATATTGTTGAATAATGAGTTTTAGTTATGTTTTTAAATCTTCGTATTAATTTTATTGCATATGTTATTTAAATAAAAATTAACTTTGTAGATTTATATTCACCAGTCGAATCTCTTTCGTATTCAATGAAGACCCCTGTCATCAACCTGGCTCCGGCCGGCGCGGCGCACCCTGTGCGAGTCGAGCTTTATTTCAGAAGGAGTTCGTGAATATAGAATTTAGTCCACACTTGGACGGGTTTCAATTAAAATTAAACTTTAATTAAGTTCCATAAAATAATTGCCAGAGAAGTCAGCCAAGTTAGTTATTTCAATCCATTTTTTAATGATAAATTAGTTGTAATTTATTTTTATCAAACACTGTTTATTCCACTTTTTTGTGACGGTAAAACCCTACCGGTTTCAAGGATTTCCCCTCATCTTCAGGGGAGCGCAACCCTGACGTTAATGCCTTAACTATAAACAACATGATAAATGAATAATAACACAGAAATTAATGATTCACATTGTGAATTCATTACTTGATTATTAATAAATTTCATATTTTGGGAAGACTTAAAAAAAACGTGGCACGACCGAACGCATTAATTTAAAAGAAGGAAGAGCCTTTATAATCAGAGCCGCGTTTAACCACCGCACCGCCGCGATAAGATGCTCGTACCAAACTAGGCATTTGTCTAGGAGCGCCAAGCCACAGGGGGGGGGGGGGGCAAAGATTCATAAATATGTTATAAAATATTATAAAATTGAATCCGTTTGCCGCCACTGCTAGATGCTAGATGGTCCCACACGAGATGGGATATACAAGTATGTACTCGTATTTATTGTACATGAAATCAGCGCGTGGCTGCGTGATGGTTACCTGAATACCATTTTATTTATTTATTTATTTTTTCAAAACAGGCTTAGCCCAATTACTTTGAAAATACAAAACATCAAAAAAGAAGAAAAATTACATAGAGGGGAAAAAAATAAGTTAAAAAATTATATAAAATAAAAAATAATGCATATGCATACAAACGAGTAAATACACACAAACATATTACACACATATATTCACAGTCATTTAGGTATGTTGATGAGTGCCTTCTAACGCGCTCAATCTAAGAAGAAAATTTACTTTTGCTTTTGGTAATGTGATATGACATATGTCAATATCCGAAGCAGTCCCGTTCAGAAGAGTTAAGGCCCTTCCAACAGGAATAGCGGCTGGAAGACCCGTTCTTGCGTATGTTATTGAGAACAGTTCTTGCCGGCGCAGTCTAGTGTAATTGTTAGGAACATTTAACGCTAATCTTTGTAGTAATGCTGGACAGCTCACAACTCCTCGAACGAGTTTGACAACGTATACCAGGAGACGCACATCTCTTCTTACGCTCAAGGAGTTATACCCGAGCATGCCCAGCAGGAACTGAGTAGGATAAGGCCATGGACAGACACCGAACTCTCTCATGTAGAGATATCGTAGATATTTTTTTTGTACTTTCTCCACCATGAGCGAGTTCTGCGCCCCCACTGGGCTCCAAATGCAAGCATTGCTTTCTAGTTTGCTACGGATCAATGAATTAAACAACGTTTTGAGCACCAATTGGTTTTCAAACGACTTAGAGATTCTCATCACAAATCCTAGAGTTTTATAAACTGAGTTGCACATAACTTCTATGTGAGGACCAAACGCGAGATTGCTGTGAAACAAGACACCCAGATCTTTAATATTATCTGTGCGGGGTATAGGTGTAGATTCTAGTGTATATCTATGGAATTTCAAGACGTGTGAGCGATAATACGACATCATTTTGCACTTTGATGCATTGAAATATAATTTATTATTGTGGCTCCACTCACAAACGTTGTTGAAATCTGACTGTAGGTCTAAGCAGTCGGTATAAGAACGATTTTTTTTAAAGATTTTGAGGTCATTAGCAAATAGAAGAAATGTGGATTTTTTTATAACTCTACCTATATCATTAATAAAAATAAGAAATAAGGTAGGTCCAAGATTAGACCCCTGCGGAACACCTGAGTAGGCAGTGAAGTAATCGGAGTTGTAGATTCCATGTGAAACAAATTGTTTTCTATATGTAAGATAATCTGACAGCAGCCTTAGTAAGTTACGTGGGATCCCAAGTTCACTCATTTTTTCTAATATTTTTTTTGTGATTGACGCGATCAAAAGCTTTTGCAAAGTCTACAAAGCCATGACCTAGGGATACTCATACTGCATAACATACTACCTATATAGACTATACTACAAAACTATTGACATATATAACAATGAATATGGATTTTAATGACATCGTAGATGCAAATGCATCTATGCAAAACGGTTTACGTTTTGCTTTCTTGTTTCCAAATGGAAACAAGAAAGCAAAACGTAAACCGTAGTGGTTAGTTGTGTGGTGTAAAATAAATCACCACCCAAAGTCGGCATCTTATAGGGAAATAATTTTTTTATTAACATATTGCTGGGGAGGGGCGAGGGCGTAAGTTGCAAACTGTCTTATAGCGTCGTATGAATATGTTAAGTTTATAATATAATATATTATAATATTATGTATGACTTGTGGTGTACAGACGTACCAGAACCAAAATATGAATGTGATGATGAACTTAGTTTAGAATAATAATAAATATGGAAATGTAAGAGAAACAAGCGTGATCATATGTTCGGATGAAAATAAAACGAATTATTTGGTATTTAGCTGTCCAACATGTTTTTTATTGTGAGGAGAAAGGCGTAATGTTATCGATATATATATTGGAAAATCGTATATTTGTCAATTTATTAAAAAAACGGTGGAATGGCCTTAGTGACACAATAATTATACATACACATTAACATGTAAGCGGTTTCAGTTAGTAGAAAAAATAGCGTATGATGAACCCAACGGAACGATAAAGCAAAATCATTAATTAATTCAATTTATCTCGGAAAAATATATTAAATAACACTTTCCTTCTACGAGTATCTGACATAGTTGTAAGACTCAAACACTTTCCTTCTACGAGTATCTGACATAGTTGTAAGACTCAAATCTTCCAACAATATACTCGTACCATATTCCGATTCAGTCCCTTGGATCTGCAGTATGATATACTCGTACTTGTAGGGTGTGACGATGATTGCAATATATGTTACGGTGTGACGATGATTGCAATATACTCGTATGTTACGGTGTGACGATGATTGCAATATACTCGTATGTTACGGTGTGACGATGATTGCAATATACGGTGTGACGATGATTGCAATATATGTTACGTTGTGACGATGATTTCAAACAATATTTTTTTCAGAACAAATACAGTTTGTATTTTAGCTTAAGAATATATAGATAAAACATTTTTTTATTGAATTTGTACGGGAATCATGAAGCAAAACTAAAAAATAACTCACTTTTGTCACGGGTCAAAAATTTAGTGAAACTGTTCTTGAAGTAAACAAGCTTTTGAAATTGTTTTCGGAAACTTCTTAGAAAGTTTTAATGGTCCTCGAGGAAGATTAATAGTTAGGTCGGTTGAATAAATAAAAAGTACTCGAAACCTCACAATTTAAGATAATATATTGTTAACGATTTCGGCAAACCAAAACATCGCCCGGACTAAAATTTTATTCTTGAATTCGTCGTTTTCGTCGAATCCAGTGCCTCGGTCAGCTTTTTGAAGTTATTATAAATTCAAACATGTTATTTTATGTTACGTCTATGTACTTGTTTTTTTAATAAAGAGTTCAAGATAATTAACAGTACCTCGA
This sequence comes from Odontocerum albicorne, assembly GCA_949825065.1. Taxonomy (NCBI): domain Eukaryota; kingdom Metazoa; phylum Arthropoda; class Insecta; order Trichoptera; family Odontoceridae; genus Odontocerum; species Odontocerum albicorne. The sequence continues at coordinate 454,045 of OX463846.1, read as the reverse complement.
TAATAGACTTTAGTTATAATTGTTCAAGACCATTAAACTTACCTCGATACCACCCTAGATTTTATTATAATCAGTTTTTAGCGGAATGCTTCTTATTTGAAGAGATGATGATAGTAGTTGTTGGTAAATAAATAAAACGCGTTAAATCGCAATGCGGAAGGAGAGAGTGAATTAATACTTTATTTGATAGTACGTAGGTATTTATAATATTTCAGAATGGGCGCGGGAGTGCGCCCGCGATATACTTTTATCTCGCTTCTGTGCGCGCAGAAATGGTCAATTGAAGTATTGTAGATATCGTAAATAGTATTGTAGGTAACAATCTATTTACGGAACCGGCGAGACAGCGTGATGCGTTCTCTTTCTAGTATGGAATGCGGCGCGATGCGCGGCCGGCCTCATGTCGGGCATGTGACCTTTGGACTGTTTACTATAATTTATCGAGGTGTCCGAAGTTCGTTTCGTCGGTCATTGACCGTATGTATACGACAATATTCGGCGACGACCGTGGTTCCCACAAGACCATTAAACTTACCTCGATACCACCCTAGATTTTATTATATTCAGTTCATGACCATTAGCCAACGATTGATATCACCGTAAAGTTTTATTATAATCAGTGCATGAACCTGCCATTGTGTAAAACCCCTAAACATCAGTTCAATATCATAAACCAAATATTGTAAAATCAAAATTTTAATTATTATCAGTTCAAGATAATTAATTAACAATTGATGAAACCATTGACTGACTAAATATTTATACACGGAACCATAGACTTTTATTTTCAGTTCAAGATCATTTACTAAATATTTATACGCAGAACCATAGACTTTTATTTTTATCAGTTTTAACTCATTAACAAACCATTTATAAACCCTTCAACTCATTAATCAACCATTTATAAACCCTTTAACTCATTAACCAACCATTTATAAACCCTTTGAATTTTTATTTCGATTCCTAATGATGTCTAAGGAAAATAGCCTAATTTTTTTGTTTCACCTTGAACCGTCTAAGCATATATATTCCAATATTGCAATAAGCCATTGATTTTACATGCTATGTAACAAAATAACAATATATTTTAACAACATTGTGACGATTTTCATGACTTACTTGATAAGACGTCTATTTATTTTCTTATCCAAGTTTTTTTTTAAGAAGAGGTTCCAGTCTGTTTTTTTCTTAAGCCACGTTGTATACCTTTTTTATTGGATAGAGAAGATGACTACATGATAATTAACCTACCAGGTTGTACTGTACGAGTATAGTATACATAACGAAAGTTAAATACCATTTTTATTTGGTTTTATTAACAAGAAAAAAAATGCGTATCAAAAACATTGAAAAATAATTTAATGTTCTATGGATAAATTGTGAATAAAAATATATATTATTTATCTAATTGTATGTTGAATAAAATGTAGATATTGTAAATTTTCATTTCTTACAAAGACTAAAGAATTATTATTCATCCTTGCAACAAATAAAGAATTATTATCCATCCTTGCAACAAATAAATAATTATTATTCATCCTTGCAACAAATAAATAATTATTATCCATCCTTGCAACACATAAAGAATTTTTATCCATCCTTGCAACACATAAAGAATTATTATCCATCCTTGCAACAAATAAATAATTATTATCCATCCTTGCAACAAATAAATAATTATTATCCATCCTTGCAACAAATAAATAATTATTATCCATCCTTGCAACAAATAAATAATTATTATCCATCTTTACAACAAATAAAGAATTATTATTCATCCTTGCAACAAATAAATAATTATTATCCATCCTTGCAACAAATAAATAATTATTATCCATCCTTGCAACAAATAAAGAATTATTATCCATCCTTGCAACAAATAAAGAATTATTATCCATCCTTGCAACAAATAAAGAATTATTATCCATCATTGCAACAAATAAAGAATTATTATCCATCCTTGCAACAAATAAAGAATTATTATGCATCCTTGCAACAAATAAAGAATTATTATCCATCATTGCAACAAATAAATAATTATTATCCATCATTGCAACAAATAAAGAATTATTATCCATCTTTGCAACAAATAAAGAATTATTATCCATCCTTGCAACAAATAAATAATTATTATCCATCCTTGCAACAAATAAAGAATTATTATTCATCCTTGCAATAAATAAAGAATTTATTATCCATAATTACAACAAATAAAGAATTATTATCCATCTTTGCAACAAATAAAGAATTATTATCCATCTTTGCAACAAATAAAGAATTATTATCCATCATTGCAACAAATAAAGAATTATTATCCATCCTTGCAACAAATAAAGAATTATTATCCATCATTGCAACAAATAAAGAATTATTATCCATCCTTGCAACAAATAAAGAATTATTATCCATCTTTGCAACAAATAAATAATTATTATCCATCATTGCAACAAATAAAGAATTATTATCCATCCTTGCAACAAATAAAGAATTATTATCCATCCTTGCAACAAATAAAGAATTATTATCCATCATTGCAACAAATAAAGAATTATTATCCATCCTTGCAACAAATAAAGAATTATTATCCATCATTGCAACAAATAAAGAATTATTATCCATCATTGCAACAAATAAATAATTATTATCCATCCTTGCAACAAATAAATAATTATTATCCATCCTTGCAACAAATAAAGAATTATTATCCATCATTGCAACAAATAAAGAATTATTATCCATTCTTGCAACAAATAAAGAATTTATTATCCATCATTACAACAAATAAAGAATTATTATCCATCCTTGCAACAAATAAATAATTATTATCCATCCTTGCAACAAATAAAGAATTATTTTCCATCCTTGCAACAAATAAAGAATTATTATCCATCCTTGCAACAAATAAAGAATTATTATCCATCCTTGCAACAAATAAAGAATTATTATCCATCCTTGCAACAAATAAAGAATTATTATCCATCCTTGCAACAAATAAAGAATTATTATCCATCCTTGCAACAAATAAAGAATTATTATCCATTCTTGCAATAAATAATTTGATTATATTGAAAAATGGTAGATGTGCAGCTTTAGATTTTCTTCCAACATTCTTCGTTAGGGGGATGAGCTACGCCACATTTCCTTAAAGAAAATAAAGGAAATTTTTACATTTTTTTTTTTGCTTTTTCGCGGCGGTAACTTACGCCGTTGAATTCCAAAAATTTTATTAAGAGATTTTGACAAAATTTAATATCCGTTGTCTCTCCCCCAATCTTCCCTTCCACATTACTGAACGGGCAGCTCGGCATTAACTTAAAACACGTCTGATATCACCAGATGGGACACCCACATTTTGAAGCTTTCTTCGCACTAGAACTGCTCGAATATACCTGCAAGCATTTTTGGTCTGAAGGAGTTATGTTTGCGGTACGTAAAAAGAATTATTATTAATTTTTTATTTAAAAAAAATCATAACTATCGCTTTCCATGTTGACATACTCGTATCTCCACTTCATTCAATCCTAGCACAAACATTTCGATTCTATTACGACCATAACCCTCCTCCTGCAAATTATTCTATTAGAAAGTCTTTTCACTCTACCTTCGTTGACAATTTGATTCTTCTGGTCGAAACACGTTTTAATAGGTATATCTTAACTAGTCGTAACCTTATACCCCCGAATACTAGGTGGCAATAATGCCTGTGTCATTCGAGGGGAGTAGCACAGCGTGGGGTTCGAACTGACGATCTTCTGCATGGAAGTCCAGTACGTTACCGCGCGGCTATGCACCTCACTCCATGTATTCTTCTCATTGTGGTTTCAATAATTAAGTTTATTTGGCCCTAATTGCTCACAACACGGTTGACTTCACAATGTGTCATGTCCAAAGGAAATTTATTGTTTTGGCTATGCTTGTTGTACCACTTGGTTTAGTCACAATACTCTTTGTAATTTATTTTATCAAACACTGTTTATTCCACTTTTTTATAACGGTATAACCCAACCGGTTTCAAGGCTTTCACCTCATCTTCAGGGGAGCACAAACAAGACATGTTTGTGCTCCCCTGAAGTCTTGTTTGTGCTCCCCTGAAGATGAGGTGAAAGCCATGAAACAGGTAGGGTTATACCGTTACAAAAAAGTGGAATAAACAGTGTTTGATAAAATAAATTACAATGTCTGTAAACCTCCACAATGGTAATGCCTTAACTATAAACAATATATCACAATACTCTTGTAAATATATTTATGTCTAGGGCTTCTAAACCGGTTTAGACCAAAGCTGATTATTGTTATTCAATTAACCACTTAAAAACAGTTGGATGAAATGAATTTATTACATTATTTTTGTATAGCGTTCGCACATAACTTTTATTGGTGTTCAACCACATGTGTTATTCTTTATGACCATATCGACGCCAACAGTCGATGAACTATTGTCAAGTTTTTCTGATCCAAAACAACAATCACAAATAAATTATTCTCATTATGAGCATTCAAAATATAGGTATTTTAGACTGCGTGTTAATTTGTGTAAATCTTTTATCATTTATTTCGCTACATAGCCGAATCATCTGAACGTTTGTATAAAAATATGTACATATTTTATGTGGCTATTGAGCAGTGTTGATTGCGTTTATTGAGAATATAGAATATGTTCTAGGAGCGCAACAACAGTAAACTCACGCGAATAATTTAAAACTAGAAACTAGAAACAATACCACATTTATCAAATAAGAACACGAATTGAATATATTTATTTTATGAAAATAAACTTTCTTAGCACTGCGAACATAGGGAGGGAGAAATATGTTTCTAATGAATGTTCTCATATTGGTTGGAATGGGGTTATCCGCTAAAAAACATTGTATTATTACTATCTTTTTATTGTAAATAATGTTATCTAGTCGGCTAATTGCCATTTTACCATTTTCTTCTATCTATCCAGAAATGTGTTAAAGAGGTCTGAAGACATTTTCGGACTAAACACCTTAAAACAATAGTATCAATATACTTCTCAATACACCCGAATCGGTGATGATGATATATTGAAGAGCGTGGTCTGAAGACAACATCGCTTTCGGCTCCTTAATCTAGTTTTTTTCTCGAAACATTAACATACTGCACATGAAAAGAAAAGGTATCAAGGGCAAACTTAACTCAGTTGTGTCACTTGTTATTAACATAATGGCTGTTTTATGTTATAAAGACCGTGGTCTAACATAGTTAGTAAGATTCTAGCCTGGGTGTTACGGGTTATGTTATAACCCTATTTATTTTTAAAAAGGTCTCAGACTGATTTTCAGATCAGGCCTCTTTAATATGACAGTGGTTGATTGAAAGAGATTGATACATGGCAATTAGCCGGCTAGGTTTTACTGTATACAGCAAATGTGTAATACAATACAACATGAGTATGTAGATATTTTTTTCGGTCTTAGTCTCGACATATTGGCAGATACTCTGGTCGGGACCCCGAAATTTCTCGTAGCACTTTATTCTCAAAATTTAAAGCCATTTCTAGTCTATAATGGTCATTAATCATGCTTATGAGCCGTATGTTACAGCTGGTTTTATTATAAAGTTAATAAAAATAATTCCGATTGAGTCTCACGGCTAGATTCATGTTCAGATTACAACTTAAGACACGCACAACGATCACATTGCAAAAATGGACAAACCTTGTTCCTCGTAAGGTGCCCATCAAAAATCTTTCCACCCCCATCCGGCTGGGGGGTAGAAAATAAAATCCCGAAAGATCCACCTCCATCCGGGCGGGAGAGGGTACGAGGATTCCGTTACAAATGCCCCTCAATATTGTTCCCTGACATCATAACGTTTAACGGCTCGACACTTGACGATATTAATTCTTTTATTTTTCCAGCTTCTTTGATTAAAATAGGAAAAAAACGTTATGCGCAGTTTAACAATAGAATTTTTATACATTTTCCGATTTGCTATGTAAATTGAATGAGAATTTTTATCTTTTATTCTCAAGTTTGTTGATAATATGACAAGTTATTTTATAAAGGATTGAGCGAGTTTTAGAATGATTATTTTAGAAGATTTACTATAATTATATTCAATATTATACCTGAACTCTTTTTTCAATTATCTTCTAGTTTGTTGATTCGATACCCGTTGATATCTCCTTTTAAATGGTTTCTAAAAAATGGATATCACTTAATGCCAAGTAACATCTTTCTGATTCTCACTAAATGTACAGTAACATCCCTCTGATTCTCACTAAATGCACCATAATACTTTTCTGATTCCCTCTAAACGAATCGTAACATTGTTGTTACTCACACTAAATACCCCGTAACAGTATCCTGATTCTCACTCAACACCCCGTAACATTGTTCTGATTCCCACTTAACGCCCCGTAATATTGTTTTGATTCCCACTTAACGCCCCGTAACATTGTTCTGATTCCCACTTAACGCCCCGTAACATTGTTCTGATTCCCACTTAACGCCCCGTAATATTGTTTTGATTCCCACTTAACGCCCCGTAACATTGTTCTGATTCCCACTTAACGCCCCGTAATATTGTTCTGATTCCCACTCAACACCCCGTAACATTGTTCTGATTCCCACTTAACGCCCCGTAATATTGTTCTGATTCCCACTTAACGCCCCGTAACATTGTTCTGATTCCCACTTAACGCCCCGTAATATTGTTCTGATTTCCACTTAACGCCCCGTAATATTGTTCTGATTCCCACTTAACACCCCGTAATATTGTTCTGATTCCCACTTAACGCCCCGTAATATTGTTCTGATTCCCACTTAACGCCCCGTAACATTATTTTAATTCTCACTAAATATGATCTAACATATTGGACTGCGTATGACGTAAGTATAACAATATGATTCTGACAGCGCTTGTGGTCTCATTGGTAAGATTTCCCCCTAAAATATTAGGTTATCCCGGTCTGATCAATAGTTCGTCTACGAGTTCTTTGTTATGTTCCCACATGCAATGTATTCAATGCGTTAATATGTTTTTTAATTAATTTCGAGCTTCGGAAACATAACCTTAGTTCAAAAATTTAAATAAAAAACAGTCGAAATTTCAGTTTGTGGGCCGACCGTTTGATCGAGTTTTTAGATACATAAATATTGGCAGACAGTGATTTTGACCACAACTCAAGTTACAAAATTTCATAAATTTGTTTTTAATTCCAACTTTTGAAATAAGAAATCTTCATCATCTTGGAATATCTCGTACGCCACGGCTCGTAAATCTTATTGCGAAAAAAGCTAAGTTTACAATTCTGAGAAGTGCGGCCTTAACAACTCGGAAGTTACCGCAAGAGTCAAGGAACAAACATATCTCGAAGATGGGTTCATTCTGAGAAATATTATACAAGAGTCGCCTCGGGCTATTCTGGAATTCGCCCTTTGACTTTGAGTTGGAGGGAAACAACGAGAATTTGCCGGGAGTAATAAATTTTCCCTTTTTTTTTTTACTTATATTCACGTTTTTGTTACGTTTTTATATTGAATTACTATGTAAGTATTTTTTTTTTGAGAAAATCTTAATGTGGTTTATTTCATTCGTGTATATTTTTTCAATTAGGCCTTAAAAAAAAAAAAAAAAATATATATATATATATATATATATATATATATATATATATATATATATATATATATATATATATATATATATATATATATATATATATATATATATATATATATATATATATATATATATATATATATATATATATATATATATATATATATATATATATATATATATATATATATATATATATCCGGTTTAAGTTAAAATTCTACACAATATTTCAGAAACACTTCAAGTTTACCGAATTGTGATCCGAAAATGCTTGTAAAGTTAAAAGGAAAAGTATACCAAACGATTGTCAGACCCGCACTCCTCTATGGCTTCGAATGCTGTACGATGTATAACTCTTACTCTAGGCAACTAGAAACTGCTGAAATGCACATGCTAAGATGGTCAGCTGGTGTGTCCCTAAGAGACAAAATAAAAAGCTCACGCATTCGTGGAAGCCTAGGTGTTACAGACATCAACAGCAAGATGGAGGAGAGGCGACTGAGATGGTATGGACACGTTGGACGCAGAGCACCCGATCACATTGTGAACCAGGCAATCTCCATGGATCTTCCTCGAATAACAACCAGAGGAAGACTAAAGAATTCATGGGTGGTGCAAAAAGATAACCTGATGCAGAAGCACGGCCTGGGTTACGTAGTCCGGGACAGAAGAGCATACAACCTGAGGACGAGGAGAGCTGACCCCAACAGTCTTCGCAGACAATGAGTTGGGATGGAGCCAGGGAGAAGACTTCAAGTTTACCAAATTGAAAATAAAAATGTCATTTCGAATTGACTTTAACGATAGCTAACGTTTTGAAAGCGTTGCAGAATTCATTCTCAGAACGATGCCAAAAACATTACCGAATATTTATTAAGTTATTTCTTTTATTTTTTTAAGTACACGGTTAAACATGGTTCATCTGGCAAATTTATTGCTACACTTCTTTCAATCAACACCAGCTCATTTTGAATACCTTAAATTATTTTAGTTCATGAATATGTAAAAGGTATATTATATTGTATATTCGTTTAACTTCAAGAAAAAAAACAACATGATTAATATCTATATCAATAATGGGTGAACTAGATGTAAGGAATTTGTTTCAAAAATAAATAATTGAATCAAAGGAAAATTGGGAAGAAAAGATATTTCGAATGACGATAAATTTTTTGAATTCTCTCTTAAAAGAAAAAAATAACGATGCATATCATATCAATTTTGGAAGTTCGTTCACTCCTATATGGTATATGAATAATCGGTAATTTTTGGGACATCATTCGTATAAACACGATTTTTTTTAAATAACCTAGCAAGTTTATGGCCAGATGGCAGTCTCTTCTTACAAACCAGGCCAAAGTTAATAAAGAATGTCACATGGTCGCTAAAATTACTCAAATCGATGACAGTTCAAAATATTTTTCTGAGTTGTTGCCATGTTAAGTTGACTTAAATGCTAAAGTCCAAAGTGTTGTAACCATTATTCTCAGAGCGAAGTTTTTTCGATGTCAAAAAACATCGCCCTGAGAATGAAAGCTGAAACGCCTTTAAAATGGCGACTCTCATTTAAACCAAACTAAACATGACAAGAAACTCGGAAAAATATTTCAAAATAAAAACATGTTGTTATTTATTAAGTTCAAAACTCTTTATTCCAATTTATATAACGGTATAACTCTACCGGTTTCAAGGGTTTCACCTCATAATCAGGGGATCACAAACAATACTCAGTTAATGGTAAGGAGTTGTTTAAACATACCTGAGCTTCATTTAATATTGTATTGTATTATTGTATATTATTATATAAATGCCACTATAAAACCCTAGACCCTACACCTAGAGATAACATAGTGTACTTCCCGTTTAATAATCAGAGATCGAATTTCCAAATGTTCACTTAAATATGGGCATGCCCTCTAACTTAGGCATTCACCTTGTTCACGAATGTACAGAGAAAAACATGTTCCAAATATTAAAACGTTATTTTATAATAATTGCAAACTCGTTAATGCCTTTATTGAATAACTTAGTACGAAAGAAATATATATTTTTATGAAGAGCAAACTTTGCGGAATTTATTTATACTCGTAATATTTAGACTAGATTTTAAATTCAATAATTTTCTCATCTAAAACCACGATTGACAATATTTTAGTTATTCGACACCAAAAAAATAAATAATTAATTTACATAAATATGAAATTATGACTACCGTCGTGGTTAAGTTTGTCAACACTTATATACAGAACATTTCTGCCTTCTAATTAGTTGCGGGTTCGATTCCCGATACTGCACATTTTTATTAATAAATAAAGTTTATGTTTTATTTTCATTTAATAGATAGTAGCAAAGTTGGAAATACGCCCGTCTTTGAATGCGATGGTGGTACGTTTGATTTATGTTGGTAGCCATAATTAAAAGAAGAGTTACACTCTGTTCTTAACTTAAGCCCCCTTTGATATCTTTTAAGTTTATTGGAAGAGAATAACCACATGGAAATAAATATTCAACGTTTTACTGTGCATAAAGAAAGTGTAACATAATACAATACTACACGGAAATGTTTGTGATCGACAGGCCGACTGTGATCGACAGGCCGACTGGCCGACTGTGGCCGACAGTGATCCACTAGCTGTCTTCATCACTGATGCCGGCCCTTGAACTAGACCATCAGGTCTATCCATTTTATTGGTGCATTTATGTTTAGATATCATTATGCAGTAAGTACATCTCAACGAATGTTTAGATTTCATTATACAGCAAGTACTCGTATATCTCAACCGGTCTTTAGATTTCATTAGACAGCAAGTACATCTCAACCGATGTTTAAACTTCATTTTATAGTAAGTACATCTCAACCGGTGTTTAGATTTCATTATACAGTAAGTACATCTCAACCGATATTTAGATTTCATTATACAGTAAGTACATCTCAACCGATGTTTATATATAATACAGAAAGTAAATCTCAACCGATGTTTAGATTTCATAATACAGTAAGTACATCTCAACCGATGTTTAGATTTCATTAGACAGTAAGTACATCTCAACCGATGTTTAGATTTCATTAGACAGAAATTACATCTCAACCGATGTTTAGATTTCATTAGACAGTAAGTACATCTCAACCGATGTTTAGATTTCATTAGACAGTAAGTACAGCTCAATCGATGTTTAGATTTTATTATTCAGTAAGTACAGCTCAATCGATGTTTAGATTTCATTATACCTACACTAAGTACATTTCAAACGATGTTTAGATTTCAATGTAAGTACATCTTAACCGATGAACAATAATGAATTAATCTTAAAATGTCTAATTTAGGTAGTTTCATAAGTCATATTGAAAACATTTTATTTTATTTTCTATTAGATCTGACTTTCATCATGTTCAAGATATATTTATACACTATGCTATAATACCGAAATGCTCAGGATATATTTATGCACTATGCGATAATACCGAAATGTTCAGAATATATGTATGCACTATGCGACAATACCGAAATGTTTAAGATATATTTATGCACTATGCGATAATACCGAAATGTTCAGGATATATTTATGAACTATGCGATAACACCGAAATGTTCAGGATATATTTATGAACTATGCGATAATACCGAAATGTTCAGGATATATTTATGAACTATGCGATAATACCGAAATGTTCAGGATATATTTATGAACTATGCGATAATACCGAAATGTTCAGGATATATTTATGCACTATGCGATAATACCGACTTGTTCAGGATATATTTATGCACTATGCAATAATACCGAAATTAATTTGAACTAAATACCATTAAATTATGGATTTGGATCAGTCGCCCGTCAAACTGATGTTAAGACGCCTCAGCATACGGGGGTTTTCCTTTATCTCACTGGAGACATCTTTAATAAAAAATATTCGATCAAAAGACTCTTCCAAACTATTGAAAGTATTAATATTAAAAACTCTCAGAAAGTTAACGCACTATGCCCTCTCAGCTTGCCCCAACATAAAAATGAAGTTTAATGGTTATCATGAAATAACAATTCAGTTTCAGAAAAAATATTTTCAATATAATTGCATATTCACAAAATGCCACTTAAAAACTTTTGTTTTTGACATGTGATATAAAGATACTCGGATCCCTCGCTTATATAATTATCAGTTATTTTGACATGTTATATAAAGATATTCGGATCCCTCGCTTATATAATTGTGTGATATAAAGATACTCGGATCCCTCGCTTATATAATTGTCAGTTATTTTGACATGTGATATAAAGATACTCGGATCCCTCGCTTATATAATTGTCAGTTATTTTGACATGTGATATAAAGAAACTCGGATCCCTCGCTTATATAATTGTCAGTTATTTTGAAATGTGATATAAAGATACTCGGATCCCTCGCTTTTATAATTGTCAGTTATTTTGACATGTGATATAAAGATATTCGGATCCCTCGCTTATATAATTGTCAGTTATTTTGACATGTGATATAAAGAAACTCGGATCCCTCGCTTATATAATTGTCAGTTATTTTGAAATGTGATATAAAGATACTCGGATCCCTCGCTTTTATAATTGTCAGTTATTTTGACATGTGATATAAAGATACTCGGATCCCTCGCTTATATAATTGTCAGTTATTTTGACATGTGATATAAAGATACTCGGATCCTTCGCTTATATAATTGTCAGTTATTTTGACATGTGATATAAAGATACTCGGATCCCTCGCTTTTATAATTGTCAGTTATTTTGACATGTGATATAAAGATATTCGGATCCCTCGCTTTTATAATTGTCAGTTATTTGTTTCCCAATACGCGACCTACAAACTTTATCCTGCATTTTTTCATGCTTTAACATTACTCGTAACATCCTTTCATCCTAATTTCCTTTGTTTACCTTCTTTATCCTTTAACCAAATCCTTTCCTCTTGTCTTACCATTATGGTTCAGTTATTTCATCCACTTTAATTTACATAAGTTTTTTTTGGTAAAATCAGATATAGATAATAATAATATTAAGTTTCCAAGATAAATAGGTTGGTTCGAAGAAATTGCTGTACGGCAATAAGGCCACTATACACATTATTTAAAACCATGCACACAAGCGAACGAATCAATTAGAATAGACCATTTTTTTCTGCTCTCTCAACAACCCTTCTATTAATCAAGGGACCTTTACTGTGAACTGGTACGTAGCTACTTAGAATGTGGACTATTGGTGCAGAGCCCATGAAGAATTCCTTACCTCAAGTGGTGGAGAAGTCCAATTTTTTTGGAGATGATATATCGTCTTTGATAATTTAGATTGGCAATGAGTAGAACTTAACTGCCGAGTGCTCTGCTCTTTCTATGAATGAGACCTTGAATATAATGATATATCGTCTTTGATAATTTAGATTGGCAATAAGTAGAACTTACCTGCCGAGTGCTCTGCTCTTCCTATGAATGAGACCTTGAATATAATGATATATCGTCTTTGATAATTTAGATTGGTAATAAGTAGAACTTACCTGCCGAGTGCTCTGCTCTTCCTATGAATGAGACCTTGAATATAATGATATATCGTCTTTGATAATTTAGATTGGCAATAAGTGGAACTTACCTTCCGAGTGCTCTGCTCTTCCTATCAATGAGACCTTCAATATAATTACATTTTCAACATTTCCGAAAATGATTTTAAAGAAATTATTTTGAAATTTCTCTGTAATGGGAGTTTATTGTTTCGGCTTAACAAATCTATGGCGTTTTGGTAAAGAGGTACAAGTCATCAATTACTTATTTGTCAGTTTAAAGTTTTGCAACACTTGTATTCCTGAAATACAGACCTCAGGTAAATTTTAAAGGTAAACTTTGAATACATAAATAATTTATGTATTCAAAGTTTACCTTTAAAATTTACCTGAAGTCTGTATTTCAGGAATACATAAATTATTTATGTATTCAAAGTTTACCTTTAAAATTTACCTGAGGTCTGTATTTCAGGAATACAAGTCTTGCAAAACTTCAAACTGACAAATAAGTAATTGATTACTTGTACCTCTTTACCAAAACGCCATTGAAATATCTCTCATTAATTCATTTTTATTTCTTATTACTGTATGTAACGTACTTCCATTTAACCTTTGTTTGGTTAAATCTGTTCTTGTTAGCTTTATAAAATAAATAGAAAAAAATACACGAAGCGTAGGATTTGTGAGATTAATCAAACAATCAATCAAATTTATGATGTGAAATTGCTTGATGAAGGAACCGTACAAAGGATAGACGGCCTAATTAGTAGACTATTCCGGAAAGGGCGTTACACTGGCTCGCCAGGAGGCAGTAATGCAACCCCAATAACCATATAAGGGCGTTACACAGGCTCGCCAGGAGGCAGTGATGCAACCCCATCTACCATATAAGGATTAATGGCGGAGATGATGATAATGATATAAATAAAGACAATTTTAAATATATTCGTTTTATAAGTGTATTTCGTATTAGTGGAAAAGTAATTTCTAGTGTTTTTTTATATTAATAACATATAATAAACAGGTGCCAAACGCGTAAGAACGTGGCGATAGAATTGAAATATAATGTTCATACAATCTGAAACTGAAAAGTTTTCCGAAGTGTATTCGTGTCACGTAAAGCGACGAACAAGTAACATAAATTGAAAGACTTCTGTTAACAGATATGAGTTCCCGCAAAACCCGGTCGGACTCGAGGGGTGTGGGCTCCGCTAATTTAGGCTTTTGTGCCGCCACCCTCGGTACATACTGAAGGAGATGACGAAACACTTGTGGTTTTTCTATGAAACGGAGAGACCCGTGTGGAGGGAATATTAATCGGATATCTTCCGAGGAAATAGTCAAATAATTTGTATTTTTCTAGTAAAAGTGGAATCTAAGAAAGAAAAAAACTTCCATTCATATTAACGTACATATACCGTAACGCCATATTCCTTTTAGCGGAGGTGCAGGAAAGAAATTTGAAAACCCTCTTAGTCATACAAATAGTCACACACCCTCTTAGTCACACATCTTTGCCTCACCTACACTCATAAATCTTGTCATGTGTATGCTCTCTATTTCTTATACATCTTACCTTTCCCAACTTATGCATCTTACCTTTCCCAACTTATGCATCTTAACTTTCCCAACTTATGGATCTTACCTTTCCCAACTTATGCATCTTACCTTTCCCAACGTATGCATCTTATCTTTCCTAACTTATACAACTTACCTTTCCCAACTTATGCATCTTACCTTTCCCAACTTATGCATCTTACCTTTCCCAACGTATGCATCTTATCTTTCCCAACTTATGCATCTTACCTTTCCCAACTTATGCGTCTTACCTTTCCTAACGTATGCATCTTACCTTTCCCAACTTCATGTATATCCTTTTATTCTTTCCTCGGCATACCTTTTTCAGCACGCAATTTATTTTCGTATTCATATATAATTCAAATATAATATTTGTTTTGATAATCTTTCAGAACCATTTTTCTCTATACCTACCTATGTACCTACCTATATACCTACCTATTTACCTACCTATATCCAAACTATCTCTCGATTCCTATCTTAATTCTACTTCTAACATTCAACTCAGATTAAGTTATCTCTGATAAGGTCATTGATTATTCTATGACACATTTTAAAATCAGATATTATTCGCGAAGCAATCATTGTTTCCACATTTTTTCCATTAACTACTCTTTAATGTCCATCAACGAGTTAGTATGCCCTTGAGGAGAGTTTTGTCTATAAACGGCGCTATATAAATTGTCCTTTAACTATATTGTTTATAGTTAAGGCATTAACGTTGTGGAGGTTTAAAAACACTGTAATTTGTTTTAGCAAACACTGTTTATTCCACTTTTTGTAACGGTATAACCCCACCGGTTTCAAGACCTCATCTCAGGGGAGTCTTGTTTGTGCTGCCCTGAGGATGAAGTGAAGGCCTTGAAGCCGGTGGGGTTATACCGTTACAAAAAGTGGCATAAATAGTGTTTGATAAAACAAATTACAATGTCCTTTAACTTATATTATTATCAATAACATTGTATCCCAAAACTTGTCTTGGGTAGTAAACGTTGCTGAGAAACGAAATTTGGTGGTTTAGAAGAGATTTCCGTCTGGCAATAAGCACACCAGATTCTTTTACAATGATGCGTAAAATAAGACTGTTTTGGCTCCTATATTCGAGTTTAAAATAACGGGATCACCTACGTAACTTGTTGCTTATTGTAATCAATGCGGTGATTTAAGATAATATCGTAGATTAACTTTAAACCTGTAGCAACTATACGTGCGGTCACTGAACCCACGAGACGACCTTTGCCCCACCTTAACAATGCGAGACAAACAATGGACAAAGTCCACGCGGTCGGCCATTCAACTCACTACTAGCGGAGACCGCATGAAACCCTTCTTTTGTTTTGTTTTTTGAGTACTATCTGGAAACGAACACGGAAACTCCCAGGGTGAAGTGAAGTGAAGTGAAGCATTTTATAAACTAGGCTATGGAGGTTGTCAATATATTTCGTAAAAAGGAACTCGCCCCACGCCCCACGCCCGTCATATAGTCTTACTTTATTGTGTAGAATTTTTCTATAATTTGAATGAAAATCTTTTAGTCAATAATGTAATTCTACGACATCAACACCGATTCGATAAATAGTTAGTTACGTGTTAAAATAAATAAAATTTCAATATATCATATATGTGTATATTGATATATTGAGGTGTCCGGAAAGACATTTCCTATTTCAAGGTCAATTTAAAGCTCAAATTCAAGCTCAAAATTGCACCCAAGTATTTTATTTTGAAAGAAGGAAACGTAAAAAGTAAGAGAAACTGTATGAGCTGTATGAGAAGGTGTATAGATGTAGAAGAGCCTGGCACTCTATCATCTCTGCCTATCCTGAGATACTATGATTGTATGTATACATGTAATGTCACATGATCGTATTTAGGTTGTCATAGACAAACGCAAAACTACACTTCACAGCAAATTACTTTCCAGTGTCATAAAATATGTTTCATACTCCTAAAAAATACTGTTTAGTTGAGATTCCTATTTCACTTTTACTCTTTTATCAAATCGATAGTAAATATATTCAATGCACTACGCACCTCATCATATAACATATATGGCGTGTGATTGTTCCAAAGACCTCGAATGATAGGGGAATTTCCACAAAAGATGCCACAGTGGAAACTTGCTCGGAATTGTAAACAGGCGAGTGCAAACACAGAGCTATGTTATGTTGATCGAGGAGAGACCCTCGTAGAATACGAATACGGTATCTGGACCCATCCGACTCGAGTCTAATACGAGTATGGTACAATATTATCTGTTTCAACAAGTTGTGAATCCCTTTACGATCACAGCACTTTATTATCTAAATATATCATACTGTATGCTTTCATAATCCTAATGGCTGATTCAGGTTCAAAATAAAAATGCTTTTTTTTATATTAAACATTGTAATACTCTGTTATTGCACTAATTATATTAATTCACAATATACGTTTTTCTAGCTCCTATCCCGAAGCTCTCTTCAGGCATAATGAAGCCAGTTTGTTATGAGAGCAATGATCATGTTACTATGAACCACCCACATTAATAGTGTGTTGTATATTTTCGGAAATATTTTATTTTAAATACATTTTTAGGAGAGATGATGATGGTTTGTTGATAAAAAAAACTCGTTTAGATCGCAATGCGGAAAGAGAAATTTATTCGATAAACGTAGGTATTTATACTATTCTTGAATGTGTGCGGGAATGCGCTCGCGATATGCCGCCGTCTCGTTTCTGCATTCGCAATACGATTAATGTCGTATGTAGGTATCATTCAGATTTGGGAACTGGCGCGACAGATGTACTGCCCTCTCGCTCTAACATGGAATGCGCTCCACGCCCGGCAGTGAGTTGAATGACCGGCGTGTGGACCTTGCACTTTTGTTTTGAATTGTCAAGGTATGCAAAGGTCGTACCGCCGGTCATTGACCGAGCGTGCGAACGCCACACATTGATTAGAATATTTGATAGTAATATTTCTTCGAGTTTGATATTAATGCCGAGGAAAAGTTTAACAGATTTGTAACCTTTTGTTTTTTTTGGCAAAATTTGAAATAAGTGGTAAAAATAATTAAATGAATACAATTTGCACTTACACATACCTGTACTTCATATGTCTTCTTCTATTTGTATTCATTGACGTTGTCTACCATGTTGGATTTAGTTTAAAATGTGTCTGAGTAGGAACCATGTTGAGTTGGCTTAAATGATGGTCGATATTTTAACAAAATGGCAACCTTCAGGGCGTTGGTGTATTTACGAATTCATATCACTTGGAAAGAGAAGTTTGCACGCAATAAAAATATATATTACACTAATAGAAAATAGTCGAATATACGAGACGTGTAAATTACCAGTTTGCTCTGTTCATGATAGCTCTTGACTTACTAAACTACAGTTTCAGATTCTTCAGCAATGTTATTCCGTTTGTTGTCAGGTCCTTGTCTTCCTGATATTTGATACCGAATCAAATAATCAGATCAGTAAAATGGAAAGTAAACGACGGGACTCGAACCCAGCTCTTTGGACTGCGAATTGCATCGCACGATATTTCCCTTAAAGTCATTCAACTAGATTTATTGAGTAGATACTGCAAGACATACGAGGCACCTTAGTTCAGTCTTGGTCACCGAGAGCACAGTCAATACTTTCTTAGTTAAATTTGACATTGACTTTCTCTGACTTTTGGTGTAAACTTGTCATAAAACAAATAATGTCGGATGGTTAATTGATACATAATTTTGAGCATAAACTGTCCCAATTCCTTGGAAAATTTACAAATATATTCAATTTGAGGAATACAACAATTGATAATAATAAGAATAAAAGGACAAATAACAAAGCGCAGTTTATGGTAGACATTCGACTCCTCAAAGGCGCTCTTACTCGGGGCAAGAACCTATTATTTTTGACAGATGCAATTTTTTTCAAAATTAATTAATAAAAGTTGAGTGTAAGAGTAGGTAGATTAGCTGCGGCCATAAGATAAAGAACTTCTCAGCAATTGTATATGTTTAGATTTTTTGTTGGTTAAAAAACCGCAGAAAACTTACCAAGGTAAGTACGCTTATCTGAACAGTAATAAATAGTAACACAATTGAAAAACACAAAGGATGTTCACTGCTTCACTGTTTGACCGAAATCAAAAGAAACAGAACAGTACAGCGTGATTCATCTTATTATTTCTCCTGCTTTTACATGTTGAGAAGATAAATATTGCTTTTCCTGTTCAGTACATACTCGTAATGTACTTGTACGTAGTGCATGAGTTACAGATGTAGACATACATTGTGCATGAGTTACAGATGTAGACGTACATAGTGCATGAGTTACAGATGTAGACGTATATAGTGCATGAGTTACAGATGTACACGTACATAGAGTGCATAAGTTACAGATGTAGACGTACATAGTGCATGAGTTACAGATAAGACGTACATAGTGCATGAGTTACAGATGTAGACGTACATAGTGCATGAGTTACAGATGAAGACGTACATAGAGTGCATGAGTTACAGATGTAGACGTACATAGTGCATGAGTTACAGATGTAGACGTACATAGTGCATGAGTTACAGATGAAGTCATACATATAGTGCATGAGTAACAGATGTAGACGTACATAGAGTGCATGAGTTACAGATGAAGACGTACATAGAGTGCATGAGTTACATATGAAAACGTACAAAGTGCATGAGTTACAGATGGAGACGTACATAGTGCATGAGTTACAGATGATGACGTACATAGTTCATGAGATACAGATGTAGACGTACATAGTGCATGAGTTACCCGTGTAGACGTACATAGTGCATGAGTAACAGATGTAGACGTGCATAGTGCATGAGTTACATATGTAAACGTACATAGAGTGCATGAGTTACAGATGTAGACGTACATAGAGTGCATGAGTTACAGATGTAAACGAACATAGAGTACATGAGTTACAGATGTAGACGTACATAGTGCATAAGTTACAGATGTTGACGTACATAGTGCATAAGTTACAGATGTAGACGTACATAGAGTGCATGAGTTACAGATGTAGACGTACATAGTGCATGAGTTACAGATGTAGACTAACATAGAGTGCATGAGTTACAGATGTAGACGTACATAGTGCATGAGTTACATATGCAGACGTACATATAGTGCATGAGTTACAGATGTAGACGTACATAGTGCATGAGTTACAGATGAAGACGTACATAGTGCATGAGTTATAGATGTATACGTACATAGAGTGCATGAGTCACAAATGTACGTACATAGTGCATGAGTTACAGATGTAGACGTACAAAGAGAGCATGAGTTACAGATGTAGACGTACATAGTGCATGAGTTACAGATGTAGAGGTACATAGTGCATGAGTTACAGATGTAGACGTACATAGAGTGCATGAGTTACAAATGTAGACGTACAAAGAGTGCATGAGTTACAGATGTAGACGTACATAGAGTGCATGAGTTACAGATGTAGACGTACAAAGAGTGCATGAGTTACAGATGTAAACGTACATAGTGCATGAGTTACAGATGTAGACGTACATAGAGTGCATGAGTTACAGATGTAGACGTACATAGTGCATAAATTACAGATGTAGACGTACATTGTGCATGAGTTATAGATGTAGACGTACATAGTGCATGAGTTATAGATGTAGACGTACATAGTGCATGAGTTACAGATGTAGACGTACATAGTGCATGAGTTACAGATGTAAACGTACACAGTGCATGAGTTACAGATGTAGACGTACATAGTGCATGAGTTACAGATGTAGACGTACATAGTGCATGAATTACAGATGTAGACGTACATAGTGCATGAGTCACAGATATAGACGTACATAGAGTGCATGAGTTACAGATGAAGACATACATAGAGTGCATGAGTTACAGATGTAGACGTACATAGAGTTGAGTTACAGATGTAGACGTTCATAGTGCATGAGTTACAGATGTAGACGTACATAGAGTGCATGAGTTACAGATGTAGACGTACATAGAGTGCATGAGTAACAGATGTAGACGCACATAGTGCATGAGTTACAGATGTAGACGTACATTGTGCATGAGTAACAGATGAAGACGTACATAGTGCATGAGATACAGATGTAGACGTACATAGAGTGAATGAGTTACAGATGAAGACGTACATAGTGCATGAGTTATAGATGTAGACGTACATAGTGCATGAGTTACAGATGAAGAGGTACATAGTGCATGAGTTACAGATGAAGAGGTACATAGTGCATGAGTTAAAGATGTAGACGTACATAGTGCATGAGTTACAGATGATGACGTACATAGTGCATCAGATACAGATGTAGACGTACATAGTGTATGAGTTACCCGTGTAGACGTACAAAGTGCATGAGTTACAGATGTAGACGTACATAGTGCATGAGTTACAGATGTAAACGTACAAAGAGTGCATGAGTTACAGATGTAGACGTACAAAGAGTGCATGAGTTACAGATGTAAACGTACATAGAGTACATGAGTTACAGATGTAGACGTACATAGAGTGCATGAGTTACAGATGATGACGTACATAGTGCATGAGTTACAGATGTAGACGTACATAGTGCATGAGTTACAGATGTAGACGTACATAGTGCATGAGTTACAGATGTAAACGTACATAGTGCATGAGTTACAGATGTAGACGTACATAGTGCATGAGTTACAGATGTAGACGTTCATAGTGCATGAGTTACAGATATAGACGTACATAGAGTGCATAAGTTACAGATGTAGACGTACATAGAGTGCATGAGTAACAGATGTAGACGCACATAGTGCATGAGTTACAGATGTAGACGTACATAGAGTGCATGAGTAACAGATGTAGACGCACATAGTGCATGAGTTACAGATGTAGACGTACATTGTGCATGAGTAACAGATGAAGACGTACATAGTGCATGATTTACAGATGTAGACGAACATAGAGTGAATGAGTTACAGATGAAGACGTACATAGTGCATGAGTTATAGATGTAGACGTACATAGTGCATGAGTTACAGATGAAGAGGTACATAGTGCATGAGTTACAGATGTAGACGTACATAGTGCATGAGTTAAAGATGTAGACGTACATAGTGCATGAGTTACAGATGAAGACGTACATAGAGTGCATGAGTTACAGATGAAGACGTACATAGAGCGCATGAAGTACAGATGAAAACGTACATAGTGCATGAGTTACAGATGTAGACGTACATAGTGCATGATTTACATATGAAGACGTACACAGTGCATGAGTTATAGATGTAGACGTACATAGTGCATGAGTTACAGATGAAGACGTACATAGAGTGCATTAGTTACAGATGAAGACGTACATAGAGCGCATGAGTTACAGATGAAAACGTACATAGTGCATGAGTTACAGATGTAGACGTACATAGTGCATGAGTTACATATGAAGACGTACACAGTGCATGAGTTATAGATGTAGACGTACACAGTGCATGAGTTATAGATGTAGACGTACATAGTGCATGAGTTACAGATGTAGACGTACATAGAGTGCATGAGTTACAGATGTAGACGTACATAGAGTGCATGAGTAACAGATAATGACGTACATAGTGCATGAGTTACAGATGTAGTCATACATATAGTGCATAAGTAACAGATGTAGACGTACATAGAGTGCATGAGTTACAGATGAAGACGTACATAGAGTGCATGAGTTACATATGAAAACGTACAAAGTGCATGAGTTACAGATGTAGACGTACATAGTGCATGAGTTACAGATGATGACGTACATAGTTCATGAGATACAGATGTAGACGTACATAGTGCATGAGTTACCCGAGTAGACGTACATAGTGCATGAGTAACAGATGTAGACGTGCATAGTGCATGAGTTACATATGTAAACGTACATAGAGTGCATGAGTTACAGATGTAGACGTACATAGAGTGCATGAGTTACAGATGTAAACGAACATAGAGTACATGAGTTACAGATGTAGACGTACATAGTGCATAAGTTACAGATGTTGACGTACATAGTGCATAAGTTACAGATGTAGACGTACATAGAGTGCATGAATAACAGATGTAGACGTACATAGTGCATGAGTTACAGATGTAGACTAACATAGAGTGCATGAGTTACGGATGTAGACGTACATAGTGCATGAGTTACATCTGCAGACGTACATATAGTGCATGAGTTACAGATGTAGACGTACATAGTGCATGAGTTACAGATGAAGACGTACATAGTGCATGAGTTATAGATGTATACGTACATAGAGTGCATGAGTCACAAATGTACGTACATAGTGCATGAGTTACAGATGTAGACGTACAAAGAGAGCATGAGTTACAGATGTAGACGTACATAGTGCATGAGTTACAGATGTAGAGGTACATAGTGCATGAGTTACAGATGTAGACGTACATAGAGTGCATGAGTTACAAATGTAGACGTACAAAGAGTGCATGAGTTACAGATGTAGACGTACATAGAGTGCATGAGTTACAGATGTAGACGTACAAAGAGTGCATGAGTTACAGATGTAAACGTACATAGTGCATGAGTTACAGATGTAGACGTACATAGAGTGCATGAGTTACAGATGTAGACTTACATAGTGCATAAATTACAGATGTAGACGTACATTGTGCATGAGTTATAGATGTAGACGTACATAGTGCATGAGTTATAGATGTAGACGTACATAGTGCATGAGTTACAGATGTAGACGTACATAGTGCATGAGTTACAGATGTAAACGTACATAGTGCATGAGTTACAGATGTAGACGTACAAAGTGCATGAATTACAGATGTAGACGTACATAGTGCATGAATTACAGATGTAGACGTACATAGTGCATGAGTCACAGATATAGACGTACATAGAGTGCATGAGTTACAGATGAAGACATACATAGAGTGCATGAGTTACAGATGTAGACGTACATAGAGTTGAGTTACAGATGTAGACGTTCATAGTGCATGAGTTACAGATGTAGACGTACATAGAGTGCATGAGTTACAGATGTAGACGTACATAGAGTGCATGAGTAACAGATGTAGACGCACATAGTGCATGAGTTACAGATGTAGACGTACATTGTGCATGAGTAACAGATGAAGACGTACATAGTGCATGAGATACAGATGTAGACGTACATAGAGTGAATGAGTTACAGATGAAGACGTACATAGTGCATGAGTTATAGATGTAGACGTACATAGTGCATGAGTTACAGATGAAGAGGTACATAGTGCATGAGTTACAGATGAAGAGGTACATAGTGCATGAGTTAAAGATGTAGACGTACATAGTGCATGAGTTACAGATGATGACGTACATAGTGCCTCAGATACAGATGTAGACGTACATAGTGTATGAGTTACCCGTGTAGACGTACAAAGTGCATGAGTTACAGATGTAGACGTACATAGTGCATGAGTTACAGATGTAAACGTACAAAGAGTGCATGAGTTACAGATGTAGACGTACAAAGAGTGCATGAGTTACAGATGTAAACGTACATAGAGTACATGAGTTACAGATGTAGACGTACATAGAGTGCATGAGTTACAGATGATGACGTACATAGTGCATGAGTTACAGATGTAGACGTACATAGTGCATGAGTTACAGATGTAGACGTACATAGTGCATGAGTTACAGATGTAAACGTACATAGTGCATGAGTTACAGATGTAGACGTACATAGTGCATGAGTTACAGATGTAGACGTTCATAGTGCATGAGTTACAGATGTAGACGTACATAGAGTGCATGAGTTACAGATGTAGACGTACATAGAGTGCATGAGTAACAGATGTAGATGCACATAGTGCATGAGTTACAGATGTAGACGTACATAGAGTGCATGAGTAACAGATGTAGACGCACATAGTGCATGAGTTACAGATGTAGACGTACATTGTGCATGAGTAACAGATGAAGACGTACATAGTGCATGATTTACAGATGTAGACGTACATAGAGTGAATGAGTTACAGATGAAGACGTACATAGTGCATGAGTTATAGATGTAGACGTACATAGTGCATGAGTTACAGATGAAGAGGTACATAGTGCATGAGTTACAGATGTAGACGTACATAGTGCATGAGTTAAAGATGTAGACGTACATAGTGCATGAGTTACAGATGAAGACGTACATAGAGTGCATGAGTTACAGATGAAGACGTACATAGAGCGCATGAGTTACAGATGAAAACGTACATAGTGCATGAGTTACAGATGTAGACGTACATAGTGCATGAGTTACATATGAAGACGTACACAGTGCATGAGTTATAGATGTAGACGTACATAGTGCATGAGTTACAGATGAAGACGTACATAGAGTGCATGAGTTACAGATGAAGACGTACGTAGAGCGCATGAGTTACAGATGAAAACGTACATAGTGCATGAGTTACAGATGTAGACGTACATAGTGCATGAGTTACATATGAAGACGTACACAGTGCATGAGTTATAGATGTAGACGTACATAGTGCATGAGTTACAGATGTAGACGTACATAGAGTGCATGAGTTACAGATGTAGACGTACATAGAGTGCATGAGTTACAGATAATGACGTACATAGTGCATGAGATACAGATGTAGACGTACATAGTGTATGAGTTACCTGTGTAGACGTACATAGTGCATGAGTTACAGATGTAGACGTACATAGTGCATGAGTTACAGATGTAAACGTACATAGTGCATGAGTTACAGATGTAGACGTACATAGTGCATGAGTTACAGATGTAGACGTACATAGTGCATGAGTTACAGATGTAGACGTACATAGTGCATGAGTCACAGATGTAGACGTACATAGAGTGCATGAGTTACAGATGAAGACGTACATAGAGTGCATGAGTTACAGATGTAGACGTACATAGAGTTGAGTTACAGATGTAGACGTACATAGTGCATGAGTTACAGATGTAGACGTACATAGAGTGCATGAGTTACAGATGTAGACGTACAAAGAGTGCATGAGTTACTGATGTAAACGTACATAGAGGGCATGAGTTACAGATGTTGACGTACATAGTGCATGAGTTACCCGTGTAGACGTTCATAGTGCATGAGTAACAGATGTAGACGTACATAGTGCATGAGTTACAGATGAAGACGTACATAGAGTGCATGAGTTACATATGTAGACGTACATAGTGCATGAGTTACAGATGTAGACGTACATATAGTGCATGAGTTACAGATGTAGACGTACATAGTGCATGAGTTACAGATGTAGACGTACATAGTGCATGAGTTACAGATGTAGACGTACAAAGTGCATGAGTTATAGATGTATACGTACATAGAGTGCATGAGTTACAGATGTAGACGTACATAGTGCATGAGTTACAGCTGTAGACGTGAATTTCAACACTTGATGATATGCGAGTATCCCTTATTTACTCTCTCCCCGATTCTCAACCATAACAATTGTATCTTACTCAATTCTATTTGAATTCTTTTATTGGACAAACAAGACAGCCTTTTTAATTAAAAATGAATCATTAAATTTATTCGAACGCATACATTTAAATTTTCATGAGTGACAAATAATCTAAAAATCAAAATAAAAAAATATTTTATTTATAAACCCTAAAGCAATAGGCCAGCCAGCTTTAATTTCTATGCGTATTTTCATTCATTTATTTAATTATGTGACAATTTTTTGTATTAGTACATAATTTATGATAAATAAAGCAAACTAAAAACACATGTGATTTAAAAAAGAGACACTCCATTAACGAATATGTGTGTGGGTCACGACTGGCTTTTGAAACTAGGCTTTGGCTGTTTTAATTAGAACTTATAAATATATAATAGAAAAATAAGTTGTTGCTTTTTAACGATTGTTGATGACAAACTCTCATCAACTCGATAAGTTGTGAGATTTAATTGTATATGCTCGTACGTACCACGCGATTAAAACTTTGTTGTAATTTATCATTTTAGATAAATCAAAAGTCCACTTCACAACGTTCTGCATTCAAGAATCAAAAACAAATTTGTAACGATAAGCACTTTGCCAGCTGTAAAATCGGTGTAGTACCGTGTGATAAGCACTATGCCAGATGTGAAATCGGTGTAGTATCGTGTGATAAGCACTATGCCAGATGTGAAATCGGTGTAGTATCGTGTGATAAGCACTATTCCAGATGTAAAATCGATGTAGTATCGTGTGATAAGCACTATGCCAAATGTAAAATCGGGATAGTATCGTGTGATAAGCACTATGCCAAATGTAAAATCGGAGTAGTATCGTGTGATAAGCACTATTCCACATGTAAAATCGGTGTAGTATCGTATGAAAGGCACAATGCCAGATGTGAAATCGGTGTAGTATCGTGTGAAAGGCACTATGCCAAATGTAAAATCGGTGTAATATCGTGTGATAAGCACTATGCCACATGTAAAATCGGTGTAGTATCGTGTGATAAGCACTATGCCAGATGTGAAATCGGTGTAGTATCGTGTGATAAGCACTATTCCAGATGTAAAATCGGTGTAGTATCGTATGATAAGCACTATGCCAAATGTAAAATCGGAATAGTATCGTGTGATAAGCACTATGCCAAATGTAAAATCGGAGTAGTATCGTGTGATAAGCACTATTCCACATGTAAAATCGGTGTAGTATCGTATGAAAGGCACAATGCCAGATGTAAAATCGGTGTAGTATCGTGTGATAAGCACTATGCCAGATGTGAAATCGGTGTAGTATCGTGTGATAAGCACTATGCCAGATGTGAAATCGGTGTAGTATCGTGTGATAAGCACTATTCCAGATGTAAAATCGATGTAGTATCGTGTGATAAGCACTATGCCAAATGTAAAATCGGGATAGTATCGTGTGATAAGCACTATGCCAAATGTAAAATCGGAGTAGTATCGTGTGATAAGCACTATTCCACATGTAAAATCGGTGTAGTATCGTATGAAAGGCACAATGCCAGATGTGAAATCGGTGTAGTATCGTGTGAAAGGCACTATGCCAAATGTAAAATCGGTGTAATATCGTGTGATAAGCACTATGCCACATGTAAAATCGGTGTAGTATCGTGTGATAAGCACTATGCCAGATGTGAAATCGGTGTAGTATCGTGTGATAAGCACTATTCCAGATGTAAAATCGGTGTAGTATCGTATGATAAGCACTATGCCAAATGTAAAATCGGAATAGTATCGTGTGATAAGCACTATGCCAAATGTAAAATCGGAGTAGTATCGTGTGATAAGCACTATTCCACATGTAAAATCGGTGTAGTATCGTATGAAAGGCACAATGCCAGATGTAAAATCGGTGTAGTATCGTGTGATAAGCACTATGCCAGATGTGAAATCGGTGTAGTATCGTGTGATAAGCACTATGCCAGATGTGAAATCGGTGTAGTATCGTGTGATAAGCACTATTCCAGATGTAAAATCGATGTAGTATCGTGTGATAAGCACTATGCCAAATGTAAAATCGGGATAGTATCGTGTGATAAGCACTATGCCAAATGTAAAATCGGAGTAGTATCGTGTGATAAGCACTATTCCACATGTAAAATCGGTGTAGTATCGTATGAAAGGCACAATGCCAGATGTGAAATCGGTGTAGTATCGTGTGAAAGGCACTATGCCAAATGTAAAATCGGTGTAATATCGTGTGATAAGCACTATGCCACATGTAAAATCGGTGTAGTATCGTGTGATAAGCACTATGCCACATGTAAAATTGGTGTAGTATCGTAGGATCCAACACTTTCTTAATAACTCATCCAATTAAAAACTATAAACTTTCTCTAAGAAAAAGTTAAGCCTTGAAGTATTCATAAGCAATTTTGAGAAATTGATTATTTTTTTATCACTAAGCTCTCAATAACAGTCACAACATCTAACCGCTTTTGTAATTGATAAAAAAATATACAAATTCGTTATAACTACGCAGAAATCCGCTGAATATTTAACGAAAATTCGCATCGATTTCCATCGCGTACACATGTAAAGGGGATCATAAATTATTCGTTGAATATGAAAATAGCTTCCCCTGTCGGCGTTATCTTCCCTTAACAGAAGTGGAGCCAACGGGAGATTATCTTGACTTACGCTTCGTTGGTCTCGAGTTCGATTAGAAACATGATTGTACGTTGAAATATGTTATGTGTTGAAAAACACGAATTTCTTTGCACGCTTCGTGAGTTGTAAGCGTTTAAAACCGTGAAGTAACATAAGCCTACGTCGTATTTAATCCTGACAAAAAATATAGCGATGAGTGTTATCGTTGTTTTTCAACAGTGGATTCGCGTTGAGAGACAAAAAACGCGGGAGTTCGTAAATAAATGTAGCATTTTATATACGAGTTATGTTATGTTATGTACCTAACATATGGTATTGATTCATCAGTCCTCGTATTTATGTTACGGGAGTGTCACATTTTATAATTAACTACAACGATTAATGAGTACTCAATCAGTCAAACTTGGAATACATACATAATTGTGTCACTCTAAGATAGTTTGGACATGTGGAACGAATGAATGAAGAAACAGTAACAAAACAAATGTAAGTGGAAGACGTGATACAGGAAGACCAAGGAAAGTATGGTTGTGTGAAGAAGTTAGAAAGCTTGTAGGAGCTGTATGAGAGGGTATATGGAGATGGAAGAGGTGAAATATGTGTCGAAATAGGAAGTCTTGCACTTCGTTCCTTTTGCGGCTACTCCAACAGGGAAATTGCGAGATTGTATTTATGTAACTTTCCCATTAGAATTGATTTCAGTCAAATACTTGTTAATAATATACAAGTACGAGTATGTAATAATAATCGTTTTATTGTATTGGAATGAGTTATAAGGCCCTCTTTTGAGCCCGTTTTATTGTTTTGGAATGAGTTATAAGGCCCTCTTTGGAGCCCGTTTTATCGTATTGGAATGAGTTATAAGGCCCTCTTTGGAGCCCGTTTTATTTTATTGGAATGAGTTATAAGGCTCTCTTTTGAGCCCGTTTTATTGTTTTGGAATGAGTTATAACGCCCTCTTTTGAACCCGTTTTATTGTATTGGAATGAGTTATAAGGCCCTCTTTGGAGCCCGTTTTATTTTATTGGAATGAGTTATAAGGCCCTCTTTTGAGCCCCTTTTATTATATTGGAATGAGTTATAAGGCCCTCTTTTGAGCCCGTTTTATTGTATTGGAATGAGTTATAAGGCCCTCTTGAGCCCGTTTTATTGTATTGGAATGAGTTATAAGGCCCTCTTTTGAACCCGTTTTATTGTATTGGAATGAGTTATAAGGCCCTCTTTTGAGCCCGTTTTTTTACTCCACTTAAAGAGTATGAGACACGTTGCGCGTTGTACTATATATATATATATATATATATATATATATATATATATATATATATATATATATATATATATATATATATATATATATATATATATATATATATATATATATATATATATATATATATATATATATATATATATATATATATATATATATATATATATAATA
>OX463846.1:309205-423644 GCA_949825065.1 Odontocerum albicorne | reverse complement strand
TATATATATATATATATATATATATATATATATATATATATATATATATATATATATATATATATATATATATATATATATATATATATATATATATATATATATATATATATATATATATATATAATTGAAATGGATTATTAGAAAATTTAGGATGTTCAGAATATTAATATTAAATACCCTCCATTTAATTGAAATATTAAATATATTTCACAGATCGGGAATATTAGATTTATTTTATTATTCGACAGTAATAAATATCTGAGCATTCTAAATATCGAAAACATTACATACATTCATTCCGTTGATCAACAAAAATACAGATCTTTCATTAATTGAGAATATTAATGATATTCCACTGATCGAGAATATTAAAGATATTCCAAAGCCATCCACTAATTTGGAGTATTAAAGATATTTTATTGATTGAGAATATTGAAAACATTACAGATGCTCCATTGATTGAGATCATTAAAGTCATTGTAATTTATTTTTAACAAACACTGTTTATTCCACTTTTTTGTGACGGTATAACCCTACCGGTTTCAAGGCTTTCACCTCATCTTCAGGGGAGCACAAACAAGACTAAATGCTGTTCGAACTGGTACCGATATAGACACTTCAACGGTCTTTTTCTATCGACTATTTTTTCTATCGATGATGCCAAATTCTTACATATTAGCGGCAACGGAAATAAATTGGACAGATTAGAGGCCCTAGAAATTTCTAAGCCAGTATACCGATCGGAGCATCTGTTGAACAGTTATTTCCCCAAAATCTCCCCGCTCTTGGCCGAAATTATCCCTAGCCTTCCACACCCCCCCGCCTCCAACCGTTGAAGTGTCTATATCGGTACCAGTTCGAACAGCATTTAGTCTTGTTTGCGCTCCCCTGAAGATGAGGTGAAAGCCTTGAAACCGGTAGGGTTATACCGTCACAAAAAAGTGGAATAATAAGTGTTTGTTAAAAATAAATTACAATGTCTTTAAACCTCCACAACGTTAATGCCTTAACTATAAACAACATCATTAAAGTGTTTCACAGAGAACGTTAAAGATAATTCATTGAATGAGAACACTACACTGTTCCATTAATCGAGTCAAGTAAAGATAGTTCATTGATTGATAACATTGA
Organism: Odontocerum albicorne; assembly: GCA_949825065.1. Taxonomy (NCBI): domain Eukaryota; kingdom Metazoa; phylum Arthropoda; class Insecta; order Trichoptera; family Odontoceridae; genus Odontocerum; species Odontocerum albicorne. Next base: position 422,510 of record OX463846.1, on the reverse strand, counting down.
ATGTTTTCTTTTGGTTGAGAAAAATAAAGATACTCAATTTTTTATGAATACTAATAATATTTAACAGTTGAAACATCTAAGATCTTTTGGAGGTATTCTCTTGGAGGTAATTAATTCTCTTGGAGGTATTTCGGTTAATTTATACAAAAACATTCAAGTCTTCATTTACACGATTAAATCGGCGAGCGCCCAAAACTAAACCCTGTTCTATACTTGAATGTTCATGCGATAAGCAAATAAAAACACCCGATGACGACTTTGTTAATGTTCGTGCGATGAGCAAATAAAAACACCCGATGACGACTTTGTTGATGTTCGTGCGTTGAGCAAATAAAAACATCCGATGACGACTTTGTCAATGTTCGTGCGATGAGTTGAATAATATGGTTTAAGCGGTCCTCATCGAAGTACACTGGTCGTCTGGAACGCTCCATGTCTTTCAGGTCGAAATTACCGTCTTTGAAACGCAAAAACCATCGACGAGCTGTTCTTTCATTCATAGCATACACTTCGCAAATATCGCGAGCAGCTTTGGCAGCTTTATTCTCTCGATTGAACGCGAACAGAAGGAGGTGTCGAAAATGCTCACTTTCGTCTACTTGACATTCCATTTTGAAGGCTTGTAATCAAATAAAATAATATATGTAACGTAAAAGCGAACACAATATCTTGCAGAACAGAAATTTTCATTCGAATGACTTATAACCTTAACCATGTTGTTTTACATTTGGTGCTCATTTTTAATTTTCAAAAAAGGGGACACAACTTATGTTTACACTTAATACATTAGTTACTCACTTTTTCTTACAAATGCTTGTCCTAAAAGTGATGCTACATTAAGCAATAACAAAAGGTATCAAACCGACAAGACTCGCGCATAATATTATACAATATAACATACTATATGATACATTGGACACCACTCGTAAATAGAAAATTAGGTAATTTAACCACGGATATAACGTTACGTTATATAGTACGAGTATCTTCTCAGACTCTGGAAATTATTAAGGTTGATTTCGCAACATTTTTAAAAAATTAATGAATTTGCAGTTTTGTTGATTTAAAAAAATCTCTTCCGAACCTAGACCTGAATTGGAATGAAAAAAGCGTATGGTACACCTTCTCAAAGCTTCTCTATGGTATGGAGAGGCTTTTGAGGTGTGGATCTACAGACGTATCCTCAACATTCTTTGTATGTCACAATTCGTGTTTCTAACATAGTTTGGAAGTGCTCGCTCAAATGTATGTTATAAGGACCGAGAACTGTTTAAATCTATGAAATCTACCATAAAGATGTAAAACAATATGAAATGAAACCGTTTATAAAAAAAAAACAGCTAACAGTGAGAAACAAACAAGTGACCCCGGGCTGAAAGACTTCTATCATATAAACTAGACAACGAAGGTCACCTAAATAATATCTAAATATTGCTGGTCATATATATGCAGTGGCTATACTCCAAAATTGCTGGTCATATATATGCAGTGGCTATATTCTAATATTGCTGGTCATATACATGCAGTGGCTATACTCTAATATTGCTGGTCATATATATCTGGTCATATATATGCAGTGGCTATATTCTAATATTGCTGGTCATATACATGCAGTGGCTATACTCTAATATTGCTGGTCATATATATCTGGTCATATATATGCAGTGGCTATACTCTAATATTGCTGGTCATATATATGCAGTGGCTATACTCTAATATTGCTGGTCATATATATGCAGTGGCTATACTCTAATATTGCTGGTCATATATATGCAGTGGCTATACTCTAATATTGCTGGTCATATATATCTGGTCATATATATGCAGTGGCTATACTCCAATATTGCTGGTCATATAACTGCAGTGGCTATACTCTAATATTGCTGGTCATATATATGCAGTGGCTATACTCTAATATTGCTGGTCATATATATGCAGTGGCTATACTCTAATATTGCTGGTCATATTTATGCAGTGGCTATACTCTAATATTGCTGGTCATATATATGCAGTGGCTATACTCTAATATTGCTGGTCATATATATGCAGTGGCTAAACTTTAATATTGCTGGTCATATATATGCAGTGGCTATACTCTAATATTGCTGGTCATATATATGCAGTGGCTATACTCTAATATTGCTGGTCATATATATCTGGTCATATATATGCAGTGGCTATACTCCAATAATGCTGGTCATATAACTGCAGTGGCTATACTCTAATATTGCTGGTCATATATATGCAGTGGCTATACTCTAATATTGCTGGTCATATATATGCAGTGGCTATACTCTAATATTGCTGGTCATATTTATGCAGTGGCTATACTCTAATATTGCTGGTCATATATATGCAGTGGCTATACTCTAATATTGCTGGTCATATATATGCAGTGGCTAAACTTTAATATTGCTGGTCATATATATGCAGTGGCTATACTCTAATATTGCTGGTCATATATATGCAGTGGCTATACTCTAATATTGCTGGTCATATATATGCAGTGGCTATACTCTAATATTGCTGGTCATATATATGCAGTGGCTATACTCTAATATTGCTGGTCATATATATGCAGTGGCTATACTCTAATATTGCTGGTCATATACTCGTATATGCAGTGGCTATACTCAAAATATGTTTCGAGATTGCGGGATTAATTTTTATTCTTACACGATTTTTTTAAAATTTTCTTATATGAGTTTTGTTTGTGGCCTCTTGAATATTTTTCTGAATGGTTAGAAGATATTATCACATAGCAATAAACCCACCAGGTTATACTGTCTACAGCGAACATGTAATACAAGATATTACCATTTGCATTATATGAATATATTTCCTAACCAAAACATAAACATAATTATAATGAAATATTAATCTAATTTAAAAAAACCCAAATTTGTTTACTGAATCTAATCTGTCAAAAAAGTAATCTGAAAAGGAAAGAAAATTGCTACGTAAAGTTCAAGTTCTCTATAAGATGAAGTATTCAACATCTATTTAAATTGCACCATTATATTTAGAAAAAGTGAATTTTGAATACACCCAACCTTATCATATAAATACACTTAATACACCCAACCTTATCATATAAATACACTTAATACACCCAACCTTATCATATAAATACACTTAATACACCCAACCTTATCATATAAATACACTTAATACACCCAACCTTATCATATAAATACACTTAATACACCCAACCTTATCATATAAATACACTTAAATACACCCAACCTTATCATATAAATACACACAACCTTATAAATACACTTAAATAAAATTAATGGTGAAAAACAAAACCCTTTTAATACTTCCAAAAAATATTTCGATTATATTTTTTCCTGGTATGACAAAGGAAAAACGGTGTACACATAAATAAATTTAATGGGCGAGTGCTTAATTTCGGTTGTAAGTTTAAATTGCATTTAAAATGTGATATTTTTTGCCTCATTTGTGGGTTTTTGCCATCAACAGGGTCCGTTGCCGCGGGCGTAGACCGTTTCTTGCCGAGGGAACTTAAAAATGAATTTGGGACCAGGCAAAAAATGCAAATCCCCATCTGTTTGTCCGAATGCTCCGAAATTCTCCTTTCTTTTTTAGATCTTTCCCATTTTTTATGTTTTCTCTAAGTGATGTTTTTTTTAAAAAACAGAGAGTAGAGAGCATCGCGAGACTCTTCAATCTTATTCCCCCGAAATCTTGAAGGAAATCATATGCTTGTGGTCTTTTTAATTTAGTCGCTTACCACGGAAATTAATATTTCGTGGTCTAGTTGGTAAGACGCCTGGCTTTAAACTCGAGTTCGAATCTCAGATTTTTAAAAAGGGTAACAGTCTGATATTCACACTTATTTTTTTATTCAGAGTGCTCTTCAGCATTACACAGCCATTAACAAATATAACGACAAGAACATTCAAAGTTTTATTAAGAGTGCTCTTCAGAATTACACAGCCATTAACAAATATAACGACATGAACATGTAAAGTTTTATTAAGAGTGCTCTTCAGCATTACACAGCCATTAACAAATATAACGACAAGAACATTCAGTTTTATTAAAAGTGCTCTTCAGCATTACACAGTCATCAAGAAATATAACGACAAGAACATTCAAAGTTTTATTAAGAGTGCTCTTCAGCATTACACAGCCATTAACAAATATATCGAAAAGAACATTCAAAGTTTTATTAAGAGTACTCTTCAGCATTACACAGTCATCAACAAATATAACGACATGAACATGTAAAATTTTATTAAGAGTGCTCTTCAGCATTACACAGTCATCAACAAATATAACGACAAGAACATTCAAAGTTTTATTAAGAGTGCTCTTCAGCATTACACAGCCATTCACAAATATAACGACAAGAACATTCAAAGTTTTATTAAGAGTGCTCTTCAGCATTACACAGCCATTAACAAATATATCGAAAAGAACATTCAAAGTTTTATTAAGAGTACTCTTCAGCATTACACAGTCATCAACAAATATAACGACATGAACATGTAAAGTTTTATTAAGAGTGCTCTTCAGCATTACACAGTCATCAACAAATATAACGACAAGAACATTCAAAGTTTTATTAAGAGTGCTCTTCAGCATTACACAGCCATTAACAAATATATCGAAAAGAACATTCAAAGTTTTATTAAGAGTACTCTTCAGCATTACACAGTCATCAACAAATATAACGACATGAACATGTAAAATTTTATTAAGAGTGCTCTTCAGCATTACACAGTCATCAACAAATATAACGACAAGAACATTCAAAGTTTTATTAAGACTGCTCTTCAGCATTACACAGCCATTAACAAATATAACGACAAGAACATTCAAAGTTTTATTAAGAGTGCTCTTCAGCATTACACAGCCATTAACAAATATATCGAAAAGAACATTCAAAGTTTTATTAAGAGTACTCTTCAGCATTACACAGTCATCAACAAATATAACGACATGAACATGTAAAGTTTTATTAAGAGTGCTCTTCAGCATTACACAGTCATCAACAAATATAACGACAAGAACATTCAAAGTTTTATTAAGAGTGCTCTTCAGCATTACACAGCCATTAACAAATATAACGACAAGAACATTCAAAGTTTTATTAAGAGTGCTCTTCAGCAATACACAGTCATCAACAAATATAACGACAAGAACATTCAGTTTTATTAAAAGTGCTCTTCAGCATTACACAGTCATCAACAAATATAACGACAAGAACATTCAAAGTTTTATGAAGAGTGCTCTTCAGCATTACACAGTCATCAACAAATATAACGACAAGAACATTCAAAGTTTTATTAGGAGTGCTCTTCAGCATTACACAGCCATTAACAAATATAACGACAAGAACATTCAAAGTTTTATTAAGAGTGCTCTTCAGCATTACACAGCCATTAACAAATATAACGACAAGAACATTCAAAGTTTTATTAAGAGTGCTCTTCAGCATTACACAGCCATTAACAAATATATCGAAAAGAACATTCAAAGTTTTATTAAGAGTACTCTTCAGCATTACACAGTCATCAACAAATATAACGACATGAACATGTAAAGTTTTATTAAGAGTGCTCTTCAGCATTACACAGCCATTAACAAATATAACGACAAGAACATTCAGTTTTATTAAAAGTGCTCTTCAGCATTACACAGTCATCAACAAATATAACGACAAGAACATTCAAAGTTTTATTAAGAGTGCTCTTCAGCATTACACAGCCCTTAACAAATATAACGACAAGAACATTCAAAGTTTTATTAAGAGTGCTCTTCAGCATTACACAGCCATTAACAAATATATCGAAAAGAACATTCAAAGTTTTATTAAGAGTACTCTTCAGCATTACACAGTCATCAACAAATATAACGACATGAACATGTAAAATTTTATTAAGAGTGCTCTTCAGCATTACACAGTCATCAACAAATATAACGACAAGAACATTCAAAGTTTTATTAAGAGTGCTCTTCAGCATTACACAGCCATTAACAAATATAATGACAAGAACATTCAAAGTTTTATTAAGAGTGCTCTTCAGCATTACACAGCCATTAACAAATATATCGAAAAGAACATTCAAAGTTTTATTAAGAGTACTCTTCAGCATTACACAGTCATCAACAAATATAACGACATGAACATGTAAAGTTTTATTAAGAGTGCTCTTCAGCATTACACAGTCATCAACAAATATAACGACAAGAACATTCAAAGTTTTATTAAGAGTGCTCTTCAGCATTACACAGCCATTAACAAATATAACGACAAGAACATTCAAAGTTTTATTAAGAGTGCTCTTCAGCAATACACAGTCATCAACAAATATAACGACAAAAACATTCAGTTTTATTAAAAGTGCTCTTCAGCATTACACAGTCATCAACAAATATAACGACAAGAACATTCAAAGTTTTATTAGGAGTGCTCTTCAGCATTACACAGCCATTAACAAATATAACGACAAGAACATTCAAAGTTTTATTAAGAGTGCTCTTCAGCATTACACAGCCATTAACAAATATATCGAAAAGAACATTCAAAGTTTTATTAAGAGTACTCTTCAGCATTACACAGTCATCAACAAATATAACGACAAGAACATTCAAAGTTTTATTAAGAGTGCTCTTCAGCATTACACAGCCATTAACAAATATAACGAAAAGAACATTCAAAGTTTTATTAAGAGTGCTCTTCAGCAATACACAGTCATCAACAAATATAACGACAAGAACATTCAGTTTTATTAAAAGTGCTCTTTAGCATTACACAGTCATCAACAAATATAACGACAAGAACATTCAAAGTTTTATTAAGAGTGCTCTTCAGCATTACACAGTCATCAACAAATATAACGACAAGAACATTCAAAGTTTTATTAAGAGTGCTCTTCAGCATTACACAGCCATTAACAAATATAACGACAAGAACATTCAAAGTTTTATTAAGAGTGCTCTTCAGCATTACACAGCCATTAACAAATATATCGAAAAGAACATTCAAAGTTTTATTAAGAGTACTCTTCAGCATTACACAGTCATCAACAAATATAACGACATGAACATGTAAAGTTTTATTAAGAGTGCTCTTCAGCATTACACAGTCATCAACAAATATAACGACAAGAACATTCAAAGTTTTATTAAGAGTGCTCTTCAGCATTACACAGCCATTAACAAATATAACGACAAGAACATTCAAAGTTTTATTAAGAGTGCTCTTCAGCAATACACAGTCATCAACAAATATAACGACATGAACATGTAAAGTTTTGATTAAGAGTGCTCTTCAGCATTACACAGTCATCAACAAATATAACGACAAGAACATTCAAAGTTTTATTAAGAGTGCTCTTCAGCATGACACAGTCATTTACAAATATAATGACAAGAACATTCAAAGTTTTAATAAGAGTGCTCTTCAGCATTACACAGTTATTAACAAATGTAACGACAAGAACATTCAAAGTTTTATTAAGAGTGCTCTTCAGCATTACACAGTCATTAACAAATATAACGACAAGAACATTCAAACTTTTATTAAGAGTGATCTTCAGCATCACACAACCATTAACAAATATAACGAAAAGAACATACAAAGTTTTATTAACACTTGCCTTACTGTGCTAAAAAAATCCCGCCATTTATTTCCGTTGATATTTATAAATGTTTTTATTTCGTAATGACATCATTCAAATCATAGAGGTTTTGTTGAGGAATACATAAAGTATAAAGACCCTGCAATCAGTATATTTGGAGAAATTAAATAAAATATAAGTCCTGGTCACTCGTTATCCATCACAGGGTGGCAAGTGTTAAGAGTGAACTTCAGCATTACAGTCATCAACAAATATAACGACAAGAACGTTCAAAGTTTTATTAAGAGTGCCCTTTAGCATTACATAGCCATTAACAAATATAACGACAAGAACATTCAATGTTTAAATAGGTACAAAAAAATTAAAATATTTTTATGTACTATATTTCATGTAATCAAGGCTTGTTTAAACACTTCTGGTCGGCTGGAAGAGACTGCTACAAAGCGATAATTCCGCCCGGTGTAGAACTGAAATGTAATAAATTTAAATATTATTATTTTAGGGTTTTAATAAATTTCATGAAGCGATAATGACTAGAATGATGGGAAAACGATAATTTCTGTGAAGAAAATCCTTCGAAAGTTTCGTCATTAGTTAATAATTCAATAATCGTGAGAATATAATGCTAAATGACCCACCTTGTAAAGTCGGAGATAGCTTAAGAATATTTTTGCCCGTGGGGCTTGAGAACACGTCCCTGAACTTCCTGGGGGGAAAATGTTCTGTAAAAAGGTAAAAGTTATGTGCCGAGTTGTGTTTAACGATCGCCTTAAAATATTTTTGAATTTTTCTCAACTATTCACTCCGTATGAAAAAAATATATTTACGCGGTACATACTCGTAACTCGACCTCGCGATTTCAAGTACGCGGTACATACTCGTAACTAGGCCTCGCGACTTCAAGTACGCGGTACACACTCGTAACTAGGCCTCGCGACTTCAAGTACGCGTTACATACTCGTAACTAGGCCTCGCGACATCAAGTTAATGATAATTTGTATTGAAGCATTTAAATAATAATCAACAATCGATAAACAGAATGATTTTTTTTATGTTCGTGTATCCTTAGTAAGGTAAAGGTCAAAGCCTAGTTGAACGCGATTGCGGCGAATAAAAAGTGACAAACCCGGATCCATATATTTTGATAGCGTTCACTTGAAATTGTTTGTTTTTGTCGGTTTTTTCCCATATATAATGTATATTTGAATGATTTCTGCGTAAATTTTTGTTGACAACATTTTTCCATTCTCTGTTTCATTCTCAATGACAGAATTTTTAAATCTCCATGATAAGACAACTCTTCAGCCGCTCAATATTATTGAGACTTCCTTGAGGATGCCCCTTCATTGTCAGTGTATTTCGAAAGTCCAGTGCTTATCCGGAGCTGCATGGCCGAGAACTAGACTTCTGTGCTGAAGGCCACCGGTTCGAATCCCGCGCTGTACTACTCCTACCCTTCGAATGAGGTGGGCATTTTCCCGCTTACTATTCGGGGGTATAAGAATACCAACTTCGATCACATCTATTCTTTTAAAAAATGTCGGTATTCTCCAATCGTCTCATTTCAGGTGTACTATCGGATCCGGTACACTGAATTTTCTGAAGTGCAGCTTAGAATGATCCTCGTATACGAGGTCCAGTAACGGCGACATGAACCGAATAATCTTAAACTTCTTTAAACAATTATGCATTGCATCTCTGATTATATCTGATGTGGAGATTATCCCACAGTTAAGTTTGTCTACCTCGGGAGCAAAATAACATGGGACGGTCGGTCTAAGAGCGAGGTCGACAGCCGTATACATCAGGCCAGACTTGCATTTAATAAAAGGTCGAAAATAATAGAATCAAATAATATAGACCTAAAACTGAGAATACTCCTCATCAAGACCTATGTATGGAGTATCTTGATGTACGGCTGCGAGACATGGTGCCTATCCGAAAGAGATAGACGGAGACTAGAGGCTTTTGAGATGTGGTCCTATAGAAGACTATTAGGAATTTCCTGGAGAGACCACATCACGAATGAAGAGGTTCTCCAACGAATCCAAGGAGGAAGGCACCTGCTCAGGATCCTGTCCGAAAGGCGTGCAAGATGGATCGGTCATATAATACGACAAGAGGGCCTTTTGCATGCCATAATGGAGGGTATGACCGAGGGGACAAACTCTAGGGGACGCCCACGCCGAGAGTACCTGGAGGACCTGTTGGTGGACGTACGCTGCTCAACATATACAGATTTAAAAAGAGCCGCACAGGACAGGGAGGAATGGAGGAGAAGAGTTGAAATTGCTGCAAACCAGTCTTAGGACTGCAACCACAGAGAGAGAGAGAGAAGTTTTATATATTTTTTTGCTTCTAAAATAAGGTGGAGGTATTTGAGATGTGATGCTGGAAATGTTCGTCCAAAATATCGCGAGTGTCCCAACGAATTAAGATACCCCTCATCCAGCAACTCGGGATTCAGGACTGGCGGTCCTCGATTTGTCGGTGACGAGTACTCCAATTTTTTACTCATATGATAGAGCACGCAGAGGAAGAATAAATTGGAAATGGAAAGACTTATGCTAACTTGCAATATAGTAATATGCTAACTTGTAGTATGGAAATAAGAAGCAGAAGTAGACTATAAACTCGATGAATTAACCAATTCAGAAACGCACAACGCACACGGGGACTTTTGTGACGGCAGTCATTTGAAAGGCGCTAAGTAGAGAGAAGGGAAGAATCATCGTCGGTAGAGTTGGTAATGATGGAGCTACCGAACAGAAAAGGCTTCTTGCTGTGATGTGATGTCAGACATCAACAGCAAGATGGAGGAGAGGCGGGTGGATTGAGATGGTATGGGCACGTTGGACGCAGAGCACCCGATCACATTGTGAACCAGCCAATCTCCATGCATCTTCCTCGAATACTAAAATAGGTGGATTACAAAGGCAGGTGCAGGTGCTCTTGATCCCATGGAGGTAAGACGTACCAAAGTTTCTTTTATTCAAGAATTGGAGGTGATCTAAAGATGTTCAACAACATGCAGAAAAATAATCCTAACGTACTATGGGCATGTTGTTAAAAAAATTATGACAGTTTGAAGAATCTAGTAATTGTATGGACAGTCGAGGGAAGATGTCCAAGAGGAAGTTGTCCTATGAGATGGACGGAACAGATCAAGAAAATTACAGGATCCTTTTTAAGCACTGCATTCAGCGTGACCCAAGACAGAGAGGGATGGAGTCAGGTGGTGTCCCGAGTTTGAAACATAACAAAGGGCCACGACGCTTACCATAGCGATCGTTCAGTTCATTACTCAGACAACTCCAAATAACCTGTTTTGAGATAATAAGAAAAGCAAGGATTTACGTGAGCTCGTGAGTGTGGGTTTCTTTTTGTTGTTTTAATTTTGGTGGTTTGTATTTGTGTTTCTGTGTATTTTTTTTTTTGTTTTGATTTTTATTCTTATGGTTGTGTGCGGTATATTGTGGGATGAACATTTTTGGCCTTTCTGGAGTGATGATGTGTGAGGAGTTGTATTTCGCAAGATGTTTCCAGTTGTAGTTGAGTGTCACTGTTTGTCAGGTTGATGAGAGCGTGCAACGGGGTTTTGTTTTTTGTGTAATCAAAAATCGGAAAGAAGTATCGATTTATTTTTTCATGCTAAATATCCTCAGTGAGATACAGGCAAAAGCCTAGTTTACTGGGGATACGACAAATGAAAGGCAACAAACCCAGATCCATTAAAATTGTATGTCCAAATCAAATTACCTGTTGTTTTTTCGCAAATTGTGTATATTTCTTGTCATGCGTAATAATAAATAAATAAATAAAATAAATATTATAATCGTCACCATAAATCAAATACTGTTCATTTTTGCCCGAGTTTTATATATTTTATCAACAACGTTGATAAAATCTATTGATAAAATATATAAAACTCGGGCAAAAATGAATAGTATTTGATTTATGGTGACGATAATAATATTGCTTTTCTCATTATTTCAAAACAGGTTATTTGGAGTTGTCTGAGTAATGAACTGGACGATCGATAGAACACGCGATGAAGAAGAAAGACAACTGGAAAATGATTGCCTAAAATATATTTTTATTTCTTTACCTTTTAATGACTGATGACTGAGACCGGTTGCTCGTGATTCTTTCGATGTAAAGAAGCGAAGCCTGATCATTGAAAAAGAATGGGGAAAAATTATAAATGCAGTAAAAATGTATATCATAACTTAATGAGACAATCTTGAGTTAACATGCATCATAAAGTAATAAATGATCTGTTAAAAAATGACCATTTTGAAAACGGTCATATCAGTAAAATAAAGCAAAGAATTGTTATTTGTTTTTATCAAACATTGTTTATTCCACTTTTTGTAACGGTATCACCCTGCCGGTTTCGAGGCTTTCACCTAACCATTGACACGATGATGGGGGAAAGCTTTGAAACCGGTAAGGTAATACTGTTAGCTCCACAATGTTAATGCCTTAACTATAAATAATATATAAAGTATAGAATCTTGAGATGGTTTGGTTCCTAAAGAGAATGAGTTAAGAAAGATTTAAAAAAATATATTTGTTTGAAAGAAATGAAGATTGAGGAAGAAGTAGACTAAGGGAAAAAATAAACGAGATAGGATAAGAATTTGTATTGCAATTGAGGAAAAAGGATGAGAAACAGAAAAGCACGTAACAGAGTGTGGAATAGATAAATACTGTGTTCGTGGGTAGAAATACGTAGACATCTGTCTTCTTCTTCTGCGCCTTCCTCAAAATCGACATGGGTCTGTTTGCATGTATTCATTAACAGAAATAAACGTGCTCCCGTTCAAATGAAACAATATCCATTAAACAGTTGACATATAAATATTTAAAAAGTTTATTTTCATAAATGAATTTGTAATTTTACTTATCGTACTACACGTGTTTTAGTACCCTTTCTTGAGGATCTCTTTATCGTACTACACGTGTTTTAGTACCCTTTCTTGAGGATCTCTTTATCGTACTACACGTGTTTTAGTACCCTTTCTTGAGGATCTCTTTATCGTACTACACGTGTTTTAGTACCCTTTCTTGAGGATCTCTTTAGGCGAAATTATTTTTGTTTGTTGGGAAAGCGGTGTTTAGGTTAGACTGGTGTCACATTACTTCGAAAGTATGTGGTCTTTTAGGTCAAAACCTAACCTAACCTAACCTAAAAGACAAATGTTTAAAAAGAAGAAACCTTCTGAAATTTTTACATATTTTATATTTGTTTTATTTTGCTTATGACTTTGCACATCTCTAATATTTGGCTTATGGCTTTGTACATCTCTATTATTTCTTAATTCATTGTTTAATAAATAAATTGTGACATTAGAACGGAAACCTTTTATAAATTTAATTAACATTTAACATGTAAGATATAACGGAGAATAGGTTGTTAAATTTGAAGGTAATAAAATATAACTAATGATAACGAGAACCCCATGATTCTAACATAAGGATGGTGGCAATTATGATATTTCGACAAACTTGCTTCATTAAACGTATCAGCCACATTTATGATTGTGAATATGTTTATTTAATGCATTGTTTAGTAGATTATACGAGTAATGTGGTAAGAATGATGCACTAAAATGTGTGAAAGAAAGTGAATGTAGACTGAACGTTTAGTATTAAGGGATAAATGCATTAATTTTGTGATTAAAGTATGAGACCACTTCGTCACAGGTCTTGCCTAGTAAATCTTCTCCCTGGCTCCATCCCAACTCATTGTCTGCGAAGACTGTTGGGGTCAGCTTTCCTCGTCCTCAGGTTGTATGCTCTTCTGTCCCGGACTACGTCCCCCAGGCCGTGCCTCTGCATCAGGTTATCTTTTTGCAACACCCATGAATTATTTGGTCTTCCTCTGGTTGTTATTCGAGGAAGATCCATGGAGATTGCCTGGTTCACAATGTGATCGGGTGCTCTGCGTCCAACGTGCCCATACCATCTCAATCCATCCGCCTCTCCTCCATCTTGCTGTTGATGTCTGTAACACCTAGGCTTCCACGAATGCGTAAGCTTTTTATTTTGTCTCTTAGGGACACACCAGCTGACCATCTTAACACGCGCATTTCAGCAGTTTCTAGTTGCCTAGAGTAAGAGTTATACATCATCCAGCATTCGGAGCCATAGATGAGTGCGGGTCTGACAATCGTTTGGTATACTTTTCCTTTTAACTTGACTGGCATTTTCGGATCACATAGAACTCCCGTCATTGATCTAAACTTCATCAAGGCCTTGCCTAGTGAATATATCCATAAAATATAATATAAACTCTATCGATTGTTATGTACTGCACGGTTCGCTTTACCAATAAAACAATGTGATTTGTAAAGGTTGTTTTACGGATATTAAAAAAAATACTTTACTACTCACCGAGTATAGCCTGTCGATCGGATCACCATACATTTCCCATCTTCCTTTATCCCAAGATGCTTTTCCCATTTTGAAGATTATAATTGAATATCCAAGTTTAATCTTAATTAAAGCTCGGATCATGATGTCACCATTTTAGCTTAATTTCCGGGGAACAGCTTAAGTAATTAAGCCCTCGAATAAAAGCTTTTGCTGTTTTATAAAAAAAAAATCAAAGTCCAGTTTATAAGATTCAAAGCTATTTCACATAAAATGACGTAAGAAAAACTGTGGGGCTAGCAAAATCCCTGATGTTTTTTTTTTATTTTCTGTGTTTGTCAAAATAAAATATTTCTTAAATATAACTGATGCAAACGTTGTGACCTGATTATGTAAGTGATGGAAAAATTATAACTTAAATAAATAAATAAATAAATAAATAATAGGTTTATTGCTAGCAACATAGTATGTACAGATTATATTTAAATAACACTTCTAAAACACATAAATTGCAGATAATACATTAAATACAGAAGCTATCAAAAGGTCTGGGCTCATCTAATAGCATCCCCTCGGCCAAGATACACCCCACCAATATAGGGCGAACCCAGCCACGGAGACACCAGATGTTTTTCAGCCCACACAACTTACTATTTAACTGATAGAAAAGTCATTATCAATTTATAGCTAATGCAAAAATAAATACTAAATGTGTAACTGATACAAAAGTTATGACTTATTATGTCACTGATGGAAAAGTTATGACTAACTAAATAATTTTTGCAAAAAGTATGACTAAATGTGGAACTGATACAAAGGTTGTGATCAAATACGTAACTAATGCAAAAGTTATCACCAAATATGTAACTGATGCAAAAGTTATGACCAAATATGTATAACTATACAAAAGTTACGACTAATAATGTCACTGATGGAAAAGTTATGACTAACTAAATAACTTTTGCAAAATGTATGACCAAATGTGGAAATGATACAAAGGTTGTGATCAAATACGTAACTAATGCAAAAGTTATCACCAAATATGTAACTGATGCTAAAGTTATGACCAAATATGTATAACTATACAAAAATTATGACTAATAATGCCACTGATGGAAAAGTTATAACCAATTATATACTCGTATATAGCTAATGCATAATTTATGATCAAATATGTAATCGATGCTTAAGTTATGATCAAATGTGTAACGGATGCAAAAAATGTGACCAAATATGCAACAGGTGCTAAAGTTATGACCAATTATGTAACTGATGAAGATGAGGTCTGGTTTCGGAATTCAGTTTTTTGACTTTCCTTATATTTGCAGTAAAATTATCACAGATGTTGTCTATCACAGTATTACGATGTCACGTGTCGAGTTTTTTGGGACGGATAAACATAAAAACTCCGAGTAAGTGCCTCTTACGTTTAGTGACACTTGAAATAATCTTGCAGTATTTTTAGTAAGAATAACGCAATGAACGCCTTCCACTTTCTTGTTCTGAGTCTTCTTTATTTTAAACCTCATTTCGCGTGAAATATTTTCTCGAATAGTTTACTATTTTTTTACTAGCTACGTGAAAAAAACGCTCTATAAAGCGTGTAAAACCGTTGGATGCGAAATATTGAACCTGCCCTCAGTCTTGAAACTTTCTTCCCTTCCCATTTGTTTGATCTATCAAAATTGTATTATATTACTCTTTCGTTGAATATATTATAATATGACGGGTCCACATCCCACGTGGTAATCCATTACAACTAACCAGAAAGGTGGGAAAGATACATTAAATGAAAACAAGACCGAAATCCTTTTTTACAAAAAATAATGTTCTAACCGGAATCGAACTCGCAACACGGGGCTGGAAGGTAGACGTCTATTCAACTAGGCCACATAGCTAATCGCATAATACAACACATTGTGTGCTAAATAACATGATTTTGTGTTTGCACAATTGTTACAGCTGTGATATTATGTTACAAATCAATGCATTCGCGTGTCATCGATCCATCGATACATCGATCCATCGATACATCGATCCATCGATACATCGATCCATCGATACATCGATCCATCGATACATCGATGCGTGTAATCAACAATCTGAATTAGACTTTCGGATGAAATTCCAAGTAAATATTTTATTTATTTTCCAAACCTCGAACCAATTTTATTGAAATGAGTCAATTTTATAAAAAAAAATAAAAGCGTTTACCGTAAAATGACGATCCTCTACCATGCATTGTTTTTTGAATGGGTAACCCACCCACATTAGGTGGATTTGTGCACAAATCATAATAGTATTGTATATTTTTGTAGGTTTGAAAGGGTTAATTTTCAGCAGCGATCACGTTGGGCAAGACCGATAGAAAGTTGAATGATTCTAGATATGTGCGTGCTGCTCCTCGATAAGGCTCTGTCTCCCGTAACATGTTCCGGTCATTTTCTGAATGCCTTCATTAATCCAAAGATTCTCATTTGCAAAATATTACCCAAGTTTTGGACATTTCCCTGCGGCACATTAACCGTAATGTAGAGGACACTTCCTATTGTATCAGGTAGATAGATAGATATGGATGAATTTGGTAACCCTTCGACGTATGTATTATATATTGTAGTTTAGACTTTGTTGTACAATTATATAGAATACCTGGCGGGCTTTTTAGCCACTTGGTTATTCCTTTAACCAAGCAAAAATATATTCTAAAGTACAAACAAGAGGCTTAAAGGGAAATACAGATTGAAATATTTGAAAAATAATATTTTATCCAATGAAATTCGAAACTCTAACCTCTGTGTTCGATGACGAGTGTCTTAGCAAACCTCTGTGCTGGAAGACGAGTGTCTTGGCAAACCTCTGTGTTGGAAGACGAGTGTCTTGGCAAACCTCTGTGCTGGAAGACGAGTGTCTTGGCAAACCTTTGTGTTGGGAGACGAGTGTCTTGGCAAACCTCTGTGTTGGAAGACGAGTGTCTTGGCAAACCTCTGTGCTGGAAGACGAGTGTCTTGGCAAATCTCTGTGTTGGAAGACGAGTGTCTTGGCAAACCTCTGTGCTACAAGATGAATGTCTTGGCAAACCTCTGTGCTGGAAGATGAGTGTCTTGGCAAACCTCTGTGTTGGAAGACGAATGTCTTGGCAAACCTCTGTGTTGGAAGACGAGTGTCTTGGCAAATATCTGTGCTGGAAGACGAGTGTCTTGGCAAACCTCTATGTTGGAAGACGAGTGTCTTGACAAACTTCTGTGCTGGAAGACGAGTGTCTTGGCAAATATCTGTGCTGGAAGACGAAAGTCTTGGCAAATATCTGTGCTGGAAGACGAGTGTCTTGTCAAACCTCTGTGTTGGAAGACGAGTGTCTTGGCAAACCTCTGTGCTGGAAGACGAGTGTCTTGGCAAATCTCTGTGTTGGAAGACGAGTGTCTTGGCAAACCTCTGTGCTACAAGATGAATGTCTTGGCAAACCTCTGTGCTGGAAGATGAGTGTCTTGGCAAACCTCTGTGTTGGAAGACGAGTGTCTTGGCAAACCTCTGTGTTGGAAGACGAGTGTCTTGGCAAATATCTGTGCTGGAAGACGAGTGTCTTGGCAAACCTCTATGTTGGAAGACGAGTGTCTTGACAAACTTCTGTGCTGGAAGACGAGTGTCTTGGCAAATATCTGTGCTGGAAGACGAAAGTCTTGGCAAATATCTGTGCTGGAAGACGAGTGTCTTGGCAAACCTCTATGTTGGAAGACGAGTGTCTTGGCAAACCTCTATGTTGGAAGACGAGTGTCTTGACAAACTTCTGTGCTGGAAGACGAGTGTCTTGGCAAATATCTGTGCTGGAAGACGAGTGTCTTGGCAAATATCTGTGCTGGAAGACGAGTGTCTTGGCAAACCTCTATGTTGGAAGACGAGTGTATTGGCAAACCTCTATGTTGGAAGACGAGTGTCTTGACAAACTTCTGTGCTGGAAGACGAGTGTCTTGGCAAATATCTGTGTTGGAAGACGAGTGTCTTGGCAAATATCTGTGCTGGAAGACGAGTGTCTTGGCAAACCTCTATGTTGGAAGACGAGTGTATTGGCAAACCTCTATGTTGGAAGACGAGTGTCTTGACAAACTTCTGTGCTGGAAGACGAGTGTCTTGGCAAATATCTGTGTTGGAAGACGAGTGTCTTGGCAAATATCTGTGCTGGAAGACGAGTGTCTTGGCAAACCTCTGTGCTGGAAGACGAGTGTCTTGGCAATTAGGCCACGGAGGTCGTCAGGTGAAATAAATAAAATATTGAGAAAAAATCTGTCGTATTACACTGTAACTATTTTATTGTATTGTTATTTTTGTTGTTGTAAGAGTATACAGTAGGTACCATTTTATGAGTTAATTAGAAAGTATTGTAGTTGCAACAACTAACTGAAGATGAAGTTGAAGATAATTAATAAATTAATATGAAGAAAAACCAGACTATATATCTTTTGCAAAAAAATGGGTACCAGCGGGAATCAATCTTGAAAGCTCCGGACTGAAAGACTATCATCTTATCATCTCGATCACAGTGGCTTGAGATTGTGCACATTAATTT
This sequence comes from Odontocerum albicorne, assembly GCA_949825065.1. Taxonomy (NCBI): domain Eukaryota; kingdom Metazoa; phylum Arthropoda; class Insecta; order Trichoptera; family Odontoceridae; genus Odontocerum; species Odontocerum albicorne. The sequence goes on along the minus strand of OX463846.1, from coordinate 403,955 downwards.
GGTCGATTTACTGAAAAAAATAAACATTAAAGAGACTTGAACACTTGTCTTACTGTGCTAAAAAAAATCCGTCAGCCACGGTGCTGGACGCTAAGAGTACAGTGAAAAATGTATGTTTTAAATTAAAATTATGTAAAATCTGCTAGGCTATTTTTTGTAATCAGCTATAAAAATAATTTAATTATGTATTAAAACGTCAAATAATCAAATTAAATATAAGTCCTGGCCATTCGTTATCCACCACAGGGTGGCAAGTGTTAAGTAAAAAAATGGGTATCAACATAAATCTAACTCCCAGCCCCCGCCCCCGAGTTGTAAGACAAGCGTAGATCATGCTTTACTAACATAAGTAGATCATGAAGGTCATTCATCGATTTTTTAAACCATATTGTATTTTTGTACAATAATAATATTAACAATCAATATGAAATATTTAAAAATAATCCATATAATTGAAATTTCGTTTTAAATTTTTTGTCTTTTGATTTCTTCATACTATTGTAAGTAAATTAATATAACTTTGCGTATTTAATCAACTCAATGAATTCGCGGACAATTTCTTCAAATCAACCGGAAAGACGTTTAAGAGGCCAGAAGTGAAAACCGACTGGAATCTGTTTTTTTTTAATCAGGATCCTACGGGAATCGAACCCGAAACTCCCAGGTTGGAAGACAAGTAACCACGATGACAAGTGAACAGTAAGAAGTCACCAACTTGACCCCGGTGGTCGTCACGCGTGTGATGGTAATTTGTGGAATTATAAAGTCGTTTATTGTTTAATATAGTATTCTGATACGGTATTCCATTAACCCTTCCCTTACGGGAATAAAATTGAAACGCGCGCTCCGGTGTTGGGTAGTGAGTACGCGATCAAAAATTAGCGATTTTAAATCGGAAAAATAAAAACATTCATAGATAATCCCCTTAATTAATTATAATTGAAGTTAAAAAATATAATAATTGATATTTATTTGCTGAAAACATTAAAAAACCATCTGGCAACGCTCACGGAACGGGCGTAGATCTAGTCTCGTTGCCAGCCCAACAGCTACTGCGGCACGGCAGGGTTGGTGGCTAACTCGGGCGTGGCTTACACTTGCGAGGTTGAGACAATTGAGCTCCTCGCTATTCAGTGAAGTATGCAAAAGTGAGATGCGAATATAGTGTCGCGCTTCCCGCATACTCTTCACCTATCGTCAAGACCCAAGATCGAGGCACTCACAGCGTTTAAATGCGAATTTGTTTTCGATATTCACAAAATACTTACGATGTAGTCGATAAATTCTGATTATTATTAATATTATTTTTTAAATCAATGCGTAAATATATTATGGAAGAATACCTAAAATCTTAACCTTGTATTTATTATATTTATAGAGATATTGATGGTTATTAGAAGCAACGTGTAGAAGATACCCAACACAGGGAAGGAAAGGTTAAATTCAAGCGGACATCTTTGATAAATACTTTTAGCCATTAAAATCATATGGAGTTCTACTAAGTTTAAGTTAAAATCTAATATAAATAAACGTAATTATTTTCTCCAATTCAATCCATTCATAATTTCCAAAAGAAATCATAACGATTCCTTGGTATATTTTTTAATAAACCACAATTGAAAATCAAAAATGGAAATTAAATTGTTCTGTTGTAATTTCGTTACGCCAGACAAAATATTTCAGATCCAAGGATGATGAAAAAAATGTGACTTTATTAAATCCACCCTCTCCTGGTCCAATGTGGGCCCCTAGAGGTTGGGAATACTCGTAAGGGTGAGTAAATCAAATACCTCAATTGGAAAAGTAATATCAATATAAATCACCGAGGAAATGTGTAAGGAACCGTTTTTTGTAAGTCTATTTATGAGTTTATGTATTAAAGCATTTAAGGGAGATTTTGATTGCTGACAGTACTTAAAAAGTATATATTTCACTTGTATAATCTCAAATAGTTTATGAACTTACAGTTGCGGGTCGTTGTGCAGACTCAAATGGGAACTATATTTTAAATGCCAAAAAACTTATTTCAAATATTATAAATACCAGGCACCATGTATGTTAGGGTCCTCATAATAAACAATTCACCCGTTCTCAAAGTACGAGTATGTTGTCTCAGATCAGAGACAATTTATATAGAAAAAACAGATTCTGGCAAGTAAATCATATGAGAGATGTTAAAAGAAAGATCTGAGAATAAATGTTGCGAAATCCAAAGTCATCGTGATAGAAAAGTCGGAAAGGAAAAGTAAATGTGATATAGGCACGTATGGGGGAGTTATGCGATATACTCGTATGTATGTATGGAGGAGTTATGCGATATATGTATGAATGGGGGAGTTATGCGATACGTGTATGTATGGGGGAGTTATGCGTTAAATGTATGTATGGGGGAGTTATGCGATATATGTATGTATGGGGGAGTTATGCGATATATGTATGAATGGGGGAGTTATGCGATATATGTATGTATGGGGGACTTATGCGTTAAATATATGTATGGGGGAGTTATGCGATATATGTATGTATGGGAGAGTTATGCGATACGTGTATATATGGGGGAGTTATGCGTTAAATGTATGTATGGGGAAGTTATGCGATATATGTTTGTATGGGGGAGTTATGAAATATTAGAACAAGTTAACATAATGTAAGTATTCGGTTATTTGATCAAATTTTCTCATGAAGGAAAAGTGACGAGGAACATAGAACGGTGAATCGCGATTGTAAAGTGAATGAGATATTTAACAGTATTTTAGTACTAATTTTATTGTATGGGAGGAAATCGTGGACGTAGGATAATACAGAACAGAGCTAGATAATTGGTGTAGAAATGCGTGTACTTGTAAGAATACATGAGGGGCGACTGTGTTTGGGAGGAAATCGTGGACGTAGGACAATACATAACAGAGCTGGATAATTGGTGTAGAAATACGTGTACTTATAAGAATACATGAGGGACGACTGTGTATGGGAGGAAATCGTGGACGTAGGACAATACAGAACAGAGCTGGATAATTGGTGTAGAAATGCGTGTACTTATAAGAATACATGAGGTGCAAACGGTATGGGAGGAAATCGTGGACGTAAGACAATACAGAACAGAGCTGGATAATTGGTGTAGAAATGCGTGTACTTATAAGAATACATGAGGGGAGACTGTGTTTGGGAGGAAATCGTGGACGTAGGACAATACATAACACAGCTGGATAATTGGTGTAGAAATACGTGTACTTATAAGAATACGTGAGGGACGACTGTGTATGGGAGGAAATCGTGGACGTAGGACAAAACATAACAGAGCTGGATAATTGGTGTAGAAATACGTGTACTTATAAGAATACATGAGGGGTGACTGTGTATGGGAGGAAATCGTGGATGTAGGACAAAACAGAACAGAGCTGGATAATTGGTGTAGAAATACGTGTACTTATAAGAATACATGAGGGGCGACTGTGTATGGGAGGAAATCGTGGACGTAGGACAATACAGAACAGAGCTGGACAATTGGTGTAGAAATGCGTGTACTTATAAGAATACATGAGAGGCGACTGTGTATGGGAGGAAATCGTGGACGTAGGACAAAACAGAACAGAGCTGGATAATTGGTGTAGAAATACGTGTACTTATAAGAATACATGAGGTGTAAACGGCATAAATTGTTAAATATTATTTTATGAGGTTCCACAAAGTTAAACACGAAACTTTTGATAATTTTTCACAAAAAACAATAACAGTTCAATCGAATTTTTCAAAATCAAAACTTCAAAACAAAATATAATAAAATGGAACTCTCCATAAAGTATTAAATGAACAATGAATAATCAAATTAAGATAACAGCCCAATCTGTTAAGATAATAAATAGTCCACAATAGTACTTTGGCGCTAACCTTTATGTATGAGAATAAAATATGGACGTAGAAAGTCAGAGTAATCGTAACAGGTGAATGGATGTGGAAGAGGGGCTGAGCATGTGTGTCGAGATAGGAAAGTCTGGCGCTCTATTGCGTCTGCCTACCCCAATAGGCATATGGTACTTTTTGTTAACCCTTCCCTTACGGTGATAAAAATGAAACGCTTGTTCCGGTGTTGGGTAGTGAGTACGCGATCAAAAATTAGCGATTTTAAATCGAAAAAATAAGAACATTCATAGATAATCCCCTTAATTAATTATAATTGAAGTTAAAAATTATAATAATTGAGACTTATTTGCTGAAAACATTAAAAAACTATCTGGCACCGCTCACGGAACGGGCGTAGGTCTAGTCTCGTTGCCAGCTCAACAGCTACTGCAGCGCGGCAGGGTTGAGGGCTAACTCGGGCGTCGCTTACACTTGCGAGGTGGAGACAATTGCGCTCCTCGCTATTCAGTGACGTATGCAAAAGTGAGATGCGAATATAGTGTCGCGCTTCCCGCATACTTTTCACCTATCGTCAAGACCCAAGATCGAGGCAGCGTTTAAATGCGAATTTGTTTCCGATATTCAGAAAATACTTACGATGTAGTCGATAAATTCTGATTATTATTAATATTATTTTTTAAATCAATGCGTAAATATATTATGGAGGAATACCTAAAATCTTAACCTTGTATTTATTATATTTATAGAGATATTGATGGTTATTTGAAGCAACGCGTAGGAGATACAAACACCGGGAAGGAAAGGTTAAGCAATATTTTGTTCCAACCAACCAAAAATAAAGATATTTAAAAGGTCTTCAGTAAAATCCTTGCTAGGAAATCAGTGTCCTATCGGTAATCGAGCACACAACATCCAGGTTTAAAGGCAGACGTTTTCCCGACTAGGCCACGGAGGTCGTCTTGATTTCATTAGAATTTTAATACAATATTTAAATAACAGTTGTAACTGAACATTGTGTAATATATAATACATTTTCTAAAATTATATTTGTTCGAACACAAATTCCATCACACGAATTCTATTTAAGACTGAACTATTTTCAACCAAATTGTGAAAAACTTCGCACGATAAATTAAGAATAAGTGAAAAACCTTTTTCTACAAACTCGGTACGAGTAGCTAAGTCGACAAGACACCGGTTTTCCAATAACGGGATTAAGGGTTTAATTTTCGTTGATACCATTTTATAGAAAACATTCCAGTCTTTTTTCCTTTCAAGTCTTATTTAACACCTATGGTATATGTAAATAATTGTCACATGGTAATAAACCCGCCAGTTTTATTTAGCAAAAATGTAACTTAATAATAGCAAATGCTTCGACAGAGTGAAACAGGTCTGTTATTTGTTTTAAGTTTAGGGAGAAGCATTTATATATGATTCGGTTGAAAATAATTTCGTTTTGCAAAGAGTGATTTGTTTACTTTTATTAAAAAAATCTGAAATTAAACATGGAATCTGTTTTTGATACAGTCGTGAAATCTGTTTGGAACCCTACTCGCTTAGTCGTTAGATACCGATCTTTCGACCTGAAGGTTGCGGGTTTGATTCCTATTGGTACCTGTTTTGTTAAAATGGTATCGGGCTGATTTTTATTTCATTTCTCGAACATATTTCTGATTAACTGGAAGAGTTAGCTACGTGGAAATACACCAAGCAGTATTTGTGTTGTACGTGTATTTATTTTGTTTTGTTCTAATATAAGACAGTTTTAAGGACTCCGGAATTTGAATTTCAACCGCCATAAAATTGTCAACGCAATTCAACATGAAATATCTCTCAAGAAAGCGCCATCTTGTAAGTTGGCAAAAAAGACAACCCCAATCCGACCATTCCTTTCACGGCCCGAGACTGTTTTACAAACGCCCCTTTCCTTTGGACCTAACGGTGTAATGAAGTACACCCGAGCCACCCCTGATAGAGCCGCCTCTGCTATTATGCGATTTAATTAACACTGCTAGTTATTGGATCCCAGAAGAAAACCTCCTAACTAAAATTAGCAGGAAAAATTAGTTTGCGTTCGTTCTTTGCTCAATAGGTATTTTGTATGTTTGAATTTGGGAAGAAAATACCGTAAGACCTGTAAGACCTCAGGATTCAGAAGCTTCCAGCTTGAACAGTTAGAGCGTCAATGTACAGATATTACGCAGTCCACGCCCATTACATGGTCAGGTGATGTTATAGTTAAAACTTGATACCTCTATTCTCGGTTCTCCGCATGGTGATAAGAGTATATTGGGTCCATGTCTCTGAATTGTTCTCATTGTAAACTTTTCTGCCCCCAAGTTGTATGACAGTCTGTTCAGAACCATCACCAGGACCAGGACTAGGACCCTGATCGAGAGTCTCTCAGTGGGCGGATCTTGGTTTGGATTAATGAATGGTGATCGAGGAACAGGCCAAACTTCGCACCGCAGAAAACATTGTGGCTTACTATTAAATAGGTCATTTTTCATGACTGCTATAATTTTCCATTTCAGAAAAAAGTTTTCGTTTCACACGGGGAACAACTTGTCTCGGGGAATAACTTGTCTCGGGGAACAACTTGTCTCGAGGAACAACTTGTCTCGGGGAACAACTTGTCTCGGGGAACAACTTGTCTCGGGGAGTAACTTGTTTCGGGGAACAACTTGTCTCGGGGAACCACTTGTCTCGGGGAACCACTTGTCTCGAGGAAAAACTTGTCTCAGAATGAATATTGACCGTGGCCTAAGAATAATCTTATAAATTAGATAGTCCTTAGTACGACAAAAGCAAAAAAGCCATTTCCTGTTCAGTGCGAGAAAAGCGAAGGCGTTTCTGATTTACACGTTCTTCGAAACCCATATGGGGCCTACTGTTTCATACGAGCAAACTCAACTTTAACGCTGTATCTTTAGATATTGTGTGTCATGCATCTAGGTGTTGGTCATAGACGTTGGCTGTCAGTTTCCAAAAATATGTTGGTCAGCGATCAACGGTAGGTTTTACTCGCATTAACTATCACCAACGCTTATAGGGCACGCTTGGTAGAAGCATTCTCGGTATCAATCTATCTCGGCGCTTGCCTTATCGGATCTGGAGGTTCAACATTACGTAGCAGTTATTTTTCTTGGTAAAACCAATTTGCGCATATACTCGTAGGTGATGACCGCCTTCACCTTTTACCAGGAATCGAATTATATTTATTCATTTATTTTTAAAGTCTTTTGCACATTACATGTTTCTCATATTCTTACGATGAACAAATATAACAAGTATAAAAAACAGAAAAAAACCTCTATAAAACAATTCAAAATGTTAAAAATTATTTGATAAAAAACTATAACAAAAATGTATCTGTTACACTAAAACATTATGATAAAACACAACATGTTAAATAACATGAGAATAGAATTATTTAAAGTATTAGTGACACATAAAAAGGGCTCAGTGACACATAAAAAGAGCTCATTGACACATAAAAACGTCGATATGAGGAGATAATCGATTTAAAAGTGTGTTTGCTCTAGCTATCGGCATTTCCAAAGGCATGTTGGTTCGACATATAGGTTGAGAGAATAATCTTTGGGTGCGTTGTTTCAGATAAATTATCCGGAACATAAAACCAAGACTGTTCAGTACGGATGGGTTAACTAGATTACTCGTACCACTGAGTAAACAAAAAAGTGGACACCCTATTGGAGAGATCTTCCGCTCGCTTATGACCTGTAAAATATTTATTTATTTCTTTATTTATTTATTAACACTTTTATTGCAATACAATCTGGCGGGCTTATTGCCAGACGGCAATCTCTTCCAACCAACCAGACAAAAGTAAATGAAGCAAGTTACATGGTCGCTTAAATCATTCAAATGACTATCCATCCCCATGAAATCCATAAACACATAAGTGAGCACATGCCTACGATCCCCACAAAGACGGACAATCACCCGAACATTATTTTTCATGTAAAGTGAGATACCATCAATCAAAAGGAAAGGAAGGGATGGTCGAGAGGAAAGGAAAAGAAAAATCAGGAATGAAACACGTTATTTTACTGACTAGAAAGGAAGAGTTTTTCCAGTCGCTCCTTAAAGCATGCCAATGACGGAGCGAGTCTTATATTGGTTTGTAACTGATTCCAGAGTCTCACTGCATGGACAGTAAAGTACGACGTAAAGAAAGAGGAGCGGTGAACTGGAAAGGCTGAACATAATTAAGCATCCCCAGCAAGAAGGCACTTGGATTAATCCAGGGATCGTCTTGTACTCTCATGTAGAGACAGCGGTAAAACCTTTTCTGAACTCTTTCTAGCAGGAGTGAATACATAATACCTGCTGGCGCTCATATTACAGAGTAATGCTTAATGAATTCTGATCAAAGTAATATACGAGTATTATACATATTTCTGAGTACGTAGGTATCTGTGAATAGTTTATTGGTACGGATTGCAATCTAAGCATCTTATTTGCTTTATTTCAGAATGATTTGATTAGCACATCAAACGACAAACGTCACTTTCAAATAAAACCCCCAAGTCATTTGTTTTATTCGTCCTAGACAGTTGTTGACCATTCGTAAGACAACGGAAATAAGAATTTATTCATCCTCCGTGCTCCGTACAAAACATTTTGATACTTTATAGAAAAGTTTGTTACGACTGCTCTATTAATATTTATTATTGATATCACCCTGAAACTTCTTCCAGTCATCAATGCTTGATATTTTAAGGAACAATCTCAAATCATCCGCAAATCGTCCAACATTTGAGTGAGTTATGTGTATACTATTTTTCACACCACTAATAAAAATAAGAAAAAGCATTTGGCCTCAATCTGATCCTCGGGGAACACCTAGTTACATAAAATTGATCAAAATAAATGTAAATACCACGTATGAAACAAACTTTTCGATTTTGAAAATAATCAACGAATAACTTTAAAATTGGTAAGTTACATCAAAACTTGTTTAATTTTTGAAAATGTATGTCATGTCATGAATATGATCAACTTTCATCTAATGCTTTAGCAGCATACGGTTATAGGTTAGTGCAATAGGCTAATGCAACCTAAGTTTGTCTCCGTTGAGCGTGTAGCTCAGGATACATACGAGTGTTGTTAATATAATATAACATATTATTAATGCATCAATTTGAGATGAAATACAGCCGTATATAATCGATTCCAATACTTTTGCAGGAGGACAAAGAATTGTTATTTTTCGATAATTCTCGACACATGACCTCCGTCACAATTTATGAATGTGTGACATTTAAAAGATTTTCGAGTGATGTTGAAATATGTCTGTTGTAAAATATTATTTAAAATTTACGTTAATGGTTTTTTTAGTACATTTATGTATACTTTTAATATGAAACTCGGAATAAAGTTCAATCCAAGCGTATTAAAACTCTTCAATCGTCTGACATATTCTTCAGTTTCAATCCTGGGGATTGGTTAGCAGCAAAGCCCTGCATCTCCTCCTCCACTCCGCTCGGTCTTCAGCGATCCTCTTGAGCTCTGTATAGGAGGTGCAGTCCATATCGTGGCATATTTGCTCCAGATACTCTCGGCGAGGACGCCCTCTGCCAATCGATCCCACAATCATTCGCTCCAGTATATTGTGCAGGAGATTTTCATGTCGCACCATATGACCCATCCATTCTGCACGCTTTTCCGATATGATGTTTGACAGGTGCCTGGTTTCTTCGATCCTGCTAAGAACCTCGTCATTTGTAATGTGGTCTCTCCAGAAAACCCTTAGAATTGGTCTATAGGTCCACATCTCGAAGGCTTCCAATCTTTTTCGATTTCTTTCGCCTATGCACCATGTCTCGCAACCATACATCAAAATATTCCACATATGTTTTGACCAATTGCTTTCGGAGTTTTAGGTCCATGTTGTTGGATTCGAAAATCTTTGATTTCTTATTAAAGGCGAGTTTTGCTTGGTGGATACCACTGTCAACCTCTTTTTTTTGTACGTCCATTCCATGTGATTTTGCTTCCAGCATATTAGCAACCTAAATTTTCAATAACATTCTTTATAAGTGTTATGTGGACTGCATTTGACCACATTGGTATAGTGACGATTTCATAAAGCCCCATTTATTTATGAAGTAAGTATAACAACGGTGGTTTCAACCCCTCCAGATTTTCTCTGTCAGGTTACATCCAGTTTTGTTCACAGTTGGGTATACTCGTACCACCAGGTCTTTCATTTTGGTTTAAAATTATTATCATATTTTTTTATATAATCCTCTTCAGGGCTCTATATGTAAGGGTATTTATTATTTAATATTAATAAGTTAACTTCCATGGTCCAGTTAATACTCGTAAGGTGCTTGTTTTACCGATTCGGGGAGGAGAGATCAACCCCCGTTAGTATTCAGATCCTTTAAATCATTCCTGTCTGGTTTTTACTTAAGGCTTGTTTAATATCTTTGTGGTTGGTTTGAAGAAATTGCCAATGCACCAGGCTATACTGTATACAACCAAAGCATAATACAGGACAATATTCATTTATCAAATAAAGCATAGGAAATGAATGAGTGCTATAAAAAAATGAGCTTGCAAATAAAACATTTTAATAGCGAGTATTTAATTTTTTATAAATGAAATAAATTCTCGTGTGTTTTTGATACTGAAAATGTCACTTGTCATGTTTTTCACGTAACCAGAAAGTTCCGTTTGACTGAAAATACTCTTTTACGTTGTTACACTACATTTTTAGGGGCTCTGAAATCCTAGAAATCCAGAATTATGACGATTAGGGGAAAGGGAATCGTTTTCTTATGAAGTCTCTACATTAAGACACTTATTGAAATGGACTTTCTTCCGCTTTAATTCCTAATTACTCGTTACTTGAGACGCTTTCTAGTCGCGGCTTACTTTTACTTTATTAATTGGAGAAACAAAACTTAAAAGCCTACGTTTTATTTTTTAATTGAATTGTCATTTTTAAATCGTCAAATATGTTTTTGATATTTATTATACAAAGAAACTCAGAGAAGAGATGAATATTGAAACTCGAGATAGTAAAATAGTACACAAATATTCCACAAATATAGTCCGTACTATAATATTATATGAAGAATGCGTACAACCTTTTAATTCTTGATAAGAATTAAAATAATCATCGTCATCATCGTAACTATCGAGTCATTCCCCTATTGAGGTAAGCAGAGAGAACAGATCTCCACTTTATTCCATGCTAGCATAACATACAACTCATCATGTCAACTCTCCTTTTACAAAGGTTTATCACAATTCGATTCATTTGGCCGTGTGACGTTTTTCTAGATTTTCCCAAACTCTTCGTATTTTTATGCAACTCGAACAGATTATTTTTGTATATCTTACTTATATCATTCCTTTTTTTCTTCGTGGCCAAACTATCTCAATTCTCATTTCTTCACCCTGAGCCGTGTATCTTCTTTAAATTCACATTCTTTCCCAATTTTCTAATTCCTTATTCCGTCATGCATTGTTTTTCCATATATTCTGCACAACACTTATTTCTAACGAATTGATATCGTTTTGAATGATTTTTTTCTCGATTGCGTATCGTTATGTTGGCTCCGAGATTCCATCACGAGCAGCCACCTTAGCTTCTCTTGAAATGCCCTGCTCAATATACACTCGTACATCGTCTTGTATATCGTTATGTTGGCCCCGAGATTCCATCACGAGCAGCCAGCGTAGCTTCTCTTGAAATGCCCTGCTCAATATACACTCGTACATCGTCTTGTATATCGTTATGTTGGCCCCGAGGTTCCATCACGAGCAGCCAGCTTAGCTTCTCTTGAAATACCTTGCTCAATATACGAGTATACTCGTACATCGTCTTGTATAACCTAATCTACTTTTCAATATACTCGTATCACCCGCTACAATTTATATTTTAATATCATTGTCTGTGTCTTGTAATATAATCATTTTATTAAAACATACTACAGGAGTATATTCAATATAAGAATAGATTTTCATAAAAGGTTAAGTGGTAGCGTGTATTTTGTCTATTGATGTTACAAATATATTTCGGTTATTGTTATACTATATATAAAGAATGATTGCTTTTTAAACGACATATTATACAAAAAGGGGTAATTTGGGGAAATAATTCAAGTAATAATGTGTATTATATCAATTGTCAAAAGTTTGTTAGAAAAATGAAATGAGATATTAATAATAAATGTTAACCTGATAACTTAATACTCATTCATAGATCCATGGTTACATACATACACGTACACATAATATAATAAAACCATGGTTACCCTTCCCTTCCCTGTGTTGGGTATCTTCTACACGTTGCTTCTAATAACCATCAATATCTCTATAAATATAATAAAAACAAGGTTAAGATTTTAGGTATTCCTCCATAATATATTTACGCATTGATTTAAAAAAAAATATTAATAATAATCAGAATTTATCGACTACATCGTAAGTATTTCGTGAATATCGGAAACAAATCGCATTTAAACGCTGTGAGTGACTCGATCTTGGGTCTTGACGATAGGTGAAAAGTATGCGGGAAGCGCGACACTATATTCGCATCTCACTTTTGCATACGTCACTGAATAGCGAGGAGCGCAATTGTCTCAACCTCGCAAGTGTAAGCCACGCTCGAGTTAGCCACCAACCCTGCCGCGCCGCAGTAGCTGTTGAGCTGGCAACGAGACTAGACCTACGCCCGTTCCGTGAGCGTTGCCAGATGGTTTTTTAATGTTTTCAGCAAATAAATCTCAATTATTATAATTTTTAGCTTCAATTATAATTAATTAAGGGGATTATCTATGAATGTTCTTATTTTTCCGATTTAAAATCGCTAATTTTTGATCGCGTACTCACTACCCAACACAGGAACACGCGTTTCATTTTTATCACCGTAAGGGAAGGGTTACATACACATACACATAATATAATAAAACCATGGTTACATACACATAATGTAATAAAACCATGGTTACATACACATAATATAATAAAGCCATGGTTACATACGCATAATGTAATAAAACCATGGTTACATACACATACACATAATATAATACATATAATAAAGCGGGGAAGGGTGGATATGCTAACTGGCATTGCTCACATACGAGTACATAACATATACATACTCGTATGTCGCAATACATTTTATTGATAGTTTGTACTGATTGGTGTAGAATCCGGAAGAAGGATCAGGCTCATCTATTTGCCAAGTAACATAAAAATATAAAGCTCAGTTCAGACGAATGTTTAATTAGGACGATTTTTTTTAACTCGCCAATGGTCCGGAATTGATGCCCTGTTCATGAATTTATTTCGTTCGCATTGTTCTCACCTTACTCAATTTGATACACCCAGTACGAGTCATACTGTTCATATTGTTCTCATCAATTGCCTTCCTCAATTTGATACATCAGCTACGAGTCACACTGTTCGTATTGTTCTCATCAACTGCCTTTCTTAATTTGATACACCCGATACGAGTCACACTGTTCGTATTGTTCTCATCAACTGCTTTCCTTAATTTGATACACCCAATACGAGTCATACTGTTCATATTGTTCTCATCAATTGCCTTCCTCAATTTGATACATCAGCTACCAGTCACACTGTTCGTATTGTTCTCATCAACTGCCTTTCTTAATTTGATACACCCGATACGAGTCACACTGTTCGTATTGTTCTCATCAACTGCCTTTCTTAATTTGATACACCCGATACGAGTCACACTGTTCGTATTGTTCTCATCAACTGCCTTTCTGAATTTGATACACCCGATACGAGTCACACTGTTCGTATTGTTCTCATCAACTGCCTTCCTTAATTTGATACACCCAATACGAGTCATACTGTTCATATTGTTCTCATCAATTGCCTTCCTCAATTTGATACATCAGCTACGAGTCACACTGTTCGTATTGTTCTCATCAACTGCCTTTCTTAATTTGATACACCCAATACGAGTCACACTGTTAAAAATCCAGCTTTGACATTTTTGTAATATTTTAAGAATACTTTTTAAAATAAACTCGCCTAGAATATGGGAATTCCAGATATTTGATCGTTTATTTAAAAATATGATTTGAAGACAAAACTCTGTGATCTAGTTACAATATCTCAATTGTAATATATTTTTCTTATTTTGATATACTCGTATGTATCTTATTGCGATCTATTCTGATCGCGACGTGTTTTTGCGGTTTTGATGTATCAATTATCTTATCGGGATACTCGTATATTTCTCTGATTGCGATCTATTTTTCTTGATCGCGATGTAGTTTTTTATTTTAATCTACAATTTTATTCTACTTCCTATCTATTGATCTGATTGAGCATCTAAGTATCAAAAAATCTGTTTCATAAATTCCAAATGGAACTTTATGGAAACCACCCTCTTCACTCGGCAAACAATGATGTAAGAACGACAACGTTATGTTATAACTAGGGATGAATAACTAGAAGTATGAGCAACAGGAAACAAACATGAAAAAGGGGAACTTAAGGGGAATACTTAATCATATCCGCAGTTATCTCGCTAATATTTGTGCCTCTCTGCTCGTTTATATTATATTATAATACGAGTATATAGTATACTCGTACATCTGAATGAAGGAAGGAGAATCGAAATAGACTTAAATCCTTAACGATAGTGTATCAAAATACTGTATAAATACATAAACCTCAACTGTGTTAGGAGATTTGCTTAGTGGGGCTGTGTTTGTTATACCAGCTCGAGCCTTCATGTCCGGGTTCTAATTTGGGGTTTCTGTGGGATTACCACCCTGGTGTATGATAATGGGGGGGGGGAGGGGGGAGAAGATGCCGTTTGGCACATTGCATCTTCAATTAACAAGCGATAATACATTATTCAAAAATCTGTAAAAAAACACATGCATAATTTAAATAACAACTATAATTGTGAGATTTCGTTAATCTAAAGAAAGAATATAGGGTGATGAGAGGATATAAAAATCAAATCGGGAATGAAACCCTTAAAACCATCGACTTGAAATGAAGAGGTTTTTCTATCGCTTTTAAGAACATACTCGTATTAATGACGGAGCGAGTCAACCATTATTTGCTCAAGTTACAAATAATAATAACTCTAAACATAGTTAGGTTGCTGATTTATAATACGAGTACTTTAAATGTAGCTTATTTATTACAATACAATATGGAGCATCACAAGGTTCAAGTTTAAACATTTGCTAAATAAAAATATTATATATTAACATTTAATACGAATAAAATATGTACGAAACGCGAGTGCATAATGCGTTGCCGGCAGAGTGGAAGTCATTTACGGTTTCTAAGCTCAAATTCACACTTCTTTAACAGGGCATTGCTGAGTATGAGAGAGTCTTATTGCACATTGGAAAATAGTGTTAGGGATCTTATTGTACGAGTGCATGGGCATAGGCATGGGCATGGGCATGGGCATGGGCATGGGCATGGGCATGGGCATGGGCACGGGCACGGGCATGGGCATGGGCATGGGCATGGGCATGGGCATGGGCATGGGCATGGGCATGGGCATGGGCATGGGCATGGGCATGGGCATGGGCATGGGCATGGGCATGGGCATGGGCATGGGCATGGGCATGGGCATGGGCATGGGCATGGGCATGGGCATGAGCACGGGCACGGGTACGGGCACGGGCACGGGCACGGACACGGACACGGGCATGGGCGGGCGGTGATTACGTTTAAATACAGAATTCTCGATGTTTATGCATCATACGTGTATACCAATTTTAAGTGTTTTTTTTTTGTTAGCGACATGTTGCTACTATTGTTTGTTTTCTTTCGTTAATTTAACTTTAAAAGTGTAAATCTCATATATAATATTTCTGGAGTACGAGTTTGTTTTTTAATTGTTATTTTGAATCGCGAAAGTGTTTAACTGATAGACGTGATAAGCTGCTTGACTAAATACTGGAATTCCCAGTCAAATGGCCGCGGCAGGTCTACAGCACCACATCTGAGCACCTGAGCGTGGTACTCGTGATAAAGTGTCATACGACGTGGAAAGGGGGTTGAGTACGTTATTTTTATATCATTATTGAAGTGTATTATGTCTAAAAACTGTTGCTGTGTTATTAAAGTAACTTTCCTTATCATGTTAAAGGTAGGAAAACCATTTAGACAGTCGATCGGAGCGTGGTTGTTATTGCGATAGGATTTTGAGTACTTGGGCTTTCAGGATGAATGACGAGTGGAAAGGATTTATGTGAGCTCGTGAGTGTGGGTCTCTTCTTGTTGTTTTAATTTTGGTTGTTTTTGTGTTTGTGTTTCTGTGTGTTTTTCTTTCTGTTTTTCTTCTTTTTTTTTGTTTTGAATTTGTTTTGATTTTTATTCTTATGATTGTGTGCGGTATATTGTGGGATGAATATTTTTGGTCTTTCTGGAGTGATGATGTGTGAGGAGTTGAGTATCGCAAGATGTTTCCAGTTGTAGTTGAGTGTCACTGTTTGTCAGGTTGATGAGAGCGTGCAACGGGGTTTTTTTGTGTTATCAAAAATCGGAAAGAAGTATCGATTTATTTTTTTCATGCTAAATATCCTCAGTGAGATACAGGCAAAAGCCTAGTTTACTGGGGATACGACAAATGAAAGGCAACAAACCCAGATCCATTAAAATTATATGTCCAAATCAAATTACCTGTTGTTTTTTCTCAAATTGTGTATATTTCTTGTCATGTGTAATAATAATAATAATAATAATAATAATAATAATAATAATAATAATGTTAAAGGTAAAATATGTATAAATGGTACTGAAATTTGTTTTCACTAAAATTAAATGAAAGTTATTTAATTTTAAAGAATCTTCAACCGTGTATACGGATTGTTACCTATATTAAAACACAAAGAAATATACAAATAAAGTGGAATCATTTATATATTGCATATCCTCATGATTTAGACACTTTTAAAATGTATGCCATCTCTTTTTTAGCTATTAAAATGTGTGCCATCTCCTTTTTAGCTATTAAAGTGTGTGCCATCTCTTTTTTAGCTATCAAAATGTATGGCATATCTATTTTAGCTATTAAAAGGAGAAATTGTAAAACTAGAAATCTGTTGATATTAAATTTTTAATGTTTTTAACGCGTTCCGAGAGTTCCATAAGGAACACGGAAAGGCTCAATAAAACATTTAACGAGCTCTAAAAACGTGTAATATAGTACGAGTGTGTCAGGAGACTAGCGGTACTTGACTTGAAATTTATTTTACGAATTAAATGATTTTTATTAAGTTAAAATGTGTTTTAATTTTCAAGTTAATTTAATTAAATTTTCACAACAATGTGGTTGTAAGAGTTAAAATTTTTACTTCACAGTTTATTCTTAATACTTTTGGTTTAATGACACAAATGGAACTCTAATCAAAATGGAATATTAAACAATAAATTAATTTGTTATTCCACTAATACCATAATACCATTGATTCTCACTGCACGTGTTAGTCCACTAATACCGTTGATCCTCACTGCACGTGTGTTACCCTCTACTCGAGGCTTTCTTCGGGGTGAAGATCCCAATTTGTTATGAGATCAGTGCTCTGGTCAAACTGGTATCATTTAAGATCGAAATTGTGTGTGGTCTATTGACCCAAAGGTAAAATATTTAAGAGGGGTGAAATCTTTCGAATTCTATGCTTATTTGTAACTATTTTTTTAATTATGACTTTTTGCATCTCTTATGTTTGTAAATTTGTTGGTTTTTTTTAAATTGTGTGACGTATGTAAAACTTTGACGTTATTATCTTAGAAAATTTGATTTGTCCCTTTAATATGGTTGGCAAATTGTGATTTTTTCATTAAATAGACAACGCTTATGCTCTTGTGTTGTAGTACTTATGTTTCTCTATGTCATTGCAATATACTCGTACGTGTATCTGTATGCACTTTCACAAGCACGCTATTATTCATATCGCCCTCTTGTGTACTTTATCTCCGTAAATTTAAAAAATAACAATAAATAAGCAGTCAATACAATCAATTCAGTTAAAACCACAATAGGTTCATCGATACGAATAATAACCTGTTACCTTTATACATATCTTGCAATCACACACGCACACACATACTAAGGAAAAGAAAACACATTCAAGAGAGAAGCCACCAAAAGCGACCCCCCCCCCCCTACGATTATAAAGAGGGCGAGCTCTACTGTAAGAACCCTTTAGATATTTTTCAGCACACACTCTAGAACACGAACTACGAGTATGGTATAACACAAAAATGACAATAAAAAAGCAGTAACAAAAACATTAATTCAAAAAAAGTAAACTTCATACATTAGCACACCTAAAACTTTTCTGATACAAAATAATAAATTCTTTAGATTTTATATTAGAAATCTAGAGACAGTATTCAACAGCCGCTACACCATTTCTTTATCATTAGTGTTTCATGCAGTCAAACTGTTATATTTCGCCTCCCAATTAATTAATTCGTATTCTATCCTACAATAATTGAATGGATGACTTTAGCATTAGTGTTTCGTGCAGTAAAACTGTTATATTTCGCCTCCCAATTCATTAATTCGTATTCTATCCCACAATAATTGAATGGATGACTTTAGCATTAGTGTTTCGTGCAATAAAACTGTTATATTTCGCCTCCCAATTCATTAATTCGTATTCTATCCCACAATAATTGAATGGATGACTTTAGCATTAGTGTTTCGTGCAGTAAAACTGTTATATTTCACCTCCCAATTCATTAATTCGTATTCTATCCCACAATAATTGAATGGATGATGCAAACATGTTGAACAGCGTGACCGGAAGTTAACATTGTTGGGTTTTGAACCAATGAATAAGGCCGTAACTCACAGTACTTATTCTAAGGTGTTGGAAAACATAGACATATGTTATAGATGCATTCACGAACTGGATGAACTCTCGTGGCTTAGATGATAGGACTACCCGGTGGTAGTGGGCTTATTTCCATACTTTATTGTTGCTTAAAAGAGAGATTGTCATATGGCAATTAGCCTGCCAAGTTTGTGCTAAGTATAATATATAAGTTGTGCTAAGTATAATATATATTATAACTTAAGTACAATATAATATACATTATATATTTTTTGGCTATCATTGAAAATACAACGTGAAGATCCACGGAGTTTGCATCTTAATCAACAACTTCTTTAGGAGAACAACTCAGTGTGTTTGAATAGTTCTCGAAACCAAAAAGAACCAGTTTAACTTAACAAATAGCTTAATTCAATGTAATGGAACATTGCCTATAAAAGTCAAAGAGCAGTAACTGCTTTTCAGGATCATTGCTTTCCCGAGAGTAGTTGGCGGTGTCGCGTCCTCCCGGCCCGGGATCGAGCCGGGAACCGTTTCAATTATCTCAATTGCTAATGTAATCGCGGTGAAAGGATTTAGAGGAATGAATTAAACATATTTTTGCGGTTGTATCGGGCGAGTGAAAGGATAAAAGCGGGTTCCGTATCTTCCATTTAACCCTTTTTGCAATTTTTCGCCAATTAAATGGTTCTTTCAAACGTCCGTTTTATACCTTTGGGTACGAATAACAATTTATCGAATGTGTTATTTACGCAGGATTCATTTGAAAACATGAATTTAAAATAAATTCTGGATGAGTCTTATTTTTAAAATACTAAAACACTTTACCATATACATCCAGATTTTATAAGAATTTACTGCTTTAATTTAATTTAATTTAACGGACTATTTTACATACCACCGGTTCGAGAGCGCCCTTGAACTCTCTTCAAGGGCACTCCAGCTTGGGACTCGAATACATTACCATTAATTTAAAGGACTATTTTATATACCACCGGTTCGAGAGTGCCCTTGAACTCTCTTCAAGGGCGCTCCAACTTGGGACTCGAATACATCACCATTAATTTAAAGGACTATTTTATATACCACCGGTTCGAGAGCGCCCTTGAACTCTCTTCAAGGGCGCTCCAACTTGGAACTCGAATACATTACCATTAATTTAAAGGACTATTTTATATACCACCGGTTCGAGAGCGCCCTTGAACTCTCTTCAAGGGCGCTCCAACTTGGGACACGAATACATTATCATGAAACAAATCATATCTGGCAGCTATTGCAGCGCTAGAACGAATCATGTATTATACTTTCGTTGTATACAGTACAATCTTGTGTGATTATTGCCATATAACAATCTTTACCAACCAACCAGAAATATGTTTATGAAGTCTTCAGTGAAAACCAGATTAAAATCCTTTTTTTCATCAGGGTTCCAGTGGGGTTGAATGTTAACTTATTGCGGATGTGCCGAGTAAGGAAGGTGAAGAAGAAGACTCTTAAATGGTTCGAGCATATAGAACGAATGAGAGGAAAAAAGGTTAGTAAAACAAACATAAAAGGCAAATGTGAGTTAGTAAAATAAACAGGTGGAGGAAGATCAAGGAAAGTGTGTTTTGATCAAGTCAGTGGCATTTTGAAAAAAGGAAACGCAGAGTCAAAGAAATTGTTGGAAATGTATTTAAAAGATTTATGAACGTAAAGATGTGTGTTTAGATTAGAAATTCTAGAGTTCTGTCTTATCTTCCTACCCCGATAGATAAATGGTGTGATAGTGTGTATGGATTATTGTTATCTTTAAACTTGTAGCGATCCTTACTCCCTGTGATCACAGCGCGAGCCGCTTGTTATTGTTTAGCGAGAACGAGACAGCGACATATCTTCTGCGCCTTTCTACAAATCATATACTCGTAAATACAGGACGTGTAATAATAAATATTGTTTAGCAAGAACGAGACAGCGAAATATCTTCTGCGCCTTTCTACACACATTCAAAATTGTATAAATATAAGGCGTGTAACAATAAATGACCATTCCATATTCGGATTACAAACTACGAGTTTTATTTAAACAACGCTCATCCTCATCATCTTCCCATTCGGGACAACCGCCCCTAAAAACTCAATAATACCAGGAAAAATAAATAGCTAAATCCGAGTTCCAAACTGTCGATCTTCTGAAAGGTAGAATACGAGTAGTACGCGGGAAAATCGTGGCCAAGGAATGAAATCTTTATGAATATCGCGTGATATTATTTAATGAAAATCGCGAGATATTATTTAATAAGATTTTATAAGTTTTTTTTTATGTAGAACTGGGGCTAAATTACTCGTATACTTGAGAGTTAGAGCAAGCCAACACAAATATTCAGCACATGTGAATGTGATTCAAATCTTACAGATACGGGGGAGAAAGCGGGCTGAAGGAAACAAACTTATTTAACCTTTTTACGGCGATGGCTCGAGTATCTTTCGTGTGTCCCACAGGCGGCGGTGTTTCACCTCAATAAATTTATATTGTATCTACATAAAAATATAACTCACCCTTATCCCGAATCTGATTACTGTGGAACTGTGCGCCGATGCATTTTTTAGCTGACACTATACACACGTAATATTATCCAAATCAAAGCTATAAATAAAGTGCGACAATATAAGAAGCAATAATCGAAGAAAACAATAATCCATAAACAATGAAAAAGGCAATTAATTCAATACGCAATACGCGTACTTACAAAAAAAATATCGACGCAAAATACGTCATATTGATCGGGAGCAATCGTCATTAGAAACATGACCTTCAACACACCCGAACGTGTGGCGCTAATATTTAAAATGCTTTAAATTTCGACGGCCTCGAATCGGTCTGTTTAAATCCTTCTTATGGATCAAGTACTTGAAGTTTTGATGATTTTAAAAGAGTTGTCACTAGAGGACACGTTTTGTCTTATATTCAGGTTAAAATTTTTAAAGAAGATTTAATTTTGACTGAGATATCGTCACGCAAAGTTAGTGGCCACTTAAATGGCCGCTCGCCAGGACGGCACGTATTATGTATGGGCCAGTTAAGTGGTCCCCCGCCGTGAAAGAGTTAATGAGGTTACTTAAAATTATGGAAATTCAATTTATGGAGTTTCTACTACTGTCTTTGATACGATACGATGGACTTTCCCTTGTAATTGTGTATGCTTCACACTGTCGATGGAAGACGCTTGTGCATGTATTCGTTTATTGCTGGGATTTTGGGCCCTTTAGATTGAAGGGATTTCTAATGAGTATTACAAGAACATTAAGAGCGAGCTGGAGTGTGCCTCTGTATTATGAAACTCTAACTATAAGTTGTACGTTGGTTCAGTTGACCTGGCTCAGCATTGATTTTTGAGGTGTCTTTGTCATAATTGTTCTTGGGATGCACAGTGATACTTTGTCATAATTGTTCTTGGGATGCACAGTGATACTTTGTCATAATTGTTCTTGGGATGCACAGTGATACTTTGCCATAATTGTTCTTGGGATGCACAGTGATACTTTGTCATAATTGTTCTTGGGATGCACAGTGATACTTTGTCATAATTGTTCTTGGGACGCACAGTGATACTTTGTCATAATTGTTCTTGGGACGCACAGTGATACTTTGTCATAATTGTTCTTGGGACGCACAGTGATACTTTGTCATAATTATTCTTGGGACGCACAGTAATACTTTGTCATAATTGTTCTTGGGATGCACAGTGATACTTTTGATCTTGTAAAATCTTGTCAAAAATTCTTTATAAACCTTGAATGGTCTTGTAGACACACCTGTGACTCTGGAACGTACTCGTATCGGTTGAAGTGTTTCCTCTCGCTCTTTTAGAAGACTTATAATACTTTGTTCTGTGTTACATTTAGCCGATGTTACCTTTAAATGTAACATCGGCCGGCTTCTACAGCCCAGTAGTAAAAATGTCCCGCTTAGAATACAATGCGGTAACTGACTCAGATGTGGGGCATATTTACGAGTAGTTCAACACTGTCCGAGTTTAAGAAGATGATGGCTAAATTGCCGCGTAGAATACAATGCGGTAACTGACTCAGATGTGGGCATGTTTACGAGTAGTTCAACACTGTCCGAGTTTAAGAAGATGATGGCTAAATTGCCGCGTAGAATACAATGCGGTAACTGACTCAGATGTGGGCATGTTTACGAGTAGTTCAACACTGTCCGAGTTTAAGAAGATGATGGCTAAATTGCCGCGTAGAATACAATGCGGTAACTGACTCAGATGTGGGCATGTTTACGAGTAGTTCAACACTGTCCGAGTTTAAGAAGATGATGGCTAAATTGCCGCGTAGAATACAATGCGGTAACTGACTCAGATGTGGGCATGTTTACGAGTAGTTCAACACTGTCCGAGTTTAAGAAGATGGTAGCTAAATTGCCGCGTAGAATACAATGCGGTAACTGACTCAGATGTGGGCATGTTTACGAGTAGCTCAACACTGTCCGAGTTTAAGAAGATGGTGGCTAAATTGTCTGAGAAGTGAGTTTGCTTTCAATATATGGTATATAATATAATAGTTAATATTTTTATTGGTCCGCTAAAATGATGAAACTACGCATGAGATGAACTCAATAATTGAGATTTTAGTCCATCCTTGTTATTGTTTATAAATTATATGTTTTGTTTGTCGATCTTGATAAATTTTCTGTGAAAAAGTGTTTTTTTCAATAAAAATAAAATAAAATGTGCGTTGGCTGGTGCTGTTGCACTCCTGCAAGCAAATAAGCTTGATCTAGCATATCATATCATATCATATAACCGGTTTCGATGGCAGAGGCCTACGTTTCAAGACAATCGGCAGGTTTAATCTGCTGTAGTATTTTGTGAGGCAGTTTTATAAAGTTCTGTTCTTGTGTTTCTTCACAGCGCTTCTATAATATATGATAAGTAGCATACTCGTTTAAGCTACTGAATAATGAATTCAGATGTAAAAGGCTGAAAAGTATACCCAATCCTGAAATTAGTTCACCGGGACTCGAACACTGTGGACCCGCTCACTTAGCGAGGATGCTAACCGTTATTAATTAATTCACCGGGATTCGAACATTATGGACCCGCTCACTTAGCGAGGATGCTAACCGGTATTAATTAATTTACCGGGACTCGAACATTATGGACCCGCTCACTTAGCGAGGATGCTAACCGGTATTAATTAATTCACCGGGACTCGAACATTGTGGACCCGCTCACTTAGCGAGGATGCTAACCGTTATTAATTAATTCACCGGGACTCAAGCATTGTAGACCCGCTCACTTAGCGAGGATGCTAATCGTCAGACCATGATCGCTGACTCCCTTTAAAAATTATTTTTCTTGAATACAGTACAACCTGGTGGACTTATTGCCATATTGTAATCTCTTCCAAAAGTCAGAAAATGTTAAAGAAGCCTTGAATGAAAATCAGACAGGAATCCTTTTCGAAAAATATCAAGGTTCCAACGGGAAAAAAACCCGCAAGCTCCAAGTTGGAAGACAAGCATCTTACCAAATAAGCCACAGAGGTTATGAAATTAATGTTGTTCAATTCGCTAGGAAAATTTTAACTTATAAGTCAATATTAATCTTCATTTTTATGGTTTGGTAAGTGTAGTATGAAAAATGAATTTGTGCTCCTGTTTATTTTGAAAGTCTATTCGTAAAAGAGTCATTATAATTTGTGCTCCTGTTTATTTGGAAAGTCTATTAGTAAAAGAGTCATTATAATTTGTGCTCCTGTTTATTTTGAAAGTCTATTCGTAAAAGAGTCATTATAATTTGTCCTCCTGTTTATTTGGAAAGTCTATTCGTAAAAGAGTCATTATAATTTGTGCTCCTGTTTATTTTGAAAGTCTATTCGTAAAAGAGTCATTGTAATTTGTGCTCCTGTTTATTTGGAAAGTCTATTCGTTAAAGAGTCATTATAATTTGTGCTCCTGTTTATTTTGAAAGTCTATTCGTAAAAGAGTCATTATAATTTGTGCTCCTGTTTATTTTGAAAGTGTACTCGTAAAAAAGTCATTGTAATTTGTGCTCCTGTTTATTTGGAAAGTCTATATATATTCTATTTGTAAAAGAGTCATTATAAATTTTATTTTTTTGTTGAGAAATTCAATGAAATTCTGTTGAAACAGCTCTTGCCATAAGCTCAAATGAAAAGCTCTCGATACATCAGACTTACTTTGTTACAGAGAAAATTTGGCAATAGTTTTCGATTGCAATTGGAAAATATAAATCATGAAGAATAAAAACAATTCAGATTTATCTTCGTCAGTTTTTAATCACTAATTCACATTTGTCAAATAAGAATAATTGTGATTTATATAGTACACAGTTTATAAATACGATAAAAAAGTAGAAACCTGGTTTATTAAGTCGTTAAATACATAATGTGTCGCATATATAATGAAAAATACTGTACATTGCATATTGACAAAAAATTTGGACATGATAAAGCTGCGCGCAAGATGGGTGCCGCGTTTGCTCACAATGGAACAAAAACAGCGTCGTGAGGATGTTTCAATCGAGTGTTTGGCGAATTTTCACAGCAATAAAGCCAAGTTTTCGCGTCAACTCATAACCATGGATGAAACATGGATCCATCACTTCACACCTGAGACGAAGGAACAGTCAAAACAATGGACTGAAAGGAGAGAATCGGCTCCAAAAACGGCGACGACAGTTCCATCTGCTGGCAAGGTCATGGCATCAGTTTTTTGGGATGCGCGTGGAATAATTTTCATTGATTATCTTCAAAAAGGAAAAACAATCAACGGCGAGTATTATGCGAACTTATTGCAGCGTTTGAGTGATGAAATCAAGAAAAAACGGCCGCATTTGGCCAAAACGAAAGTGTTGTTTCATCAAGACAATACACCAGTTCACACATCCGTTATCGCGGTGGCCAAAATCAATGAAATCGAGTTGCTTCCTCACGTTCTCCTCACGAAGTTCGAATTGCTTCCTCATGCACCCTATTCGCCAGATTTAGCCCCCTCGGATTATTTTCTTTTTCCAAACTTGAAAAAATGGCTCGGTGGTAAAATATTTGCCACCAATGAAGAGGTGGAATCTGCGGTTGATGGTTATTTTGAGGCGCTCGACGGTTCTCACTATAAACAGGGTATCGAAGCTATTGAACATCGCTGGGAAAAGTGTGTCGAGCTGAAAGGAGACTATGTTGAGAAATAAAAATATTTTTTTCTTTGTTAGGTTGGGTACTTTTGGGACTACTCTCGTATTTACCTGTTTTGAGGTAAATGAGAAAATATCTAGTAGTCTAGTCGTTTTGTGGAATTCGTTGTTTTTAAATGTTGTTTAACCATACGAGTACAATACCTATTTCATGATTATTTTTGTACAAAGTACTTTAGTAGTCTTGTTAGTACTCAAACCTAAAGTTACGAGTTCGATACCTATTTTCTTTATACTTTAGTTTTCACTTCATGCCATTGAATGAACATCGGCATGGTTGGTTGTAAAAGTTTGCCACGTGCCCCTAAGCCCATTTTGGAATCTGACTTAAAATATACGGGTTTTAAACAATTTTTTAACTGGTTAATTTGGTTTCCATTTCAAACATCTTTAATACCGTTGTAGTTGATTGTAAGATATTTCCATGCAGCAATATCGTTGTAGTTGATTGTAAGATATTTCCATACAGCAATATCGTTGTAGTTGATTTTAAGATATTTCCACACAGCAATACTATCGTTTTAGTTGATTTTAAGATATTGCCACACAGCAATACTATCGTTGTAGTTAATTGTAAGATATTGCCATACAACAATAATATCGTTGTAGTCGATTGTAAGATATTGCACTACAACAATATTATCGTTGTAGTCGATTGTAAGATGTTGCCATACAGCAATAATATCGTT
The DNA here is from genome assembly GCA_949825065.1 of Odontocerum albicorne. Taxonomy (NCBI): domain Eukaryota; kingdom Metazoa; phylum Arthropoda; class Insecta; order Trichoptera; family Odontoceridae; genus Odontocerum; species Odontocerum albicorne. The sequence continues at coordinate 377,355 of OX463846.1, read as the reverse complement.
GTAGTTGATTGTAAGATATTGCCATACAACAATAATATCGTTGTAGTTGATTGTAAGATGTTGGCATACAGCAATAAAATCGTTATATGTAAAATATTGGCATACTGCAATAAATTTTTGTTGGTACCCGACTCAAGTTATCGGGTTATAACAATTTTAAAAAATATATTGTTAATTTGGTTGTCGTTTCGAGTTTCTTTAATTTCGTTCTGGTTGATTGCAAAAGATTGCCACATGACAATAAGCCCACGAGATTAACTGTGTATAACTTAAATATAATAACAATACAATAAATAGATCTACTCGTTTTAGATATTTCAGATACACAAAAAAAGAGTTTCCATATTTATCGCATACACAACTGGTGTATGCGAGTATTGATATCAGATAAATGTAGAATGGTGACCTCAGTTACCTAGTTGGTAAGGTTACGGGATCAAATCCCGCCGGAACCCAGATTTAAAAGAAAATAGGATTCCAGTCCGGTTTTCACCGAAGGCTTCTTTAATATCGTTTTGGTTGGTTAGAAGAGATTCCCACATGACAATAAGCCCATAATTGTATAGGAAAAAAAAGAGAAATGGAAAGTTCAGATGACTTAGTCACAAAGCAACTAAATCAATGCAGCACTTTCCATCGAATAATAGAAAGTTATGTTGAGGCTGTTTTCTGGAATAAAAGGACACATTTAGTTTATATTTATTCATTTGAAATACGAAAAAGTGGAAAAGTTTGAGAAGTGTTATAAATTGTAATGTAGTTTTCACTCAAAAGTTCAACCTTTCGAAATTTCCAACCACTTTTCTCGTCTTTTACGAGTGGTTCTTTCTCATTACACCGCACTTCCAGGCGACAATATTGATATTGCGGATCCTCCCGTTGTGGAAACTTATGCGGCAAATCTACTCGCAATGTAAACCACATTTACCATAAGTGGTGGAAAAGTTTCCTCGTATTGTTCTCTTCTTGCATTTAAACTAGATAACAATTTAATTGTCATTACGCCAAAAGATTTTCTGAATGTGACAGAAGAAGATCGAAAACAGTATTTTAATTTGTTTATTTATACGAGTACACGGCAATAAATTTAATGAATACATTATTCATGAAATAACAATAGGCTATTTAAAGCGGTCGCACAATTCATATGGATCTGGGTTTGTTGCCTTTATTTGTCGTGTTCCAAGTTGACTAAGCTTTTGCCCGTATCTTACTGAGGACATACGAGTATATGTAGCATGTACCATGTAGCATGTACCATGTAGCATGTACCATGTAGCATGTACCATGTAGCATGTACCATGTAGCATGTACCATGTAGCATGTACCATGTAGCATGTACCATGTAGCATGTACCATGTAGCATGTACCATGTAGCATGTACCATGTAGCATGTACCATGTAGCATGTACCATGTAGCATGTACCATGTAGCATGTACCATGTAGCATGTACCATGTAGCATGTACCATGTAGCATGTACCATGTAGCATGTACCATGTAGCATGTACCATGTAGCATGTACCATGTAGCATGTACCATGTAGCATGTACCATGTAGCATGTACCATTTAGCATGTACCATGTAGCATGTACCATGTAGCATGTACCATGTAGCATGTACCATGTAGCATGTACCATGTAGCATGTACCATGTAGCATGTACCATGTAGCATGTACCATGTAGCATGTACCATGTAGCATGTACCATGTAGCATGTACCATGTAGCATGTACCATGTAGCATGTACCATGTAGCATGTACCGTGTACCATGTACCATGTAGCATGTAGAATGTACCATGTAGCGTGTACCGTGTACCATGTAGCATGTAGAATGTACCATGTAGCATGTAGCATGAATCACGGGGAAATAAGTTGATCCTCTTTTCCGATTCTTGTTCATACAATCCTCGTCCCATTTTCTTAACAACTCGATCAACAGTGAGACTCATGTATGAATCATGCGAGTCGAACCCCGCGTACTTCATCATTCCAGACAGACCAAGAAGCCCCCCTCCACAATGTCTCGCGCACACTCACCAAAGACACACCACACTCGAGAGTTCACACCAACTTTGTTTCGAGTCATTCTTCCTGCGAGCCCATGTACTAAAACTCCTGTCGCAACAATAACCACGCTCCGATCCACTGTCTATTTTTTTCGCACCCTTTTATCTTTATTGAATTCGGCACCCCATTGTGTGTCATGGGAGCAAAATAGAATACAATTTGCCCAAAGGATGGTGAATTGTTGATCAGATGCCATGTAACGTATGTCATGAATCTCTGCTGAGTTTGCATTTTTTTCTTGATGATAGTGTCAGAAAATGGATTTATATAGTTGGGCCGAGTAAATTAAATGTTGAAAAATTGAAACTTTATGAGAAGTGTGGATATGGAATAAACGTAAAAAACATGTCACAATAGTAAAGTTTAACGCTCTATCCTTTCTACCGATTTGGAGACTTTCTGTCGTAATATTATGTATTTTCTGAAATGTAAGTTGAAAAAGAACTTTTGTTTCATTAAACAGTAACACGAAATCCTCTATAACGTATGAGAATAAGTTTTCAGTTGAGAAAAAAATGAAAAACTATCCACATTATTCAACGCTGTTTCTACTCGTACATTATCATTATCAAATTCTCTTTATTTTTATATTAATGTGGATTTTTATATTGTATTTAAGTTTTCTTTGAATTTTGTTAGTTTAATTAAACCTTGTATTGAATTTTGTTAGTTTCATTAAACCTTGTATTGAATTTTGTTAGTTTAATTAAACCTTGTATTGAATTTTGTTAGTTTCATTAAATCTTGTATTGAATTTTGTTAGTTTAATTAAACCTTGTAAACCTTGTATTTATACAATTGATATTTTGTTTTAAGTAGCAAGAGCCATTGCTGAAAAACTTTTAATAATGCAAAATATTTGTTCTCAAATCAAATCTTCAAAAAAATCTGAAAAAAAACACAAACACACTCACGAATAATTTCATTTAACTTTCATCACCTTCTCCTTTCACAGAGTTACAGTCCCGTTCCACAACCTTCATCACAATCATCGCTATTCTCTCACCTTCCCCTTTCATAGAGTTACAGTCCCGTTCCACAACCTTTATCACAATCATCGCTATTCTCTCACTTTCCCCTTTCACAGAGTAACAGTCCAGTTCCACGAACTCTCGAGCTAGACTCGACGAGTATCTCTTCGCCTTCACCCAGTCCAGTTCATGCTTCACCTTAAAAAGACATTTAACCTGCAACGAAATTTCGAAATAGTTTTCCTTCATATATATCTTCCGTTCTTGGGTTAAGTTCTTATTTCGCCCAACAATATAATACGCCCAGACATTGTGGCACATATTTCTACTTCCAGGTTCCAGGATCTTCGAGTTTCCTGTTTTTACTTCTTCTCTACCCCACATATATCTCACATAACTTGAGATTACCATATATACATACAATACTATCAAATTATTACCCTGTCGAGATAGGCGATAACAGAGTGATGGATTTATCTATTTTGACAAAAATCCTCTATTTCTTGTACTCCCATACGCTTTCTTATAAAACTCCTGCGATTTTCCTTGTGATATCAATAATGATAAATGCCCCTTTCCTCTCTCCCTCAGAAGGCCATACAAGTTCCGTAGAGCTTTAGTCTCCCGTACGACTGTCTCTAAGCCGATCGGCCACTCGTCGTCGCCTTCATTATCAGCTTCTTAAGATTCTGCTGTTCACTAATACTCGTACTAGCCTCCGTGTCATTCTTCCGTGTTGTTGGGCTCACATAAAGATTTTATTAACTGTGTTTACTGAGGTCTGCTCACGTGTCTTATCTATGCCAACTTTTCAGACCTCATATCACCGGTTATTAGAGGTTATTTCGAGGATAAAAAATTAGTGACCTTTATCTTAAGATCTGATGCGGTAAAAAATAATATGTTGAAATTATGTACAGCTTTGCAAAGAGAATAAATAAAAAATTAACAGCGATACACCAATAGTTCAGTTCCAAGATGGGTAAACTTTGTAATAAAACTCTTAACAAGTTCTAAACTTTTCAAATTATTTATTTCGAAGTTGGAGTCATTCGCATAAAAATACTTTAAACCTCCGAAGAGGCCCTCCTACGGGACGGAAAAAAAGTATTCTTGGAATTAATAATCGGGTCTTTAATTGCTATTTTCTATTTGCAAAAGGCAATTCACCCACACTTGAAATATTTGAGCCACTGCATTGAAGACAAAAATTGTATTTTTTTCTTTTCAATTTGATCGAGGCAATCTAATAAATTGAAGAGAAAAATATTTTTTTTAAATATTTGAAGCTCCAACTGATTCAAAGCATTTAATCAATCAATTCAAGGAAAAATATAACAATAGATCTATAAGTGGAAAAGTTTTCCAAAAAAAGAAGACACACAATGTTAATTGGACGAGGCGAACGTCTTTTTTTTTAAAGAATATATATCCTTAATACCTAAATAGATATCCTTAATGAAAGAGCGCCTGTGTCGTTCGAGGGGAGTAGTACAGCGCGGGGTTCGAACCGACAACCTTCCGCACAGAAGTCCAGCGCGTTACCGCGCGGCCATGCACCCCATAATGTCGCGAGGCGAATGTCTTCTTATTTTGGCTCAGCGATTTTCAAGATAAAATGTTGATGGGCGACAGCTTGAAATGTCACAGAAAATACACATTACACTTTTTTGGAAGGTTTTATCAAAATTTATAATTTCATATATAACATATACACTAAACACATTCACTATACTACACTTAAAACCGAATGTGTTACTATCATATATCGGAATATCTACAATGGTTTCTTTATAGTTCGTCTTACTTTGATAAATTTTATGCTATTTTTCCTGCATATATTTTTCTAAACATCTGCAGATGTAACATAGACAATTACCTTATTTTATGACTCACTTAACATAACATAACATAACACATGACACCACCATCCGATACTTATACTTAAATATCTGTATTTTGTTATATTTAATAATAGCGGTGTAGGGAATACCTACGTCCCTAAAATATTGTCAACATGCAGGGTCAACGACCGATGAATCAACCTCTGGATATGTACAAATGTCACATACCAGAACGTCAATACTGTTTACACGCAAATAATATTTACATCGCATTCCACGGTAGAAAGAGAACATATCACGCCGTCTCGCCGTTTCGACAATAAATATTCTACCCACTGCACTATCCGCATCGTCTGCGACCACCTCAGCACGCGCAGGGGTGAGATCGAGATATACCGCGGACGCATTCACGCGCCCCGTTCTGAAATTCTATATATACCTACTTATCGATGAATAAAGAGCACTTGTTATTATTCGCTTGACCATTCATTTCTGTTTACTATTTATTGATTATTCACTCTCACTTCCCGCATTCCTGAATCGACGTATTTTATTTTAAATACAAAACAAATCAAAATCATCACGACGTATCAAATTAAGCATCCCGCTAAATTGATGACCCCGAACGAAAAGGAACACAGAATTCGACTAAAGCGAATACAGAGATGTCAACAACATCATCATCAGCACGTCCTACTAGGACACACGCTAAAGCGGGTTGGAATCCTCAACTCCGTTCATCTAGTATCTTAACGGTGCTATATAAATTATCATTCTATCGTTATTAAAAAATGTAATAAATTGCACCACATAAGCTACAGAAAAAAATACTGATGTAAAACGATCTAAGAGTAAAACCAGTCTGGAATGAAATCCGCCACGAAATCCGCGCCGAACCTGAGGCGCTCGCTTGTTTAAAGTGAATCCGAACTGTTAGACTACGGCCGCTGACAAATCAAACAGCGTTAGTTTAAAAGTGATGGTAAAAACGTAATTAATGCGATTAATTAATAATTTACATAAAATAGCTCGAATAAATTTCACAACCACGTTTCAATCTGTAACTTGAAGTTTCTGCCAAGATAGGCTCGTGTACTCGTACAGGCAGAAATATTTAGCCCACATGTATTGTATAATATAATACGAATTAACTTACATCGGAACATATAGATACCAGTACTGTGCTGTACTGTACTGTACTGTATTGTAGTGCAGCGTAGCACGCTCTCGGTTTAAATTATCCCTAGACACTAGACACTAGGCACTAGGAACGGGGCATGTACCGGGATTATTTGGAATAATTCCAAATTGTCCGCAACAAGGACCCACCATATTGTGCGGGATGGGAAATTACTTCGATAATTATTATTATAGTTCGGAAATTCTAGGATGAGCCCTGTGACAGCTCACAAATTTGCCCCAATACAACCTTGTAACGATGTTCAGTAATTTTAATTATTTTATCAACTTTAATATCAAGCCTCAATTTTAATTAATAGCAAGTTATTTAGGTAAATACATTACATAAGGTTGTATTGGGGCAAATTTGTGAGCTGTCACAAGGCTCATCCTAGAATTTCCGAACTATAAATCATAACTCGATAATAATTGCTCTCATTTCGTGAAATGTTCTCGGAGTTTTTTTTTAATGTGTTGATCTGTCTTTTAACGCGTAGTATAATTTATAATTTCTAGAGACTTGGCTATTTTTTAAATGAAGTCTCTCTTTACAAATTGACCTGGGAATTGAGAGTGTGGTTCATTGCCATCTTCTAAAATTGTACTGCGATGATAATCGAGTCAATCGTTTCCAAAGGGGTCTCCACTCATCCTTACATCGGTTCATTTTTGAATCTATTGAGTACTCCGACCTGATGATTTCAACGCCAGACCTTATGTTAAGTCGCTTTGTAACTATATTTACTACACTGCGGGTCATTTTTCTTCTTTCGTTATGTCTGACCTTAAGTCCGTCGTCACTACTATTATTTTAATACTCAGGAGCCCCTTTGGGCAGTTTCCTCTCCGTTAGTATGTGACTTCACGCTCATAAAAATATAAACGAGATTTTGATCTTCCAGTGTAGACTTTTTTGTTCCCCATTACAGCGTGGGTGTTAATGGAATCGAACTAAACTGAATTTATATATTCTAACTCTCCTCTACAGGATGGAGGCGTGCGTGGACACTGACTGAGAATATTGTCCTAACGACGTCTCTATTCTAACTCTCCTCTACAGGATGGAGGTGTGCGTGGACACTGACTGAGAATATTGTCCTAACGACGTCTATATTCTAACTCTCCTCTACAGGATGTAGGCGTGCATGGACACTGACTGAGAATATTGTCCTAACGACGTCTCTATTCTAACTCTCCTCTACAAGATGGAGGCGTGCGTGGACACTGACTGAAAATATTGTCCTAACGACGTCTATATTCTAACTCTCCTCTACAGGATGGAGGCGTGCGTGGACACTGACTGAGAATATTGTCCTAACTACGTCTATATTCTAACTCTCCTCTACAGGATGTAGGCGTGCGTGGACACTGACTGAGAATATTGTCCTAACGACGTCTCTATTCTAACTTTCCTCTACAAGATGGAGGCGTGCGTGGACACTGACTGAGAATATTGTCCTAACGACGTCTATATTCTAACTCTCCTCTACAGGATGGAGGCGTGCGTGGACACTGACTGAGAATATTGTCCTAACGACGTCTCTATTCTAACTCTCCTCTACAAGATGGAGGCGTGCGTGGACACTGACTGAGAATATTGTCCTAACGACGTCTCTATTCTAACTCTCCTCTACAGGATGAAGGTGTGCGTGGACACTGACTGAGAATATTGTCCTAACGACGTCTATATTCTAACTCTCCTCTACAGGATGTAGGCGTGCGTGGACACTGACTGAGAATATTGTCCTAACGACGTCTCTATTCTAACTCTCCTCTACAAGATGGAGGCGTGCGTGGACACTGACTGAGAATATTGTCCTAACGACGTCTCTATTCTAACTCTCCTCTACAGGATGGAGGCGTGCGTGGACACTGACTGAGAATATTGTCCTAACGACGTCTATATTCTAACTCTCCTCTACAGGATGGAGGCGTGCGTGGACACTGACTGATAATATTGTCCAAACGACGTCTCTATTCTAACTCTCCTCTACAGGATGGAGGCGTGCGTGGACACTGACTGAGAATATTGTCCTAACGACGTCTATATTCTAAATCTCTTCTACAGGATGGAGGCGTGCGTGGACACTGACTGAGAATATTGTCCTAACGACGTCTATATTCTAACTCTCTTCTACAGGATGGAGGCGTGCGTGGACACTGACTGAAAATATTGTCCTAACGACGTCTATATTCTAACTCTCCTCTACAGGATGGAGGCGTGCGTGGACACTGACTGATAATATTGTCCTAACGACGTCTATATTCTAACTCTCTTCTACAAGATGGAGGCGTGCGTGGACACTGACTGAGAATATTGTCCTAACGACGTCTATATTCTAACTCTCTTCTACAGGATGGAGGCGTGCGTGGACACTGACTGAGAATATTGTCCTAACGACGTCTATATTCTAACTCTCCTCTACAGGATGGAGGCGTGCGTGGACACTGACTGATAATATTGTCCTAACGACGTCTCTATTCTAACTCTCCTCTACAGGATGGAGACGTGCGTGGACACTGACTGAGAATATTGTCCTAACGACGTCTATATTCTAACTCTCTTCTACAGGATGGAGGCGTGCGTGGACACTGACTGAGAATATTGTCCTAACGACGTCTATATTCTAACTCTCCTCTACATGATGGAGGCGTGCGTGGACACTGACTGAGAATATTGTCCTAAGATTGTCTATGCAAAATATTTAAAATTGCTTTCAGAATAATTTCGGCCAACTTTTCAAAAAATATTAATTTTCTGTTCACACAATAGATGTGTCTATGTGACAAAATAGATATGTCACTTTCTGTTTTCATGTTCGCGTTGTTTGATAAATTTTATTCTGATCGAAAAATTAAAATATCATGAACTCAAAATCTTCAAACTCAATAAAATTCAATACGACGGAAGATTTAATCTACAGCAGGATTTCAGTAAACAGTAAGATTAATAACCTCTAAGTTAGTTCCCTGTTATACAAGTATTGTATAATGGCATGGAATAACAGAAAATCATACATTTAAAATCAAAATTAACATAATTACGAAATGAATCCATCAGAAATGATTTCAGACTTCCGATTGTTTAGCAATAATCTACGAGTATAAACACTACAAACAAATGGCAGATTACACTAAACCTGTTTAGCAAGAATCTACGAGTATGAACACTACACACATATGGTAGATTACACTAAACCTGTTTAGCAAGAATCTACGAGTATGAACACTACATACATATGGTAGATTACACTAAACCTGTTTAGCAAGAATCTACGAGTATAAACACTACAAACATATGGTAGATTACACTACACCTGTTTAGCAAGAATCTACGAGCATAAACACTACAAACATATGGTAGATTACCCTACACCTGTTTAGCAAGAATCTACGAGTATAAACACTACAAACATATGGTAGATTACCCTACACCTGTTTAGCAAGAATCTACGAGCATAAACACTACAAACATAAGGTAGATTACCCTACACCTGTTTAGCAAGAATCTACGAGTATAAACACTACAAACATATGGTAGATTACACTACACCTGTTTAGCAAGAATCTACGAGTATAAACACTAAAAACATATGGTAGATTACCCTACACCTGTTTAGCAAGAATCTACGAGTATAAACACTACAAACATATGGTGGATTACCCTACACCTGTTTAGCAAGAATCTACGAGTATAAACACTACAAACATATGGTAGATTACAATACACCTGAAAATGAATGTTATATTATCACATATCGGAAGATCTTTAATACAAAGATTTCTTTGTAGTTCTTCTTAATCCTCCTGCGGTATGTTTCCTGCGGCTTTGTTACCACCAAATATGTGTTTCAGAACGTCTGTAAATGTGATAAGTACCTCATTTAATGACCGCAGACACTATCTTTATATTTTTATACATTTTTTTTATATGTTTGTGTTATTATATTTTTAATCTGTCAAAAAAAGTGGGTTCAAGTCCCGAGTTAGAGCTCATTTGAAGAGAGTTGACTTCCTAAATGACGCTATACCTATATACGAGGCATATCCAGAAACAAAGTGTACTGAATTTCTGAACACCTTATCACACAACTACCATCTTTCTGACTTTCAACGCTTGTATCTCAAAATATAATTGACTTGATTTAGTCATATTTTTGTTTGGTTTTCCTCTACCGCGTTTTTCTCTCACATTTGCGTTAAAACTATACTTTGTTAGCATTTATTTATTTATTTAATAAATAAATAAATAAATAAATTTCTTCACTCGTTCATTCTACAAGACGAAACCTTTTCAGAGGGATCGTTTTCGTCTAACTCAACACATCAGCCTTAAGTTCACATTCATCCCTAATCACTTCAATTATGTATCCTGTAAAATATTACCACCCCATATTTTTTTTTTGTGCAGAATATTTTCTACAGAATATTTCGGTTCCCTTTATTTTTGTTGCACGTTTACATTTTACTTCCATTACATCACATCACAGATGGTACTTTAATATTTATAGATTAATAATATATGATACATAATATTTATTGATAAATAGTATACAATACAAAATATTCATGGATTAATAATATATAATACAAAATATTTATGGATTCATAATACTTATATAATACAAAATGTTTATGGATTAATAATATACGAGTATATCATTTATTGTTAATTTATTATTATTATTTCTAATCATTAAATATTTCGGTGAATTTATAATTAATAATATCATCTTTGTAATAAAAACATCAACTAGATAATTTGCAATGTGCTAATTTAGCCTTTTTTTTATGTAGAAAAAAATTAAAAGTAAGTGTTTGTTAAGTATTAGCGTGAAAAATAATTTCTTCCAACAGGTAAAATATTACTATTTACCCGACACCCATTTTTCCTTTATCAGCGAAGCCACACCACACACAACTGCCAGCATCAAGCTGCCATTAGTTTCCTTTGCGCCGGGCGGTACGGCACACTTTAATGTTACAGTTTTAAACAACGAGAAGAGGACTAATTTATATTCCCTCCACTTGTTGGTCGAATGGCACATACACTGGGAAATGACGATACGAGTACACTAAGCGTTACTATTATACGTGTATTATGCTTTCACTATTTACATTCCTCGAGGAGAGGAGAGGAGAGCAGAGGAGAGAAGAGGGGAGGAGAGAAACCCGCGTGGCGTACTTTGTGGCGTGTTTTAGATTTTACCTAAATAATAAACTGTATGATCGATTTTATCATCAAATTGAATATGCTTAAAGGTAAAACAGAATAAGCGGATTGTCTGTACCATACATTGTATATTGGACACTATCTCCAGTGATTCCGAGCCGAGGTCATTTCAATTTAAAAAAAAAAATATATATTTCTATTTTAATGGTTTATACAGTTTAAAAAAAAAGTCAAATGGTTTTTCGGCAACGACTCTAGCTAGCTTTAGATACAACAGTATTTTATTACCAGTATGGAAGTGAAATGTGGACTTGAAATAAGGTTGAAAAGAGCCTGCACTTTTCAGCCTTCTTCCTTTTCAGCCTTCTTCCTGAATAATACATGGGGTGACAATGTATGCCAATTTTAACAATTAATTTAATTTAATTTTAACAACGTCGTTAGGACAATATTCTGTTAGTGTCCACGCACGCCTTCATCCTGTAGAAGAGAGTAAGAATAGAGACGTCGTTAGGACAATATTCTCAGTCAGTGTCCACGCACGCCTCCATCCTGTAGAGGAGAGTTAGAATATAGAAATTCAGTTTAGTTCGATCCCACTAACACCTACGCTGTAATGGGGAACAAAAAAGTCTACATGATAAGGGCTGAAGTAATTAGAAAAGAGTATGAACTTAAGGTTATTGTGTTAAACAAGATGAAGAGTAGAGCACTCTTAGATGGTTTGGGCACATGGAACGAATGAATGAAGAAAATTAACTAAAAAAAATAAAGTTCAAATGTGAGCGGAAGGTATCGTAGAGCAAGACTAAGGAAAGTATGGTTGGATCAAGTGTATGATATTTTGAAAGAAGGAAATGTAAATATACTGAAATTATAAAAGCCGTATGAGACGATGCATGGATGTGGAAGAGGCGAAATATATGTGTTGCGATAGGATAGTCAGACGCTCACTCCTTTCTGCCTACCCCAATAGGGAGACGGCGTGATGATGTATATGTTTGAACTTGAACTGATTTTAACAATACTATATTATAGTATATTGTATAACCACTTTTATAAAAGATTAATACAAAATCGATAAATAAATGAAGGTGTATAGCCACGAGGTAACGCATTGGACTTCTGAGTGGAAGGTCAACGACCCGATCACCACGCTGTGCTATTCCCCTCAACGGCTCGATCCCCACGCTGTGCTACTCCCATCAACGGCTCGATCCCCACGCTGTGCTACTCCCATCAACGGCTCGATCCCCACGCTGTGCTACTCCCATCAATGGCTCGATCCCCACGCTGTGCTACTCCCATCAACGGCTCGATCCCCACGCTGTGCTACTCACCTCAACGGCTCGATCCCCACGCTGTGCTACTTCCCTCAACGGCTCGATCCCCACGCTGTGCTACTCCCCTTAACGGCTCGATCCCCACGCTGTGCTACTCCCCTCAACGGCTCGATCACCACGCTGTACTACTCCCCTCAACGGCTCGATCCCCACGCTGTGCTACTCCCCTCAACGGCTCGATCACCACGCTGTGCTACTCCCCTCAACGGCTCGATCCCCACGCTGTGCTACTCCCCTCAACGGCTCGATCCCCACGCTGTGCTACTCCCCTCAACTTCCAAAGGCATTTTGTTTCGCATAGTATTCGGGGGCATAAGGATACTCCGATCATATATTTTCTTTTAAATAACAAATATAATTATTTCTCAATAAAATGTAAGAAAATCGAAATGCAATGCAATGTCCGAATTTCATATTAATGTGAAAATATAGAGATGTGATAATCAAATAGAGTTGTATCGATTAAAAAAAATGTTTAGTGAATGCACTTTTAGTGTATACAGTATAAACTGGTGAATTTATTGTTATGTGATGATCTTTTCCAGCCAAAAGAATGTTAAAGAGGTCTTAAGTGAAAACCAAACTGGAACCCTTGTTAATACTCCCGGGCCGGAGACGGGCGTCTTACCGTCTAGACCACGAAGGATGTTACCTTTTTACATTTTATTGTTTCTTCAATTTTGGTACTGCATTGTAATGCAAGCATAGGTTTTGGTACTGCATCGTAATGCAAGCATAAGTTTTGGTACTGCATCTTAATGCAAGCATAGGTTTCGGTACTGCATCGTAATGCAAGCATAGGTTTTGGTACTGCATCGTAATGCAAGCATAGGTTTTGGTACTGCATCGCAATGCAAGCATAGGTTTTGGTACTGCATCGTAATGCAAGCATAGGCTTTGGTACTGCATCGTAATGCAAGCATAGGTTTTACATATTGCCTCAAGATTTTAATATATTATACATTTATCTAACGTCACTATAATTGTTTTTTTAAATCTTTTTTTTGTCTTGTGGCATAAATGCTACTGTTGCTACACTTCCAATCTAACAAAAAAATATCAAAAGAAGTTTTAAAGGATAACTAAACTGGAATCTTCATAAAAAATAATTGGATACCAATTGATTAGGGACGAGTGTTAACTTAAGTTTGATGTGTCGAGTAATATGAAGAAGATATAGTTAAGGCACGAGATACGATTAAATGAAGAAAGACTAACAAAACAAATGTGAAGTGCAAATGAGAGTAGAAGGTTTGGTAGAGGAATATCAAAGAAATAAGAGTTGAACCAAGTGAACGACTTTTTGAAAGAAGCAAACGAAGAAAATCAGAGAGACCGAAGGAGTTTTATAAGAAGGTCTATGGATGTAGAAGAGGTATAGGATATGTGTCGAAATAGAAAAATCAAGACTGTCCTCTCTGCGTACTCCGATAGGGAAATGGCGTAATGGTATGTATGTATGTTTGGGTACCAACTCAAATCTTATCCTCTCCCAGCGGGTTAAAAGATACGTCTTATCAACTAGGCCACAAAGGTTGTACACATTTAGATATCTTCCAAATGTTATCAGAATACCATCGCCAGTGCCGTAAGATATCTTACAAATGTTATCGGAATACCATCGCCAGTGCCGTAAGATATCTTCCAAATGTTATCGGAATACCATCGCCAGTGCCGTAAGATATCTTCCAAATGTTATCGGAATACCATCGCCAGTGCCGTAAGATATCTTACAAATGTTATCGGAATACCATCGCCAGTGCCGTAAGATATCTTACAAATGTCATCGGAATACCATCGCCAGTGCCGTAAGATATCTTACAAATGTTATCGGAATACCATCGCCAGTGCCGTAAGATATCTTCCAAATGTTATCGGAATACCATCGCCAGTGCCGTAAGATATCTTCCAAATGTTATCGGAATACCATCGCCAGTGCCGTAAGATATCTTACAAATGTTATCGGAATACCATCGCCAGTGCCGTAAGATATCTTCCAAATGTTATCGGAATACCATCGCCAGTGCCGTAAGATATCTTACAAATGTTATCGGAATACCATCGCCAGTGCCGTAAGATATCTAACAAATGTTATCGGAATACCATCGCCAGTGCCGTAAGATATCTTCCAAATGTTATCGGAATACCATCGCCAGTGCTGTAAGATATCTTCCAAATGTTATCGGAATACCATCGCCAGTGCCGTAAGATATCTTCCAAATGTTATCGGAATACCATCGCCAGTGCCGTAAGATATCTTCCAAATGTTATCGGAATACCATCGCCAGTGCCGTAAGATATCTTCCAAATGTTATCGGAATACCATCGCCAGTGCCGTAAGATATCTTCCAAATGTTATCGGAATACCATCGCCAGTGCCGTAAGATATCTTCCAAATGTTATCGGAATACCATCGCCAGTGCCGTAAGATATCTTCCAAATGTTATCGGAATACCATCGCCAGTGCCGTAAGATATCTTCCAAATGTTATCGGAATACCATCGCCAGTGCCGTAAGATATCTTCCAAATATTATCGGAATACCATCGCCAGTGCCGTAAGATATCTTCCAAATGTTATCGGAATACCATCGCCAGTGCCGTAAGATATCTTCCAAATGTTATCGGAATACCATCGCCAGTGCCGTAAGATATCTTCCAAATGTTATCGGAATACCATCGCCAGTGCCGTAAGATATCTTCCAAACGTTATCAGAATACCATCGCCAGTGCCATAAGATATCTTCCAAACGTTATCGGAATACCATCGCCAGTGCCGTAAGATATCTTCCAAATGTTATCGGAATACCATCGCCAGTGCCGAAAGATACCTTCCTAATGTTATCGGAATACCATCGCCAGTCCCGTAAGATTTGGTTTAATAATTAAGGAATACCTCTGTAGAAATGTACAGTTCATGGAATACAAAACACTTAACTTTGTTTCCTTTCACTATATTTTGTATATATACGTGTATAATAATGCTACGCGCATTTCAACATACACCACACACCGTGTCTTTTCTCATGTGAGTTAATTAATCTAAATTACATGTATCTTACACTAGCGTCTACTCGTATATACTAAATGTTATCTACGATCTGATGGGGAATAGGGCAATAGGGCAATAAATGACTACACTAATGTGACCTATGTCTAGGTCTTATCGGGAATCGAGCAGGAGTAGAGAAGGGGATAAATAAACTGATAATTCATGTTTTTTTGTTTAATTGCTTTATGAATACCTATGGATTCCAAATCGTATATTGCGTAATAATAAATGTTTTATTGCTTTATGAATACCTATGGATTCAAAATGTTATATGGCGTAATAAATGTTTTATTGCTTTATGAATCCCTATGGATTCAAAATCTTATATTGCGTAAAACATGTTTTATTGCTTTATGAATACCTATGGGTTCAAAATTTTATATTGCGTAATAATAAATGTTTTATTGCTTTATGAGTACCTATGGATTCAAAATCTTATATTGCGTAATAATAAATGTTTTATTGCTTTATGAGTACCTATGGATTCAAAATCTTATATTGCGTAAAACATGTTTAATTGCTTTATGAATCCCTATGGATTCAAAATCGTATATTGTGTAATAATAAATGTTTTATTGCTTTATGAATACCTATGGATTCAAAATCTTATATTGCGTAAAACGTTTAATTGCTTTATGAATCCCTATGGATTCAAAATGTTATATTGCGTAATAAATGTTTTATTGCTTTATGAATCCCTATGGATTCAAAATCTTATATTGCGTAAAACATGTTTAATTGCTTTATGAATACCTATGGGTTCAAAATTTTATATTGCGTAATAATAAATGTTTTATTGCTTTATGAGTACCTATGGATTCAAAATCTTATATTGCGTAATAATAAATGTTTTATTGCTTTATGAGTACCTATGGATTCAAAATCTTATATTGCGTAAAACATGTTTAATTGCTTTATGAATCCCTATGGATTCAAAATCGTATATTGTGTAATAATAAATGTTTTATTGCTTTATGAATACCTATGGATTCAAAATCTTATATTGCGTAAAACGTTTAATTGCTTTATGAATCCCTATGGATTCAAAATGTTATATTGCGTAATAAATGTTTTATTGCTTTATGAATCCCTATGGATTCAAAATCTTATATTGCGTAAAACATGTTTAATTGCTTTATGAATACCTATGGATTCAAAATGTTATATTGCGTAATAAATGTTTTATTGCTTTATGAATCCCTATGGATTCAAAATCTTATATTGCGTAAAACATGTTTAATTGCTTTATGAATACCTATAGATTCAAAATCTTATATTGCGTAATATATTATAAATTGCGAAGTGATCGACATACTCGTACACGTATGTATGTACTTACATTATTTACAATGTTGTTTTATGTTTAACATTCAGACCTCATTCTACCTAAATTCATTAAGTGGCGCTTATTAACTGTGTTTTATAGAAAGAAAAACAAAACAATCCTAAGATAATACTTGGGCAAAAAAACAAAGCAATCCTAAGATAATACTTGGTCATAAAAAACAAAGCAATCCTAAGATAATACTTGGTAAAAAAAAAACAAAGCAATCCGAAGATAATACTTGGTAAAAAAAAAACAAAGCAATCCTAAGATAATACTTGGTCATAAAAAACAAAGCAATCCTAAGATAATACTTGGTAAAAAAAAAACAAAGCAATCCGAAGATAATACTTGGTAAAAAAAAAAACAAAGCAATCCTAAGATAATACTTGGTTAAGATAATACGAATTACTCGTATGTAGACAACTCCACAAAAACAAATAAAATGAACTACTTAAGGCCAACTTAATCAGAAGAAGGAAATTGAAAATTTCAAAAAATATTTTTTATTAAACACATTTCAATTTGAGGATTGCAATTTTTAACTTTCACACAAAAACATTTTGATTTAAAAATTCAATTTTTCGTTATTATATTGAAACATTGAAATTTATGGACAGCATTTTCACTATAAAATGAAAGCAACTAAAATTTAAGATCCGATTTCATTATTTTATAAAAGCATTTAAATTTTAGAATTCGCATTTTTACTACAACTAAAAAGTATTTAAATTTTAGTATAATATTTCATTTTTTCTATCACGTAAATATATTATATGATATATTGTATTTTTAGACCACCATGAATGTTTACATTTGCTTATCCTTACCAAGTACTATAAACATAATCCAGTTAACTTCTGCAGTTAGACCACCATGAATGTTTACATTTGCTTATCCTTACCGAGTACTATACATATAATCCAGTTAACTTCTGCAGTTAGACCACCATGAATGTTTACATTTGCTTATCCTTACCGAGTACTATACACATAATCCAGTTAACTTCTGCAGTTAGACCACCATGAATGTTTACATTTGCTTATCCTTACCGAGTACTATAAACTTAATCAAGTTAACTTCTGCAGTTAGACCACCATGAATGTTTACATTGGCTTATCCTTACCGAGTACTATACATATAATCCTGTTAACTTCTGCAGTTAGACCACCATGAATGTTTACATTTGCTTATCCTTACCGAGTACTATAAACATAATCAAGTTAACTTCTGCAGTTAGACCACCATGAATGTTTACATTGGCTTATCCTTACCGAGTACTATACATATAATCCAGTTAACTTCTGCAGTTAGACCACCATGAATGTTTACATTTGCTTATCCTTACCGAGTACTATAAACTTAATCAAGTTAACTTCTGCAGTTAGACCACCATGAATGTTTACATTGGCTTATCCTTACCGAGTACTATACATAAACTCCTGTTAACTTCTGCAGTTAGACCACCATGAATGTTTATATTTGCTTATCGTTACCGAGTACTATACATATAATCCTGTTAACTTCTGCAGTTAGACCACCATGAATGTTTACGTTTGTTTATCCTTACCGAGTACTATAAACATAATCCAGTTAACTTCTTCAGTTAGACCACCATGAATGTTTACAATGGCTTATCCTTACCGAGTACTATACACATAATCCAGTTAACTTCTGCAATTAGACCACCATGAATGTTTACATTTGCTTATCCTTACCGAGTACTATAAACTTAATCAAGTTAACTTCTGCAGTTAGACCACCATGAATGTTTACATTTGCTTATCCTTACCGAGTACTATACATATAATCCAGTTAACTTCTGCAGTTAGACCACCATGAATGTTTACATTGGCTTATCCTTACCGAGTACTATACATATAATCCAGTTAACTTCTGCAGTTAGACCACCATGAATGTTTACAGTTGCTTATCCTTACCGAGTTCTATAAACTTAATCAAGTTAACTTCTGCAGTTAGACCACCATGAATGTTTACATTGGCTTATCCTTACCGAGTACTATACATATACTCCTGTAAACTTCTGCAGTTAGACCACCATGAATGTTTACATTTGCTTATCCTTACCGAGTACTATACATATAATCCTGTTAACTTCTGCAGTTAGACCACCATGAATGTTTACATTTGTTTATCCTTACCGAGTACTATAAACATAATCCAGTTAACTTCTGCAGTTAGACCACCATGAATGTTTACATTTGCTTATCCTTACCGAGTACTATACACATAATCCTGTTAACTTCTGCAGTTATTTTTATGTAATAAAATCAATTTTCGGATTAACAAATTACTCATATTTTTCATACTAAAGATTCGAAAGTTGTTTTTTAATGAAAATAAAATAGAAAATATCATATTTTTATCGATATTTGATAAAAACTGTTCGTTAAGTTTGTGCTTTCGTTTAATTAAAGTCTGTTTGAATATCCTTAGGAATTGTGCTTTGTCTGCGCGACCTTAATTTAGTGGGGTGCGCTGTTCGGGCCGGGCCGGTGCCGGGTCAGTGGCCCCCGCCCATATTTACCCACTTTACATATAATAATGATGCCGGCTGTTTGGTCAGCTATTCATGCTCTTAGCACATCGTCTTCTTAGGAACTTTCTTCGCTTCATTAACGTGTTCCCCGCGGGAAGCACAAACGCCTGTGATCTGACGACAATCCAAGTTTCAAATCGCAAATACTTAAAAAAAAAATGACACAAAACCGGAATAAAAATTGGAATAAAATTTAAAATAATCTTTATTCAAGCGATACCTCTGAAAACCTTGTCAAATAATATATTTGTTTATGAGATATTGTTGAATAAACAGAGCGCCGAATTTTTTTGGTTTCTCAATATTTCCAGCATTAACGACCTGTCGCGCGGATCGAGTCCTGCGATGAGTCTCTCTTACGTAAATAAACATTACTAAGTCTCTCTTACGTAAATAAACATTACTAGTGCTATATGCATTTGATTGGGTGAGTGTCATGAAGCATTGATTTGATCGTAGCATTCCTTTGTTTATTTTACGTAATGTTTAGTTTATCTCATTTATTTAATGAGTCTCCTTAAGAGTAATGACTATTATTTATTATCAGAAAATTACTTAAGTGTCATGTTTACTTGGTGTTGTAATCAAATATCAGTTGTTCTAAACAAAATATGTGTTTAAACTTAGAAATTAAAAAACGCTGAAATTGTGCCGCGCACAGGATTCGTGGAATTTGATTTTTAACGCGGTGAACAGGTTAAAACAGTTCGTTTTATGGACAATATCATAAGTGTTGTAGATTCACTTCTAACCACTACCCAGTCGCGTAGCTCATTGCTAAGTATCATGACTCATATTGTGGAGCATTGCTTAAATATCGCTCATTGCTTAGCACGTGACACATATTGACTAGCGTCGTGACGTGACTCATATTGCTGAGAATCATTATACATATTACAGAGCGTCGAGACTTACATTTAATTAAAACTCTCGATTTATCGTACTTGTTGATCGAATCATAAAAAAACAACAAACTGTTAATTTAAAAAAATAATCTTACAAATAAATACTTTTTTATGGCGATTTAAGACTGTAAAGCTGGCAATCGGTTGAAGGGAAGTGGAACACAGCTGTTTACCTCGTTCATAATGTATATAAATATTAGCCTATTAAAGTGGCAAAACAAAAAATGTGTGACATGAATCAAAAGGAAAAGTCATTCCGTAAAAGCCTTTTGTACAGGTACTCGTAAATCCACCGCTTAATAAAATGGGAAGCGGTAAACCAGCCATTACATTTGTTGTTTTACTATATGACCCTCATAAACTATATTTCTCTACATCTATCCCATCACACCGTCGCACCATCGCAAGTAGAAGGAAACCTTCGAGCGAATATGTATAAAGAATGTTTTTCAGGAAAATACTTCTGCTGAGGAGAAAATAGGATGTCAAATAGAAAAAAAATAATATAACAGATTCCGGGAATTCTGAGTTTTAAAAAAGTTATAAATATGTTAATTTGATTATTTTTTATCATTCACTATGAGAGGGGGGGGGGGGTTTGAAGTAAGGTGTATGATTTTTGAGAAGTTTTTCAAAATCGTCAAAATAATTTTTATTAGGAGCAAAGTATAATATATCACACCGATGAGATATTTACGAGTAATGAACTTGATATGAAGAGATATAAAGAATTATTCTGGGCCTCCAGAGTAAGCAGTTTGAGATTTACAGATGATAGAAAATTGTATATTGTTCCTAAAATATATGCAAACTCCTCCTCCAATCCTTCTGTCTAATGAGAAGAAATCCTGGAAGAGGAACAAGTGAGTTTGAGAGTGATGGATTCATCCAGGATCTGCTGACTAGTGAGGCTTGGACAGGCTTGTCACGGAATGAGGCGAGCAGCTCAGAATAATGGCCAGGTATGCTTTGATAATTTACATAGGAATACGTGAAAGGCAGTTTTAGCAGCATAGAAAACAAATCGGAAATAATTAGTCAGATGTAATGGTGGGTTTTAAAGAGTCTGAAGATGACGTGTCCAATGTAGATAGGAATCCAGGGAAGGGAGAAATAGTAGAAGGAAGATGATGATAATCAGGAAGAGATAAGAAGGAAGCATCGGAAGGCAAGGAGAGTGATGACATTAAATGTTAGTTCAGAAAAAAAGCAAAGAAACGAAAAGAACGAAATAAAACGCAAGTTTTAAATTAAAAAAAAAAAAACAATTTTTTTTATATAAATACATAAATACAGGTTTATTGATAGCAACATAACATGTACATAATACATTTAAATATACTTCAAGAACACATAAATTGCAGATAATACATTAAAGACATAAGCTATCAAAACAAACACGCACTCACAATCCCCGATTCACCACCAGTGAAAAGAGAAAAAAGAAAGAAAAAAATAAGCAAATGAGATACTTATTAACCACTAAAAAACCTATTAACCACCCAGAAGATAACTCTTTAGAGCATCTTTGAAGGTAAAACTATTCACCCGCTCCTTCAAGGCCTGGGGCAACTCATTCCAGCATTTGCTGGCTGAGTATGAGAAGGATCCCCTGAACAGTGTTAGGTTATGGTTTGGGATAAGTAAAAGAGTCTCTCTGCCTCTAGTCTCGTAGCCGTGAAAGTTTCTAGCCCAATTCAGTTTTTCGAAGAGATAAAGTGGCATTTTTGTACTGGTAATTTTATGCATGAGTACACTTAAGTGAAGAAACCGCATGACGTGGGTGAGCCAATTTTCGGTATCGGAATAATCAGAGCCTTCTTCCACATACAAGGAAAGCTGCTGAAGACAAAGAAAAATTAATAGATGTGTCATGATAGGAAAAGAATAGCATCGACAATCAAGGAGATGAATACAATCGAAATATAGCCATCACCCATCGCCTTTGAGGATATAGTCAAAATAATACGGCTAACCTTATTTATATCAACCTCCAAAAAGTGGAGCTCAGGAACATTGGGTCGAGGCATTACAAGAATTTTTCAAAGAGTGTTCTCCTTTGAGTTAGTGTCTAAACTGAGTGATGGTGTTGCAAAATGTCTGTTAAGATTATTAACGCCAAATGTGAAGTTACTTGAGCTGTCCGAGGATTTAACACCTATCGAATTTAGGTTTTTCCAACTTTTTGCAGGCTGACAGTTTTGAAGGGTAGCAAAAAAGTGTTTTCTTTTTGCATTCCTACATAGTTGTGTACATTTATTGCGAAGTCGTCAAAACATCTTCCAGAGTTGATTATTGGGATTAGACTTGAAGTTTTTCTTCGCTCTGCACTTCTTTTTTCTTACAGCTGCAATATAGTATAATAAATAAGACAACATGTTAATTGAGTGTGGATTACCTTAAGCTATATAATAAATTGAGTGTGGATTGCCTTAAGCTATACAATAAATTGAGTGTGGATTACCTTAAGCTATATAATAAATTGAGTGTGGATTGCCTTAAGCTATACAATAAATTGAGTGTGGATTGCCTTAAGCTATATAATAAATTGAGTGTGGATTGCCTTAAGCTATACAATAAATTGAGTGTGGATTGCCTTAAGTTATACAATAAATTGAGTGTGGATTGCCTTAAGCAATACAATAAAAGTAGTTCATTTAAAAAACAAATGCATTGGCAATAGATTCATAAAAAAACAGTAGGTAAATATAACCTAGTCAAAACAATAAGAGAGATAAAAAAAACCAGTTTAAAAGCAATATACTATACAACGGCAGGAACATACTATTGTATAGTTCAATAATACAGTTTAGAAGCAATATACTATACAACGGCAGGAACATACTATTGTATAGTTCAATAATACGAGTACAAATATAGTACATTCACAATCTAGCATGTACTCGTAAATAAATATCCTATAATTAAACATGTGGATTTTTTATTTTACATTAATCGTAATCAATTTAAAGCAATTTCTGATTTAAAACATAATGGAATTTTTATTTTACATTAATCGTAATCAATTTAAAGCAGTTTCTGATTTAAAAGCGTGATGGATTTTTTATTTTTGATGTATTTGTGTCATATTTTTTTCTGTTGTGTAAATACAGAAATGTTTTCCGTTCAATTTTTAATTTATTTATGTTATATTTTTGTATAATTTTTGTATTAAAAAAAAAATTCTGTAAAGGCTGTGGGTGTTAAAATGAATGAATTAATAAACATGTTAAGGCTAATTAGTAATGGTTATTTGTTTTAATCAAACACCGTTTATTCCACTTTTTATAACGGTATAACCCAACCGGTTTCAAGGCTTTCACCTCATCATCAGGGGAGCACAAACGGAGTCTTGTTTGTGCTCCCCTGATGATGAGGTGAAAGCCTCGAAGTAGCAGGGTTATACAGTTATAAAAAGTGGAATAAATAACGTTTGATAAAAACAAAATGACAATGTCAATAAACCTCCACAATGTTAGTACGTTAACTATAAATAATATATTAAAAACAAATTAGTAAATCTTAAAATGTTCTCTTTGGTGAAAATCATTAACTGTACCTTTGTCAGTACTATCAACTTTAAATTTTATGCCTTTTGACAGATATGTTACGTGTGTCTGTTTTGAGAATCAATCGATTCTGTAAATCTTTACAAAATAAAACAAATTTACAATACTTATTATTATTCCAACAACTTTTTGTCCTATTATCAGTTTCGCCTAAATTTTGACAAAGAGTCAAAGGTGAAATAAGTACCAAATGAAATCAATGTTATTTTGAGTTATCTAATGAAACTACATTTAAATAATTTTACAAATAAGTTTGTTTTAACCGCGTGACGTTATTTTATTATTATATATTAGTTATTTTATTATTATATATTGGTTATTTTATTATTATATATATGTAAAGGAATTCCTAGTGCTTGGAATTCTCTTTGAATTGTGGCGCGTTCTCTGCTGTCAACGGTTGTCCGGACTGACGCGATAGATGGCGCTGGCGGTAGGGTAGTGTGATGAATTCTGCCCATGTATCTTTCGGTTGTCTGTGGTATAAATTGATAGTTGGACGTTATAAATTAGGATAGGTGTTTCATAAAAAAGAAGGATCGACAAATTGACTTAAATGTCGTTTCTTTGATTTTTCAGGTAAGGTTGCGTTTTGGAGGTGTAGTTTGTGTGTGAAAAAAAGTGAAAAAAAAGTGTAAAATTAATAAAAAACCTTTGATTTTTCAGAGCAGCACGTGGTTTCAATTTGTCTAACCTCAAGTCTTATAAAACGACATTTTTGTAACAATATGGAAAAGTTGCGATTTATATTCGTAGTATTGGCGGCATCGGATGGAAAGTTCAATGTCATTTGCATAACAGCAATCGAGACACCCGATGGACGCGTGTTCGATATTCCTGATGATTTAAAACCGGCAAGCAAACACACAAGTATAACGGCAACTGATGTTTTCACAAAACTAAAGAATTCCCTGAAGAAAAGACACCAAACACGGAAACTGTGGATTCCCTTATCAGAGGAATTGAAGAAAATCTACTTGGATGAAGGTGAGAATTTGCAGTTTGGTGACCAATATTTAGACGAAATCACACATGAAACAAAAATTTCTGATATCATTATTAGTACAGGTTCTGAAAATAGGAACCTAGGAAAAATAAGAGAAAGATTTTTAATTGAGAAGTTTTCAGAAAAAACTCCCAACGTTAACCAATGGATAAGTGAATTTGAGAATGAATGTGCACGTTACGAATTATTAAAAGATGCAGAAAAAATTGAAACTTTCAAATATTTTTTTGAAAAACAATGTTTGGATTGGTACGCTAGTATGCTTATAAAAGTAACAGTAAAAGCAGGATGGGCAATATGGAAAGCTAATTTCTGTGAAACATATGGAAACAAAGGCTGGTCACAAGTGAAATATGCGTTTACATATAAATTTCAAGGAGTTCCCAATACC
The DNA here is from genome assembly GCA_949825065.1 of Odontocerum albicorne. Lineage (NCBI taxonomy): Eukaryota > Metazoa > Arthropoda > Insecta > Trichoptera > Odontoceridae > Odontocerum > Odontocerum albicorne. The sequence goes on along the minus strand of OX463846.1, from coordinate 351,971 downwards.
AAAGAATCAGAAAAATATTAGACAACTCCTGGGGAAAATCAATTTTTACCGTGAGTACATTCCCAACAGTTCAACTATTCTGGAACCTTTACATAATTTATTAAGGAAGAACAAAAAAATCATATGGTCAACAAGCTGTCAAGAAGCTTTCGAGAAAATAAAACAACTACTGTGCTCACAACCAATCTTAGAAATTTTTGATCAAGAATTACTGATAAACATATATACAGATGCATCATTAGAAGGTATAGGAGCAGTTTTAAAGCAAACTCAGCCAAACGGGAAAGAAAAACCTGTAGCATATTTTTCTAAAAGATTAAATGAAACCCAAAAGAAAAAGAAAGCTATATACTTAGAATGCTTAGCCATCAAAGAAGCAATAAGATATTGGCAATACTGGCTAATAGGAAAACATTTCACAGTATACTCAGACCACAAACCATTGGAGAATTTAAACATTAAGGCTAGAACGGATGAAGAGCTGGGTGAATTATCCTATTATTTATCACAATATGATTTTAAAATAAAATATACACCAGGGAAGAGTAATTTAGAGGCGGATTGTTTAAGCAGAAATCCAGTATTAGAAGCAAATAAAAACATACAGGAACAATTACAAATAGTAAATATAATAACATTGAATGACATATTAATAGATCAAAACGAAAATAAGAATATTCAAAATTATAAGAATAATTTAATACATAAAGATAATATATATTATAAGAAAATAAAAAAACAAGAAAAGATAATACTATCTGAAGAATTCAGCATAAAATTTATGAAACTAATACATGAAAATATGTGTCATATAGGTATAAAACAAATGCAGAGGAAAATAGGAAAGTATTACACAGCAAAGAATTTAACGAGAAACATCAGAGAATTATGCAAACAATGTGAAATATGTACAAAGAATAAGACAAGAGGACCGGCTAAATATGGTTTAATGTCATTTTTGGGTCCGGCCACGAAACCATTTGAAATTATTTCCATGGACACCATTGGAGGATTTGGTGGTTCCCGATCTACAAAGAGATATTTACATCTCTTAGTTGACCATTTTACTCGATACGCTTATATAGTAACATCAAAGACACAGAGTGCAAAGGATTTTATAAAACTTATAAATATTGTACCAGATTGTAATGAAATTAATATGGCTCTCACTGACCAATACCCAGGGATTAATTCAAAAGAATTTAAAAAAATTTTAAATGAAAAAACAATTACACTGATTTTTACTGCAGTAAATTCACCATTTTCTAATGGATTGAACGAAAGACTGAATCAAACCCTTGTAAATAAAATAAGGTGCAAGATAAATGAAAAACCAAATACAACTACTGCATGGACAACTATTACTCATAACTGTGTAGAGAAATATAATAATACGGAACATACAGTAACTGGCTTTGCACCGAAATACTTATTGGATGGCACAGATGTCTCATTAATACCAAATGAACTAAAACTAGAGAAGGACAAAGATAACTGGATTAGAGATAGAAAACTTGCATTGGAAAGAACAATTAAGTCACATGAATACAATAAAATGATAATTGATAAAAATAAAATAAAAATGATTTTAAAACAGGAGATATGGTTTATGTTGAAAATGGCCACAAACTAAATAGAAGAAAATTAGATGAGTTGAGGATTGGTCCATTTAAGATTGAAGAAAAACTGTCACAATCAATATTTAGGGTCAATACGGGGCATAAAAAGACGGAGTCAAATCTGTTCCATATCACAAAACTTATTCCTGTTTCCATTCCAGGAAGAAATGAAGATGCAGGAAAAGGAGAGGATGCTGAGTATGATTTTCTATCCTAGGGGGGGAGATGTAAAGGAATTCCTAGTGCTTGGAATTCTCTTTGAATTGTGGCGCGTTCTCTGCTGTCAACGGTTGTCCGGACTGACGCGATAGATGGCGCTGGCGGTAGGGTAGTGTGATGAATTCTGCCCATGTATCTTTCGGTTGTCTGTGGTATAAATTGATAGTTGGACGTTATAAATTAGGATAGGTGTTTCATAAAAAAGAAGGATCGACAAATTGACTTAAATGTCGTTTCTTTGATTTTTCAGGTAAGGTTGCGTTTTGGAGGTGTAGTTTGTGTGTGAAAAAAAGTGAAAAAAAGTGTAAAATTAATAAAAAACCTTTGATTTTTCAGAGCAGCACTTGGTTTCAATTTGTCTAACCTCAAGTCTTATATATATTTTATTCATACTATATATTGATTATTTTATTATTATATATTGTATATTTTATTCATATATTGGTTATTACATTATTTTTTTATTCCACGTTAATTGTGATATTTAATGTATATTTCAGTGATTTTATATAGAAATTTAAAAAAATAAAACATTTCAAAAAATTTGAAATATTATTTTCTAGTTCATTCAATTGACATTTTGCCATATTAGACGTATAACACTTTACTTTTTGCACAATTTAGCGGTTGGATCAGACACGAGTACATGATATTTAGATTCCCATTTCTATCGTAAATGTCACGCCAAGGTAGCGGCATAGCGGCATGGCGGCATGGTGGCGGCTAGCATAACCGTGTCTTGACGAAAATGCCAATCACGCGCTTGATGCGTGAAGGAAGCGACACGCGTCAAACTGTTCCATGCTCGGAGCGATCGTCTCCTGAGTGACTGAATATTGAAGTTATTCAGCGTTGACACGCCACGCGATGGAGTGGAGTGGATTGGAAATCTTTTTCAACAGGGGCATCTTTTTTTAAAGCGTTTAGAAACCGAATAAATTGAAAAAAAAATGTAGATAAAACTAAACATTTTTTAACATAATATATTATATACCCATAATATATATAGAAAAAAAAATTCCCTCTATATATATATATAGAGGGAATTTTTTTTTCTCAGGTTGTGTTTTAATTGACTACAGAAGATGCTACCACGCCGTTTCCTTGTCGGGATTGACAAATATAACAGAACACTAGACTTACTTATTTAAACACACATCTATCGCTTATTCCATATCTATACACTTTCTCATACAACTCCAACGATGACTTTTTATATTTCGATCTTTCAAAATATCATTTACACAATCCAACTATACTTTTCTCGGCATTCCTTTACCTTTACCGTGACTTTCACACACATTTGCACTCTTTATTTGTTGAATTAATATTTATCCATTCCTTAGTTATATCTGCTAACATCTTCTCAGAGTGGTCTTCTTCCATTCCTTCGTTATATCTGCTAACATCTTCTCAGAGTGCTCTTCATCCATTCCTTCGTTATATCTGCTAACATCTTCTCAGAGTAATCTTCCATTCCTTCGTTATATCCGCTAACATCCTCTCAGCGAGCTCCTTATCCATTCCTTCGTTATATCTGATAACATCTTCTCAGAGTGATCTTCATCCATTCTGACATTTTGACAGATGGAAAGGTCAGAAGTACGAGATACAGGAGAGTATGTACACATATGAAGAGTTGTATGGATGTGGACTATTACGAGGCGAGGCTGTGCTAGAATAGGAAGGTGTGATTTTTCATCTTTTCTGCATATCCAATAAGAACATAGCGTGATGGTATGTATATATGCATTAATATTTTCAATGGAATTTGGCTTTATTATTGTATTTTATATTCGTATATTCGTACCAATTAGAAATATGTTCAAGAGGTTTAAATGGAAAGCAGACTGAAAATATTTTTTTTATAAATGTCGGTTATCAGCAGGGATCGAATCGCCATCACCCGGGCCGGGAGGCGGATGCCTTATCTATCAGGCTACATATAGTATGTTAAGCCGTCGCAGTATAACACTGAATAACATAAAACTGTTTTTACACGGAAATATAGTAGTTCCAAAATAATAAGATCAATAACTGAAATGAACTTTTTATAAGTCTACAAGTTCCTTCTCCCGCGCGACTCGAGTTCGACTGTTTCTGTATTGTCTTATTTCTTCATTTGTAATAATATTTGGTTCCTTACGATGTTACACGCCTTTTTTTCTTTACTGAACAGTCAATGTAATATATTGTATGTTAATAAGTGCAACACATATGTTAGGGAGTATTCTACCAGTCTCAAGCCATTAGTCGCATGTTTCAATATAAATGTAACACTCTTTACATATCATGCACAACTGCAGATTCATTACGGAGCACCGTCCTACTAACATAACACATGCCCTACTAATGTAACACTCTTTACATATCATGCACAACTGCAGATTCATTACGGAGCACCGTCCTACTAACATAACACATGTCCTACTAATGTAACACTTTTTACATATCATGCACAACTGCAGATTCATTACGGAGCACCGTCCTACTAACATAACACATGTCCTACTAATGTAACACTCTTTACATATCATGCACAACATATCTGCAGATTCATTACGGAGCACCGTCCTACTAACATAACACATGTCCTACTAATGTAGCACTCTTTACATATCATGTACAACATATCTGCAGATTCATTACGGAGCACCGTCCTACTAACATAACACATGTCCTATTAATTTAGCACTCTTTACATATCATCCACAACATATCTGCAGATTCATTACGGAGCACCGTCCTACTAACATAACACATGTCCTACTAATGTAGCACTCTTTACATATCATGCACAACATATCTGCAGATTCATTACGGAGCACCGTCCTACTAACATAACACATGTCCTACTAATGTAGCACTCTTTACATATCATGCACAACATATCTGCAGATTCATTACGGAGCACCGTCCTACTAACATAACACATGTCCTACTAATGTAGCACTCTTTACATATCATGCACAACATATCTGCAGATTCATTACGGAGCACCGTCCTACTAACATAACACATGTCCTACTAATGTAGCACCCTTAACTTATCATGCACAACTGCAGATTCATTACGAAGCACCGTCCTACTAACATAACACATGTCCTACTAATGTAACACTATTTACATATCATGCACAACTGCAGATTCATTACGGAGCACCGCCCTACTAACATAACACATGCCATTACGAAGCACCGTCCTACTAACCTAACACATGTCATTACTTCTATTAATAAATATAAAATGTTTTAAAACTCCATTTATTTATTTTACAATATTTGAAGTTCTCCGCACAATACAGGTTTCCCTAATTCGTACAAGGAACGAATATTCTCGTAACAAGGAAAAAAACATGTATAAAACGATTCAACATTTTAAGATTTGTGTGATAAAAATTATAACAAAAATGTTTATGATTAACACTTAAAAATATGATATAGCGTGTTATAAGTAACACAAAAAAGAAATTATGTTAAGTACTACACTTAATTTAAAAGTTTTTCCTAAAGGGGTTGAGCGACACATAAAAACGTCTGTATGAGGAAATACTCGGTTCACCAGGCCTTTATTGCTCCATTCCAGTTTACTAAAGACACATTCAAGTGTAGCTGTGAATTCCTTTTCCTTGACGAACTCCCTTTCCAATTTGAAAGAATTCAGAGGACATGTGGATATGTATTTTTGCCGTTGCATCCTTATAGATGTTATTGAATAACTTAATGTACGCCCTTTCAATACTTTGATATCCCAATACCCCTAAACCAATTGAAGGTGAAAAGCAGCTGGAACTGGTCCAGGAATATGTGCGTTTGGGCCAACTTATTTCCTTTGTAGATTGCATATCGGAGGAAATAGCACGAAGGTCAAAACTAACTAGCATTGAGCTCATTTGGACGTTTAAACAACATCTTCAAAAGTGATATCCTAATATCTTTGTAGCAAAATGTCTACAATCAGTGTATTCTCCCAGTACTTACGTATAGCTGAGAGACATCGACGCTCACAGCAAATAACACAAAAAAACTCCAGACAACACGAAAGTGCATGGAGAGATGTACTCGTATGTTGGGATATACTAAAACATACCGTAAACGAATCACCTGAATTCGCAACAAACCAAAAATAGAAGACGTAATAAAGGTATGCAAGATAATGAAGTGACAATGGGCAGGACACGTAGCCAGAAAACACTTTGTTTCATACAAGCCCATACACTAAGCAGCATAATATTTATTCAATTACCTTAGAGCAGGTAAAAAGTGGGTTGGGTCTTTAATGCGTATAATCGTCACTAATTAAATGAGCGGCACCAACCTTATTACGACCATCCAGCCCGCTCCACCCCTTCCCGCGGAAGTGCCGCACCCCGTCTCGCGACAGGACTCGATTCACACTTTGTAAACTTTTGATTACGTGCCGATTTCTTTTCCCTGGGAAAAGACACAAAATTCCTGTTTGTCAACCCGGGGAAATTTTATATTAATTTCGGTGTCAGCCACCTAACGTATAATGACGAAAGTCATTAAAATATTTCAGGTGTAATAACAAAGTTAAATATTCGTGCCTTTATAGAAACGTGGATTTTGAAGATCGACCGGGTCGCGGGTCGCGTTAAGGTTATACCAGTGACGTATCCACTTCAAATTTATCTAGTGGTTAAATTATCGTGATTGATCATTCGGAGTGACTTGTTCTACTGTTATTTTTTAATATTCAAGTGTTCACATAATTTTACTCTGCACAAGATAAACTGTCCATATGAGTCTTCTCAATCGGTTCGGCTCATTCTCTTATTTGAGACAGCCGCTAAACGTGTTAAGTTCACATATCAATATAAATAAACGATGCAATATACTCGTAGTATGTCTGAGCTAGCTACAGCCACTTGAGATTGTGAGATTTGACAACCCTGTTGATTCTTCTTCCTGCGTTCTCGTTTGAGTCAACAGAAAGAAAACGAGCAAACTCACCATTCACACAAATTTTTTATTATCACTTCGCAATTGAAAATTCAGCTGTAAAACTAAAACAAGTGCTCGAAATACAAAAACTACTCCAATAATTTTTAAAATAATTTTAAATTCTCTTTCAGCCTAACACATTATCGTACTTTCATTCTGTGTGTATGCGTGTGTGAGAGGGGGGAAGGGGGGGGGGGGGTGACAATAATTATATTTGTCGTGACACATGTTCAAAATCTCTTGCCGTAATATTTTTTTTTTTTTATACTTTTTTTTGAGCATCAGAGATCGTATGAGAGGTGAGCATCAGATATGCTACAGATATACTTTTTAGGGACTTGTGTTTCGCATAGAAGGATGAGGTTGTTTTAATAAAAGTCGTCGAGATCGAGATAAGCAAAGAGAGAGAGTTTATTGAGAGCGTATGTATTTATAATGTATAGAACGGCGCAGAACATGTCGCCGTCTCGCTTCGCCGGACACATGGTTATTGTTGCGCGTTCCATATACATTTCATACTACGGTCTGCAGGAGAGGCAAGCGATATATCGGTGTCTTGCTCTCGCTGTTCGCTACTAATGAGTTCAATGACCGCGCGGGCGACCTTCGCCCAGTGCTGTCTCGCATTCCTTACAGTGCGAGTTCAGTGACCGAGCGGCCAAGGATCGCCTCAGTGGGTTCAGTGACCGCACGCACGGTCGCTTCAACTTCATAAGTGCGAACTTTTTGAGATACGTTAGGAGTACATACTCGTAATAACGATTATCACATTACGTCAGAGTGATCTCGGTCACTGGATGACGCGAGATAAACATTTGAGTGAATATTTGGTGTAATTATCAGCACTCCAGTATTGAACATAATTTATTAAGTAACGCTTATAAAAACTTTTTTTTTCAGATTTTCTTTTAACAAAACAGAGCTTTATGCAATATTTATTTTTTACTTTTTTTAAAACCATTTGAAGTTCATAATTTTTTCTTCTTCATATTATTGAAAATGGATTAATAAGTTTTGTATTAGAAATTATAATACATAAAAAAGAAACCTTTTATTAACTTCCTCTTTAATTCAAACAAAGTGTGGGCTGTAAAACTTAAGAAGATTTGGTTTTAAAAAAAAAAACCCAATATACGAGTATTTTGCGGGTCCATTGTTTAGTAGATACGCCTCTGGTTCAGAGCCGATTTTCACCTGTGTTTTGCTATCGCGTGACCTGACTTAAAAATGATCCTGAAATAAAATTCGCTTTGCGAACGGAAACCAATCCTCGTGTGTGTTTGAAGAAAAATATTTGACTTATGCCCTCTCGATTCTTAGCTGAATTCACTTTAAAAGTACTTTCAGATTAGGTTTGTGTGGAAAAGGTATGCTTTGAAAGTTATTCCTTGGTCTTAAGAGCATTTTTTCTTATTTTATAATCTCCATAAATAATATTTTTCATGAAGTGGTGGTTTCAAGTTATTATGTAATAAAGAACCTAATGAAGCTATTCCCAACGGGGGCAATATTATCATCCCTGAAGCAATTCCTAACGGGGGCAATATGTTATCATCCCTGAAGCAATTCCCAACGGGGGAATATGTTATCATCCCTGAAGCTTTTCACAACGGGGGTAATATGTTATCATCCCTGAAGCAATTCCCAACGGGGGCAATATGTTATAATCCCTGAAGCAATTCCCAACGGGGGCAATATGTTATCATCCCTGAAGCAATTCCCAACGGGGGAATATGTTATCATCCCTGAAGCTTTTCACAACGGGGGCAATATGTTATCATCCCTGAAGCAATTCCCAACGGGGGCAATATGTTATCATCCCTTAAGCAATTCCCAACGGGGGCAATATGTTATCATCCCTGAAGCTTTTCACAACGGGGGTAATATGTTATCATCCCTGAAGCAATTCCCAACGGGGGCAATATGTTATAATCCCTGAAGCAATTCCCAACGGGGGCAATATGTTATCATCCCTGAAGCAATTCCCAACGGGGGAATATGTTATCATCCCTGAAGCTTTTCACAACGGGGGCAATATGTTATAATCCCTGAAGCAATTCCCAACGGGGGCAATATGTTATCATCCCTTAAGCAATTCCCAACGGGGGCAATATGTTATCATCCCTTAAGCAATTCCCAACGGGGGCAATATGTTATCATCCCTGAAGCTTTTCACAACGGGGGTAATATGTTATCATCCCTGAAGCAATTCCCAACGGGGGCAATATGTTATAATCCCTGAAGCAATTCCCAACGGGGGCAATATGTTATCATCCCTGAAGCAATTCCCAACGGGGGAATATGTTATCATCCCTGAAGCTTTTCACAACGGGGGCAATATGTTATAATCCCTGAAGCAATTCCCAACGGGGGCAATATGTTATCATCCCTTAAGCAATTCCCAACGGGGGCAATATGTTATCATCCCTTAAGCAATTCCCAACGGGGGCAATATGTTATCATCCCTGAAGCTTTTCACAACGGGGGTAATATGTTATCATCCCTGAAGCAATTCCCAACGGGGGCAATATGTTATAATCCCTGAAGCAATTCCCAACGGGGGCAATATGTTATCATCCCTGAAGCAATTCCCAACGGGGGAATATGTTATCATCCCTGAAGCTTTTCACAACGGGGGCAATATGTTATAATCCCTGAAGCAATTCCCAACGGGGGCAATATGTTATCATCCCTTAAGCAATTCCCAACGGGGGCAATATGTTATCATCCCGGAAGCTATTCCCAACGGGGGCAATATGTTATCATCCGTGAAGCTATTCCCAACGGGGGCAATATGTTATCATCCCTGAAGCTATTCCCAACGAGGGCAAAATGTTAACATCCTTGAAGATCAATTGTATTTTTTTTGAGGCTATATGTGTAAAAAAATTTTAAGGGTTGATAAATTTTTAAAGTGAATTCTTGTTGTATTGGGTCCTTACATGTGAAATTGGCGTTTTGTTTGGGAGGAACATAAAGTTGATTTTTTTTTAATATAATATATTTATTTAATCAAAGTATGTACCATTGCTATCTATGCACTTTTGCCATCTCATAGGTAGTTCATCGATCCCTTTACTAAAAAAACCATTCGGACGGGAATCAATAAAATCTTTGAAGTCGGTTTGGACTGCCCCATCGGAGTTGAATTTTTTCCCTTGCAAGAAGTTATCCAAATTTCGAAAAAAATAGTAATCTGTTGGGGCAAGGTCCGGAGAGTACGGTGGATGTCTTAGACATTCCAATTGAAGCTCTTCTAATTTGGTAGCCGTCTGTTGTGCAGTGTGTGGTCTAGCGTTATCATGAAGCAGCGGTGGCCTAGAGCGATTAACCAGCCTCGGTTGTTTAGCAGCTAGCTTTTCCATCATGGTTTGCAGTTGCTGACAATAGACATCTGCCGTAATCGTCTGGCCAGATTTAAGAAAGCTGTAGTGAACGACACCAGCACTAGTCCACCAAACGCTCACAAGTAACTTTTTTGGAGTCAATTTTCGCTTGGGGCATGGTTTGGCTGGTTCGGCAGGGTTCAGCCATTGCGATGAGCGCTTCCGATTATCATACAGGATCCATTTTTCATCACAGGTAATGATTCGATTCAAAATCCCTTCATTATTGTGCCGGTTGAGTAATGCAACGCAGCAGTCAACGCGCGTTTGTTGATTTGCTTCACTCAATTCGTGAGGTACCCACCTTTCAAGCTTTTTCACCTTCCCAATTTGCTTCAAGTGGATTAAAACAGTTTTATCACTAACACCGCAGCCTGCAGCTAACTCGGACGTGGTTTGCGATGGATCTGCTTCCACAATAGTCTTCAATTCTTCATTATCAACTTTCTCCACGGGACTTGTTCTGCAGTTCGAAATTTCCAGAACGAAAACGTTGGAACCAAAAACGCACTGTGTTTTCTTTTGCGGCACCGTCGCCATACACATCATTAATCCTTCGAGCCGTTTCTGCAGCACTGGTGCCACGGTGGAACTCGTACTCGTAAATAACGCGATATTTCAAGTTTTCCATTTTGTAAACTGAGTGACGCAAAGAAAAAAAACAATTGAGGAAAAAACAAATGAATTATAATTTTCGAAACACAAATACTTGAGTAAATAGCTGTATAAATTTGAGTTTGAAATTCCTAACCAAAGAGAAGATATTTGAGATCAAAGTTGCAAGTACGGCAAAACGCCGGTTTCGTATGTGGGGACCTAATATTTATTGAATATTTCAATAATAAAAAATAGCAACCTGACCCCAGACCACAAAGCTCACTTGCATTTTTGTCAACTGCAAAAAAACGACATTAAATAAATGAAATATTTAACAATAAATGACTTTGTTATTCAACATACGAGTAAACCCCGCTAAAATATTTCTTCTTCCCATTCCGAGTTAATCTCTTGGCGGGTTGTATATTGATTATCATTTCACCTGGAGAAGGGGAACAAAAAATGAATTTACTATGAAATATTCTCATATGGAGTTCCCCGTCCTCGTAGAATAAGCTTAAAGCTGAAATAAATATTCTCATATGGAGTTCCACGTACTCGTAGAACAAGCTGAAACCTGAGATAAGTGATTCATTGAAAATATGGAATCAATAGTTTCCAGTTACATCTATGGCGTTGTATATATATACATGGAATGAAAATTAGTTTATGAAAAACAAGAATTAAAACTTACGATGGCGTTGGTCCAAAATAAATAAGAAAACCTTGTCTAATAATTTCCTTTTATTCGTATATATTTATTGTAGTATTTATTACATTCGACTTTTTCAACTAATATTTCTCATAATTTCAGGTCCTTATTATACGTGTATGGACATCGAATGACCGACCTCAGGTATCCATATTAATGAAAAACTATAGCTGAAAAACTGAATCACATCATCGTTTAGAGAATGAACTCTACAAAAGCAGAAAAAAGTCTTAAATCGATTATATTAAAACGTTTAAAATGAAGCTCACATATGATAATATTAGATGAGATAAAAAATAAATAAATAAATAAATATTAGGTTTATTGACAGCAACATAGTATGTACAAGATCACACCTGAGTAACACTACTAAAACACATAAATTGCAGACAATACATCAGACACAGAAGCTATCAAAAGGTCTGGGCTCATCTAATAGCATCCCCTCGGCCAAAATATACCCCACCAATATAGGGCGAACCCAGCCACGGGGAACCAGATGTTTTTCAGCCCACACCCTTAAACACGTAGAAACAGGAATATATACAAAAAAATAAACACAGAAAATAAATATAGTAGATGACAAAAAAAGAAAAAAATACATTCAAGAGAGAGTACACCAAAAGGTCCGGGCTCATCCCACAAACATTCCCACGGCCGAGATACACCCCACCAATGTAGGGCGAGCCCGACCGCAAGGGCATCAGGAGGCTTCCATTCCACACCCTCGCATATCTAGATTAAAGAATAATAATAGATAAGATAAGTCAAGGATAATTTCAAATGCTTTCACTCATAATTCTAAAACAACTTGACTTTGGTAAACTCACAATCTTGCAATAATTATTATAAAAATCTCGTTCAATGATAACGTAACAAAATAATTCAAGCAAACTATGTTATAAACATTAATATAACTTTCAAATAATCCACATAAGAAACATGCTCAATCAGATTCTATCAAATGGTTCAGGCATACAAATATTTTGCACGACCCCCCACCTCTCCACCCCTCCCCTAATTAGCATCACCCTCAGGTAATGAGACGAAAGTCATCCAGGAGCGTGTCAGATCTGTTTTGCACCACACCTTCACTGATGCATGCATTACCCCCCCCCCCCTTCACTGATGCATTACCCCACACCTTCACTAATGCATTACCCCACACCTTCACTGATGCATAATCCCACACCTTCACTGATGCATTATCCCACACCTTCACTGATACATTACCCCACACCTTCACTGATACATTACCCCACACCTTCACTGGCGCATTACCCTACACCTTCACTGATGCATTTTGAAAATGGTACAAAATAATTCCAGTTCTAGGAGCTTCTTTATTCTCCGAAAGAAAAAATGCGACACAAATCATAGAAATACTCGTAGTGTGTGCGTATCTGTGTATTTGAGAATACGTATGAAACAATTCAGTGAATGTCTCATGACATTCACTGAATTGTTTTCTTTTTACTTTGGTTGTAACGTAAATGTAAATATAAATGCCCTCTTTAACATAACATAACACGATTGTAACCTGTTAAAGGGAGACTCATTTATTTGAAATGTGAACATAAAGGAAACCTTCCGTTTCAAATTTAAAGGAAACCTCGCACTTCAAGTTTAAAGGAAACCTCGTACTTTAAGTTTAAAGGAAACCTCATACTTCAAGTTAAAAGGAAACCTTGCACTTCAAGTTTAAAGGAAACCTCGTACTTCAAGTTTAAAGGAAACCTCGCACTTCAAGTTTAAAGGAAACCTCGCACTTCAAGTTTAAAGGAAACCTCGTACTTCAAGTTTAAAGGAAACCTTGCGTTTCAAATTTAAAGGAAACCTCGCAATTTAAGTTTAAAGGAAACCTCGTACTTCAAGTTTAAAGGAAACCTCGCACTTCAAGTTTAAAGGAAACCTCGCACTAAAAGTTTAAAGGAAACCTTGCACTTCAAGTTTAAAGGAAACCTCGCACTAAAAGTTTAAAGGAAACCTTGCGTTTCAAATTTAAAGGAAACCTCGCACTTCAAGTTTAAAGGTAACCTCGTACTTCAAGTTTAAAGGAAACCTTGCACTTCAAGTTTAAAGGAAACCTCGCACTTCAAGTTTAAAGGAAACTTTGCGTTTCAAATTTAAAGGAAACCTCGCACTTCAAGTTTAAAGGAAACCTCGCACTTCAAGTTTAAAGGAAACCTCGTACTTCAAGTTTAAAGGAAACCTTGCACTTCAAGTTTAAAGGAAACCTCGCACTAAAAGTTTAAAGGAAACCTTGCGTTTCAAATTTAAAGGAAACCTCGCACTTCAAGTTTAAAGGTAACCTCGTACTTCAAGTTTAAAGGAAACCTTGCACTTCAAGTTTGAAGGAAACCTCGCACTTCAAGTTTAAAGGAAACCTCGCACTTCAAGTTTAAAGGAAACCTCGCACTTCAAGTTTGAAAGAAACCTTGCACTGGATCGCGCAAACGTATAGGGTTGCCTTTAACATATTTTTAGGAGTTGCTGACTCTAAAGCATGGAATAAACTTCCAATGGAATGTAAAAAGACTCATAACGAAGATACATTTTGACGTACGTACTATTTGAGATATTTTGTTTCTCCCTAGAAGTGATATTTTGTTAACTCTTTCCCCGCGGCGCGCACAAACGCCTGTGATTTGATTTGACAACATTAGTGCGCTAAGCGCACAGACGTCTGTGATCTGACGACAACCCAAATTTGAAACGAGAAATACTTATAAACCATGACACAAAACCGGGATAAAAATTAAACTAAAATTTAAAATAATCTTTATTCTAGCGACATATCTCGAAACCTTGTCAAATAATGTATTAGTTTATGAAATATTTTTGAATAAACAGAGCGCAGATTATTTCTCAATTAATATTTCATATTATCACGTCGTACGTGTGACGCATGACAATGTGTGTGGATAGTATGTGACGCACGCTTTACTGGCCCGGTTAAGTGACACGTGGCGCGCAACATTACTAAATATTTTATATACGAGCAGCATTCAATCTGATTTTTTTTATTTCTTTTCAAATATTTTTAATAAGTGACTATATAATTGTGTATGGTTCGTTTAGTTATTGTCAGTTTTTAGTGTTTTGATTTCAAATTTGATATTTGTATTTGAAATCAATAAATTTTAAATTTTCTGTTTTATTATTTTTAACACGTTATATTCATTATGACTAAACGTGGTCTAAGTGAAGAAGAAATTGGCGATTACGTATGTGAACTTGGGTCAAATTACGGATCAAGTGTTAGTGAAGACGACAATATTTCGAACCTTAGTGATGTTATTGATTCTGATAATGATGAAAATATTGGATTTGGCGGTGAATCGTCTACAGAAACGTATTCATCTTCGTGGCTTTCGGGTTCACATATTCCGGTTATTCATAATTTCAACGCATTTTCAGGAGTGAATCCAGACATTACGTTTTCTGAAAACTCCACCGAACTTGACTATTTTGAACATTTTCTCAATGAAGATATAACTAGCAAAATTGTTGACGAAACGAATAGTTTTTATCAACATGAAATTAATAATAAAAGTTTTGGAGATAAATCAAGGATAAGAAGATGGTATGATACATTTATTTACGAAATGTACATATTTGTAGCAGTTACAATGTTAATAACGAAGAATCGTCATCTTACTATCGAGAAGCACTGGTCAACAGATCCTCTTCTGCTGAGTCCTATTTTCGGGCAAACAATGTCTAGGGACCGATTTGAGCTCATTTTACAGATACTACATTTTAGTGACAACGCATCAAAATCATCAGATAGACTGCATAAAATAAAAATTTTGATTGATTTTACCAGAAAAATATTTAAAGAAACCTTCGCACCTTTTCAGAATCTCTGCATAGATGAAAGCATAATTGCTTTCAAAGGGCGCTTGGTTTTCAAACAATATATCCCGTCAAAACGGCATAGATTTGGAATAAAAATGTTTGTACTCTGTGACGTGATGACTGGATATATATTAGATTTCATAATTTATACAGGATCTCAAACTGAAATTGACAATGAAATGGGACTCAGTATATCTGGTTCAGTGGTCACAACTCTGTTAAATAATTATATCGGAAAAGGATACAGTTTGTTTTGTGATAACTGGTACACTAGCCCTGAACTCTTTAAAAGATTATATGAAAACAAAACAAATGCTTGTGGAACAGTGTATAAAAACCGAAAAGGTTAAAAAAGTTTAAAAAATTGAAAAAGCGAGAAGTGGAATCTTTTAACAATAGAAAATTGCTGGCGCTGAAATGGTGTGATCGGCGCGACGTGCACATGCTTACCACTCTTTATGACGATTCAAAAGATTGTACTGGAAAAGTAAACAGGTCAACCGGTGAAGCCATACAAAAACCCAAGTGCGTAATCGATTACAAAAAATGTATGGGTTTGGTAGACAAAGCGGACATGATGCTAAGTGGATTAAATTGCATGAGAAAGTCCGTCAAATGGTACAAGAAGGTGTTTTTCCATGTAATAGATTTGTATTTGCTCAACGCCCATATTTTGTACAAACTTGTTACATCTAAATCGATTAGTCTGGCTGAATTTCAGCTAGCTGTTATTCGGCAATTGATTGAGAAAAATTCGTAAAAAGTAATGCTCAACAAAGTTCAATGCCACACTACTTCTGCTGACAACCCTACAAGATTTATACCAAATAAATATTTAAATCATGAAAAGATAAACATTCCATCTACGCCAAAGTGCAAAAATCCACGTCGAAGGTGTCATGTCTGTGCTAAAACTAAAATAAATGTTAAAGTGCGTAAAATGACTAAATTTATGTGTTCTGAATGCAATGTTCCGTTGTGTTTCCAACCATGCTTTAGGGCATACCACGAGAAAAAGAAATATTGAAAAATAAACAATCTCAATTTTTATTTCATAATAATAAATAATTCTGAGTTAAGTATTTCAATATAGACCAATAAATATGGTGTGAACAGAGTGCGATTTATAGTGTTTGTGAAGTAAAAAACACTTCATAATTCATATCCTTGTGCCCATACAATACGCGCTGAATCCCGTGCCGTCCCAGTGCAGATTCGTCACAGACACACAGATAGGCACTTGAGTGGGGGAGTGTGGAAAGAAGAATTTCTATGATCGTATCATTCGTTTGTTTATTTTACGTAATATTTAATTTATCTCCTTTATTTTAAGAGTAATGACTTTTATTTATTATCAGAAAATTACTTGTGTGTTATGTTTACCTGAAGTTGTAATTAAATATCAGTGGTTCTAAACTAAATACGCATTTAAACTTAGGAATTAAAAAACGCCGAAATTGTGCCGCGCACAGGGTTTGTCGAATTTGATTTTTAACGCGGTTAAAAGGTTAATTAATGTCGCTAGATGAATAAATGAATGTAAAAGAACCGTATGGTAAATATGGTAAGAATACGAAGGGTTTTGGTGTTACTACATCAGAGAACAGTTCGTTCTCAGAAAGAAAATAAGGCATACCACGCTGATTGTCGTGGTAGTTTGGATTTCTATAAAGAAAAAAATCACGATAAAGTAACAGATGTCATTTCATTTATGCCTATGAAAATTCGAGTAGCAAGAAAAAATATTTTAACCAACTTCTTTTAGCCTAGCTGAGATAAGGATGAGTTCCATACAAAAAAATATTGACCTAAAATTGTTGTTTTATGTTTTCAGGAAAGTTATTTCGTATTCTTCGGATAGATGTCGTTTGGACAAAATTATCGCTGACAACTTTATTTCGAACGTGTTGAATGTATATAATTATGGAAGGTACAGTTTAGCGTATCCTTTCGGCTATTGTTTACTCAAATTGTTTGAGCGATTTTTTATGGAATGATTTTGAAGATGGCATAAAATATTTTTGATTCTTGATGCTTTTTTACAAATGTAGTAAACATAAATTAATAATCGCGATACTCGAAGGTGGTGTCCGCTTTGGAAGGCTGATTACATCTGCTGACGACCAAATAAGGGCTTGACCGGGAGCTGTGTAAGCGTTTGATGACACGAACGATTACTGAGATACTCAAAATATCAAAAACCACCATCTGCGAGCGTTTGGTGCCATTTTTCGTTTGAGTTTGACCTAAAACCATGAAATTATTTTTCAGCAATCCAATTGATTGCTCGTCGAGTAACGATGTGTACGCCAGTATTTTTCTGAATTAATCCATAAAGTAAAAAGTGCGGGCCATTGAGTTAAGAATCACTAATACGGTTATATGCCCTGATAAAAGTGCGGGCCCTTGAGTTAAGAATCACTAATACGGTATATGCCCTGATAAAAGTGCGGGCCCTTGAGTTAAGAATCACTAATACGGTATATGCCCTGATAAAAGTGCGGGCCCTTGAGTTAAGAATCACTAATACGGTATATGCCCTGATAAAAGCGCGGGCCCTTGAGTTAAGAATCACTAATACGGTATATGCCCTGATAAAAGCGCGGGCCCTTGAGTTAAGAATCACTAATACGGTATACGCCCTGATAAAAGCGCGGGCCCTTGAGTTAAGAATCACTAATACGGCATACGCCCTGATAAAAGTGGGGGCCCTTGAGTTAAGAATCACTAATACGGTATACGCCCTGATAAAAGTGCGGGCCCTTGAGTTAAGAATCACTAATACGGCATACGCCCTGATAAAAGTGCGGGCCCTTGAGTTAAGAATCACTAATACGGTATATGCCATGATAAAAGTGCGGGCCCTTGAGTTAAGAATCACTAATACGGTATATGCCCTGATAAAAGTGCGGGCCCTTGAGTTAAGAATCACTAATACGGTATATGCCATGATAAAAGTGCGGGCCCTTGAGTTAAGAATCACTAATACGGTATATGCCCTGATAAAAGTGCGGGCCCTTGAATTAAGAATCACTAATACGGTATATGCCATGATAAAAGTGCGGGCCCTTGAGTTAAGAATCACTAATACGGTATATGCCCTGATAAAAGTGCGGGCCCTTGAGTTAAGAATCACTAATACGGTATATGCCATGATAAAAGTGCGGGTCCTTGAGTTAAGAATCACTAATACGGTATATGCCCTGATAAAAGTGCGGGCCCTTGAGTTAAGAATCACTAATATGGTATATGCCATGATAAAAGTGCGGGCCCTTGAGTTAAGAATCACTAATACGGTATATGCCCTGATAAAAGTGCGGGCCCTTGAGTTAAGAATCACTAATACGGTATATGCCATGATAAAAGTGCGGGCCCTTGAGTTAAGAATCACTAATACGGTATATGCCCTGATAAAAGTGCGGGCCCTTGAGTTAAGAATCACTAATACGGTATATGCCCTGATAAAAGTGCGGGCCCTTGAGTTAAGAATCACTAATACGGTATATGCCCTGATAAAAGTGCGGGCCCTTGAGTTAAGAATCACTAATACGGTATACGCCCTGATAAAATACATAATTTATTTAAAACATTTTTTTTATATCCACTATATGATATACGAGTAGGTATGCGATGCTTGGAAAATACTCCTCACATTCCGATAAAAACGAAATGATTGCACTTATTGGATATCAGGACCATCTTCTCTACTCTAACATATGGTCTCTGTTACAATTTGCCGAACTGGCCCAAACCACAGAAACTATTGTACGAGTATAATATTAATTATGGGAAATAAAATTAACATTTAAATGATTAACTAAACACATTCGTTAAAACAAAACAAAACTGTTTCCAGAGTTCATTGTTAGGTGCATTTTTTACAACCAGCAAAAAACGTCTGCATCAAAAACCAAACAAAGTCAGGGTCTTTGTAAATCGGTTCAATCGTATCATTCCATTCTCGAACAGTTAATATACTTATTAACAACAATTAACTCGCCATGGTAATTGTTCTTCGCCAATACCGTGAAACATAATCACGATTTAAAATTTAATGAACCAAAAAAAAAGTGTAAATCCTTTTAAAAAATTAAGACCTTTACGAATTGATGTCATCTAAATTAAAAGTTTAGCATCAATAAGGAATTAAACATGACTCGGTATAAAAGTTTAGAATCAATAAGGAATTAAACATGACTCAGTATAAAAGTTTAGCATCAATATGGAATTAAAGATGACTCAGTATAAAAGTTAAGCATCAATAAGGAATTAAACATGACTCAGTATAAAAGTTAAGCATCAATAAGGAATTAAACATGGCTCAGTATAAAAGTTTTTAAAATAGTTTTAACGATAGTTCCAAGATAAAAACGAGTATGTTAGTATGGCGCTGTTTCGAAATTAAATATGACTTGTGTACGTTTGCTCGGCACGATTTCCAAACGATGCGTAATTCGGATATTAATTTTGAAGAATGAGACAATATTTTCTATTTCCCCAGTTTTATTATATTGAATAACAATTTAATTGCAAACAGTTCAACCTGACCAGTTTGTCGCTATGTACGAGTATCAACTCTTTCCAAACAACCAAAAATATGTTCGACAGGTCTAAAGTGAACACCAGATTGTAACCGCACGTTTTTTTAAAACGGGTATTACAGACTTATGTTACAACCGCCGAGTTGGAAAACGGGTATTACAGACTTATGTTACAACCGCCGAGTTGAAAAACAGGTATTACAGACTTATGTTACAACCGCCGAGTTGGAAAACGAGTATTACATACTTATGTTACAACCGCCGAGCTGGAAAACGGGTATTACAGACTTATGTTAGTACCGCCGAGCTGGAAAACGGGTATTATAGACTTATGTTACAACCGCCGAGTTGGAAAACGGGTATTACAGACTTATGTTACAACCGCCGAGTTGGAAAACGGGTATTACAGACTTATGTTACAACCACCGAGTTGGAAAACGGGTATTACATACTTATGTTACAACCGCCGAGTTGGAAAACGAGTATTACATACTTATGTTACAACCGCCGAGTTGGAAAACGAGTATTACATACTTATGTTACAACCGCCGAGTTGGAAAACGAGTATTACATACTTATGTTACAACCGCCAAGTTGGAAAACGAGTATTACATACTTATGTTACAACCGCCGAGTTGGAAAACGAGTATTACATACTTATGTTACAACCGCCGAGTTGGAAAACGGGTATTACAGACTTATGTTACAACCGCCGAGTTGGAAAACGGGTATTACAGACTTATGTTACAACCGCCGAGCTGGAAAACGGGTATTACAGACTTATGTTACAACCGCCGAGTTAGGAAACGGGTATTACAGACTTAACATACTCGTATGTTACAACCGCCGAGTTGGGAAATATGCGTCTTACGAAGTAATATAACATACGAGTAGATCAAGGAGATCGTCAATTATTTATTATAATATGTTAGCTTAATGTTTATCTTTAAAACTAAATTATTTTGGTCTGTTTTAATACTTCAGAATGAACAAATGAACAAAAACTTATTCGACAAAAATAAAACTTCTAAATTTAATCATAAAATGGTAGATCAAAATTAAGGATAAAAATTTCAATAACAAAACATAACATGAACAGAACATTCTGATAACTGCCGAAACGAACCCTCGGAATTCAGGTCGTCGCGTCGCGTCGCGATCTGAGTGGAAAGTTTGTCGGAATTTAATTCGGGTTGCCGGATGCAGAAACTTTTTAATATCCCATCATTTAACAAATCGATAATCAGATATAAAGTCAATATGGAAAGTGTTCGGGCTAGGAAAGTTTATCTCGTTTGTTTCCCCTGTTTCCCCTGTTTCCCCTGTTTCCCCTGTTTTCCGTGTATCTGTATGAGTAATGGAAGTATTTTTACTGTCGGGACCGGAGGACACCGTTTTGACGTCTGCCACGCACCACGCACCGCGCACCGCGCACGAGAGACTTCGAAGACAAAAGTTTTGTGATGACGCTACTGGACCGTGTAATTTGTTGCCGTAATCAACTTGGAGAAAGTTTTTCTAAAAACAGATTAAACCTTCGTTGGCTTTTGACACCCCCATTATTTTATTGATCTCGTTCGGGAAACTAATTCGGGAATCTCTGATTTATAATTCTCGTTTGTTGGGGATTGCCAGATTGCCAGGAGGATTCGGAAATAACCGATGTTATTTTTAAATTTCTTTCGATTAACACGCACATGGATCGTTGTACAAAATGGAATATTTGGATTCATGAAACTACATAAAACTACAACATGGTCACCGCCTTAATATGAAAATCTCACAAACATTATTATTTTTGTATGGCCATAATGTCAATAAGTAGTCAGTCGTTTAATCCTCGAATTGCAAATAATTTCATTCCCATCGCACTCCACAACATGACCGCATTCCCATCGCACTCCACAACATGACCGCATTCCCATCGCACACCACAACATGACCGCATTGACTCATATATGGTATGTTAGAGGTGCTCAAACTTCGTTAATCGAACCTTTTGGTTTTCAGAACCAATGGGTAAGGTTCATCACTCGCTGTCCGTCACCACACACAACACACACGCCGTCCCACGATTTATTTACGAAAAAAAATATTTAAGTGTACTTTACATATGTATTACAGGATAAATTTGAATAGGGGATACAATATTTTAGTGTACTTTACATATGTATTACAGGATATATTTGAATAGGGGGTACAATATTTTAGTGTACTTTACATAGGTATTACAGGATATATTTGAATAGGGGGTACAATATTTTAGTGCACTTTACATAGGTATTACAGGATATATTTGAATAGGTGATACAATATTTTAGTGTACTTTACATATGTATTACAGGATATATTTGAATAGGGGGTACAATATTTTAGTGTACTTTATATAGGTATTACAGGATATATTTGAATAGGCGGTACAATATTTTTTTAAACATTTAAAATATACATATCAATTACTCGTATATAAGGAACATATCATACGAAACTATGAAAGGCAAAAGATAAAATATAAACTTTCTCAAAATAATATTTAAATTATAATATGTGATTTTTTAAAGTATGATGTATGAAGATACTCGTAGTTTATCCACAGCACAGCACATAATGTAAAAGTATTCATCTACTATTCACGAAATATATTCTATTATAGGAAACCACACAATCTTTCTTAACTCTTTCCCCGCGGCCAGCACAAACGCCTGTGATTTGATTTGACAACATTAGCCCGCTAAGCGCACATACGTCTGTGATCTGACGACAACTCAAATTTGAAACGACAAATACTCATAAAGAATGACACAAAACCGGGATAAAAATTAAACTAAAATTTAAAATAATCTTTATTCTAGCTACATATCTCGAAACCTTGTCAAATAATGTATTAGTTTATGAAATATTTTTGAATAAACAGAGCGCAGATTATTTCTCAATTAATATTTCATATTATCACGTCGTACGTGTGACGCATGACAATGTGTGTGGATAGTATGTGACGCACGCTTTACTGGCCCGGTTAAGTGACACGTGGCGCGCAACATTACTAAATATTTTATATACGAGCAGCATTCAATCTGATTTTTTTTATTTCTTTTCAAATATTTTTAATAAGTGACTATATAATTGTGTATGGTTCGTTTAGTTATTGTCAGTTTTTAGTGTTTTGATTTCAAATTTGATATTTGTATTTGAAATCAATAAATTTTAAATTTTCTGTTTTATTATTTTTCACACTTAATATTCATTATGACTAAACGTGGTCTAAGTGAAGAAGAAATTGGCGATTACGTATGTGAACTTGGGTCAAATTACGGATCAAGTGTTAGTGAAGACGATAATATTTCGAACCTTAGTGATGTTATTGATTCTGATAATGATGAAAATGTTGGATTTGGCGGTGAATCGTCTACAGAAAAGTATTCATCTTCGTGGCTTTCAGGTTCACATATTTCGGTTATTTATAATTTCAACGCATTTTCAGGAGTGAATCCAGACATTACGTTTTCTGAAAACTCCACCGAACTTGACTATTTTGAACATTTTCTCAATGAAGATATAACTAGCAAAATTGTTGACGAAACGAATAGTTTTTATCAACATGAAGTTAATAATAAAAGTTTTGGAGATAAATCAAGGATAAGAAGATGGTATGATACATTTATTTACGAAATGTACATATTTGTAGCAGTTACAATGTTAATGACGAGGAATCGTCATCTTACCATCGAGGAGCCCTGGTCAACAGATCCTCTTCTGCTGAGTCCTATTTTCGGGCAAACAATGTCTAGGGACCGATTTGAGCTCATTTTACAGATGCTACATTTTAGTGACAACGCATCAAAATCATCAGATAGACTGCATAAAATAAAAATTTTGATTGATTTTACCAGAAAAATATTTCAAGAAACCTTCGCACCTCTTCAGAATCTCTGCATAGATGAAAGCATAATTGCTTTCAAAGGGCGCTTGGTTTTCAAACAATATATCCCGTCAAAACGGCATAGATTTGGAATAAAAATGTTTGTACTCTGTGACGTGATGACTGGATATATATTAGATTTCATAATTTATACAGGATCTCAAACTGAAATTGACAATGAAATGGGACTCGGTATATCTGGTTCAGTGGTCACAACTCTGTTAAGTAATTATATCGGAAAAGGACACAGTTTGTTTTGTGATAACTGGTACACTAGCCCTGAACTCTTTAAAAGATTATATGAAAACAAAACAAATGCTTGTGGAACAGTGCGTAAAAACCGAAAAGGCATGCCAAAGTTTAAAAAATTGAAAAAGCGAGAAGTGGAATCTTTTAACAATAGAAAATTGCTGGCGCTGAAATGGTGTGATCGGCGCGACGTGCACATGCTTACCACTCTTCATGACGATTCAAAAGATTGTACTGGAAAAGTAAACAGGTCAACCGGTGAAGCCATACAAAAACCCAAGTGCGTAATCGATTACAACAAATGTATGGGTTTGGTAGACAAAGCGGACATGATGCTAAGTGGATTAAATTGCATGAGAAAGTCCGTCAAATGGTACAAGAAGGTGTTTTTCCATGTAATAGATTTGTATTTGCTCAACGCCCATATTTTGTAGAAACTTGTTACATCTAAATCGGTTAGTCTGGCTGAATTTCAGCTAGCTGTTATTCGGCAATTGATTGAGAAAAATTCGAAAAAAGTAATGCTCAACAAAGTTCAATGCCCCACTACTTCTGCTGACAACCCTACAAGATTTATACCAAAAAAATATTTAAATCATGAAAAGATAAACATTCCATCTACGCCAAAGTGCAAAAATCCACGTCGAAGGTGTCATGTCTGTGCTAAAACTAAAATAAATGTTAAAGTGCGTAAAATTACTAAATTTATGTGTTCTGAATGCAATGTTCCGTTGTGTTTCCAACCATGCTTCAGGGCATACCACGAGAAAAAACAATATTGAAAAATAAACAATCTTAATTTTTATTTCATAATAATAAATAATTCTGAGTTAAGTATTTCAATATAGACCAATAAATATGGTGTGAACAGAGTGAGATTTAGAGGGTTTGTGAAGTAAAAAACACTTCATAATTCATATCCTTGTGCCCATATAATACGCGCTGAATCCCGTCCCGTCCCAGTGCAGACTCGTCACACACACACAGATAGGCACTTGAGTGGGGGAGTGTGGAAAGAATAGTTTCTATGATCGTATAATTCGTTTGTTTATTTTACGTAATATTTAATTTATCTTCTTTACTTCAAGAGTAATGACTTTTATTTATTATCAGAAAATTACAAATTACTAAAATGTTTACCTGATGTTGTAATTAAATATCAGTGGTTCTAAACTTAATACGCATTTAAACTTAGGAATTAAAAAACGCCGAAATTGTGCCGCGCACAGGGTTTGTCGAATTTGATTTTTAACGCGGTTAAAAGGTTAAGAGCAACGAAAAAAAGAAATTAAACGGAAATTTAAATAAATATTTAAAATACTAAACAATAGTAAACAAAAAAGTAAACTCCCCCATTCGAGTAAAGCAACCTCCAGCCGAGTAAACTCCCCCTTACGAGTATAGCAGCCCCCAGCCGAGAGATCAGCCTTCCTAACAACCCACGGTGCCAATTTTATGGGTGCTGAAACTCCTCCACTGGCGTTCTATTTATAATAAATAAAACTTCCTAAAACCACGAGTCTGACAGTGGTTCCTATTCTAGGTATAATCTACACCGAGCAGCGCCTTGCTTCCAGCATGCAAAATCCTATTGGTATCGTTAATCTATCAGCTGTTCTTTATGCCTTAAGCCATTAATTGTTGCAAGAAGTGCGAACGAAACGTTCTTCCCGCACGCTCACCCTCTACTTAGAGAACGATCCAAGAGATGCAGGAGAGGGGTCATGACGAAAAGAGGAAATGTGAGTAGTCACCAGCTACCCCTACTGCATCCTTGAGGCACGGACAGATCCTCTCCTAAATGTTCACTCGACTGTACTTGGCACTCTCCGAACCACGAGTGAAGAACACGTTATTACAGAGGAATTACATCTCTCTCTAAACTATTCTTCTGCATGTGGTAATCAGTGCTGCTAAAATCCACTCGTGACTCCATATTACTCCATGAATTTGTTAACCTTCAGCTATACTTCACGATGCTGAACACGGCAGGAATAAGTATTCCTTCTACATCTCAACTAATACCTTGCGAGGAAACTTCCCAAGCTTTTCGCACTCTAATACCATCCATGGTTATAATAATCCACGATCCATGTTCCTGTGGCATCGGCGGTAGTCTGAAGCTTAAGGCGGACGAGCCTACCGAGAACCTGTGCGTCCCTTCGAAAACTTTCTATTGAACTGTCAATAGTTCGAAGATAACTCGAAAACCTTTAACTAGATTACCACGCCGCTGATTAGGGAACTTCTACAATATTATTTGTCTACTAAGCTTCCTCCACCGTCCGTCGTCGTTCGCAATATATTCCCGACACCTGTACACGCGATCACAAAATTCGGATACGTATAACTTCATTGTACGCCCCACCCCACATATGCGCAAACCTTAACGATGAATCACACGCATATAAGGCGACCCCGTAAAGAAACACCACCTTCAAATTACTCACCGAAATTCGACAAAAAATAATTAAAATTTAAGTGATTATCATTATTTACGTAATAAGGAAACAAATAAAAAAATAATAACGCAGTTTGACAAGACAGCACATGACAGATGATATGAAACAACAATAAAATAATAACGCAGTTTGACAAGACAGCACATGACAGATGATATGAAACAACAATAAAATAAAATTAATATAATTATAACTCTCAAGCTTCAACTTGACATCAATTAAGACAATATGTACTCAATTATCTTACGAGACTCCAGTCCTGTCTGCATATCACAATGCCCTTATGGTACCAAACCACGGTAACAACAATAAATCACGAATTATATCGCTCGAGCTTCTACTCGGGACCCATTAAGACAATCTTCAATTATCTTGCAAGACTCCAGTCCTGTCTGCATATCATAATGCTATCGATGTAACAAAGCTTGGACACCTTGCTCTAGAACAATAAGTTCACTCCACAATGCGTGACGGCAAGGATAATTCTCTATTAAATTGCAGGGTAACTGCCGATCCACAAAATCTTTAATCCATACAAAACTCTAAACGACACCCCCTGTTTCCTATAACGAAGATACTGCATCTCATTCCTAGCGTTATAAATCTCAATGTCATTACGTGAGGTTTTTTTATATTTTTTGTATTTCATGCTTCCATTGTACATGACCAACCCATCTGCACCGAACCACTATATCTATGCTAGTTCCCTCCTCCGCGAGCACGCAATCTGTGCGGTTAGCTACGAGCACAGTGATCTGAAACATTTTAATTAAAACTTCAGACAGCGACAGCGTTATTACCAAATCCATTGGTAATACGAATTTCGCTACTGGTATTGACGAGCTTGTAATATACGCTGGTGTTCGAGGCACTAATTGTTGGAACAATACTGAAGATTCTTGGAGTTTAGCATACGGCACCGATCTATGAGGCAATGTAACGTCTACAGTAGACGAGGGACCGAGACCCTTTCTAAATATTTCGTCACTAGAAGTGACCTTTCCTTTTAATCTACACGGTCCTTAATCCTTCCTTCGTTGTCCTTTACAATCTTTAAAATGGCCTTCATTATGAATCCTTATCGCAAGTAATCGAAGAAAACAATTCTACTTTAAAAGTCTTAATACAATAATTTAATAAAAGTTCGATCACCCGGTCACGCTATTCTAACACCTGTCTACTACTAATCTCACTGACCAGACGTGCGACAGTTAACATTCGTCGAACGTAATTAACGAAACAACCCGACGGCTCTAAACCAATAACTTCCTTTAGTAGCTTTATTAATTTAACATAACCATACATTGATATTTACCTATAGTTATTTTACAATAAACCGAACATTATTTTATCGAGATCTGATTCATTCGCGTGATGTATACTACCTTGATCAAAAAGTTTTAGGACTTTATTCATAAAATCGAAAATACAAGTTTATTCATCAAAATCGATATGGTCCCCTTCAAAGTACTCCCCATCGACTGCAACGCACTTACGCCAGCGCTTGATCCAATCCTCGAAACACCGCTGGTACTTAATTTTCGGTATGTCCATCAGAGCCGTCTTCGATTTTTTCGTGACATCCTCTCGGGTGCTGTAACGCGTTGCGCGAAGCGGTTTTTTAAGTCGGTCGAACAGGAAAAAAGTCGCAGGGAGCCAGATCAGGTAAATTCGAAGGCTGCTGGATAGTAGTCGTGTTGTTTTTGGTCACAAACTCATGGAAATCATGTCTTTCGCGATTTCAATGCGGTCCTTTTTTTGCATGAAATTGAGGTCTTTCGGCACCAGTTTTGCAGCGACACGTCTGAGGCCCAAATCACTAACCAAAATGTCTTGAGCGGATCCATAAGCGATGTTCAAGTCCTCTGCCAGCTCTCTGATGGTCAATTTGTGGTTCAATTTGGCCAACATTTCTTTGATTTTATCGATGATTTCATAGGTTTTCGACTGCCACTGCGTTCGTCATCCTCGATCGACTCACGACCACTTCTGAAGCGTTCGTGCCACCGAAAAACACTTCTCCAACATTTCCAAGGTCTGTGGACCGTTAAACCCATTTTTCACACAAAATTTAATGCAAACTCGTTGATGCACAGTTGATGCCATTTTAAAACTTGTAAAAAATCGAAAACACGCACAAAGGTAGATGTATTCAGTACAGCGTAACTTTTACAAATGTTAAGCTATGACGCTGAAATTTGAAGGGAAGTGTTAATGATATATGTGGTAACCTAACCAAAAAAAAAAAAAATCCAATCGGGTGACTGACAGCGCCACACGGTGGCCGGTCCTAAAACTTTTTGATCAAGGTAGTACACATGTAATTGAGTGTCACAGTTTGTCAGGTGGATGAGAATGTGCAACGGGGTTTCATAATATAAAAAAAATCGGAAAGAAGTATCGATTTATTTTTTCATGCCATATGTCCTCAGTGAGATACAGGCAAAAGCCTAGTTTTACTAGGTAAACGACAAATGAAAGGCAACAAACCCAGATCTATTAAAAATGTGTGTCCAAATTAAATTACCTGTTGTTTTTTCGCAAATTATGTATATTTCTTGTCACGTAAAAATAAATTTAAAAAAATATAAATAACATTGAAAATAATTATTATATACTCGTACATATAACCATTACACCATTTCCCTGTCAGGGTAAGCTAAGAGGAGTGAACGTCAGACTTATCTATCGCGGCAAACAGACTTACCTTTTACGTCGTCTACATGCATACACCTTCTCATAGAGCTCTTATGATTTTTCTTACTTTAACTTTCTGACTTAAATAAGACATTTATTATAACATTACACCATTTTTTTATTAATTCCACAGGTTGAGGTGCAAAGAGGAGAAATGTCTAAATGTCCTTCATAGTCTTTGATGGTCTGAGGGAATGGTGCCTGACACATCTCTGAACTTTATATTTATTATACGAGTATGTAGCTCTGCTCAAGTTAGATGTCAAGCATTGAGATCAATATTCTCCATCGGGCTTAGCGACTCATAACATAACATAACATATGTGTCTATGTTATGTTATGTTTAATTACTCGTACTTGTTACCGCCTGCCTGCAGCTGCGGTCTAATTCTTGAAAACAAAGCAAATATATCGAGTTCCATACTTAAGAGATTTTTACCCATACGAGTACTAGTTATTTTTCAGACCTTATTTGATCTCAGTTTGTATTTACTATATTTGCAACTCGCTTACTAGCGACATAATAAATGTGTGTAGAAGAGATAACGTTAGCGCTTTCAGAAGAAAATCTGTATAAAAAAAATTGTCGTTGAATCATTGCTCTACTATAGCAACTCATTTATTAGAGTTATTACAAGTTAAAAATGTACCTATGTACGAGTATATGATATGCTGCACCACTTAAATGTACCTATGTACGAGTATATGATATGCTGCACCACTTAAATGTACCTATGTACGAGTATATGATATGCTGCACCACTTAAACGTACCTATGTACGAGTATATGATATGCTGCACCACTTAAATGTACCTATGTACGAGTATATGATATGCTGCACCACTTAAATGTACCTATGTACGAGTATATGATATGCTGCACCACTTAAATGTACCTATGTACGAGTATATGATATGCTGCACCACTTAAATGTACCTATGTACGAGTATATGATATGCTGCACCACTTAAATGTACCTATGTACGAGTATATGATATGCTGCACCACTTAAATGTACCTATGTACGAGTATATGATATGCTGCACCACTTAAACGTACCTATGTATGAGTATATGATATGCTGCACCACTTTAACGTACCTATGTACGAGTATATGATATGCTGCACCACTTAAATGTACCTATGTACGAGTATATGATATGCTGCACCACTTAAACGTACCTATGTACGAGTATATGATATGCTGCACCACTTAAATGTACCTATGTACGAGTATATGATATGCTGCACCACTTAAATGTACCTATGTACGAGTATATGATATGCTACACCACTTAAATGTACCTATGTACGAGTATATGATATGCTGCACCACTTAAATGTACCTATGTACGAGTATATGATATGCTGCACCACTTAAATGTACCTATGTACGAGTATATGATATGCTGCACCACTTAAATGTACCTATGTACGAGTATATGATATGCTGCACCACTTAAATGTACCTATGTACGAGTATATGATATGCTTCACCACTTAAATGTACCTATGTACGAGTATATGATATGCTGCACCACTTAAATGTACCTATGTATGAGTATATGATATGCTGCACCACTTAAATGTACCTATGTACGAGTATATGATATGCTGCACCACTTAAACGTACCTATGTATGAGTATATGATATGCTGCACCACTTTAACGTACCTATGTACGAGTATATGATATGCTGCACCACTTAAATGTACCTATGTACGAGTATATGATATGCTGCACCACTTAAATGTACCTATGTACGAGTATATGATATGCTGCACACACTTAAATGTACCTATGTACGAGTATATGATATGCTGCACCACTTAAATGTACCTATGTACGAGAATATGATATGCTGCACCACTTAAATGTACCTATGTACGAGTATATGATATGCTGCACCACTTAAATGTACCTATGTACGAGTATATGATATGCTGCACCACTTAAATGTACCTATGTACGAGTATATGATATGCTGCACCACTTAAATGTACCTATGTACGAGTATATGATACGCTGCACCACTTAAATGTACCTATGTACGAGTATATGATATGCTGCACCACTTAAATGTACCTATGTACGAGTATATGATATGCTGCACCACTTAAATGTACCTATGTACGAGTATATGATATGCTGCACCACTTAAATGTACCTATGTACGAGTATATGATATGCTGCACCACTTAAATGTACCTATGTACGAGTATATGATATGCTGCACCACTTAAATGTACCTATGTACGAGTATATGATATGCTGCACCACTTAAATGTACCTATGTACGAGTATATGATATGCTGCACCACTTAAATGTACCTATGTACGAGTATATGATATGCTGCACCACTTAAATGTACCTATGTACGAGTATATGATATGCTGCACCACTTAAATGTACCTATGTACGAGTATATGATATGCTGCACCACTTAAACGTACCTATGTACGAGTATATGATATGCTGCACCACTTAAAAATATGCGATTAGCAACTCTACAAATGTTTACTGTTACAAAAAGAGAGTATTTTTTTTTGTTTTTTAAAAGAATAGATATGACCGAAGTCATAGGTATCCTTAATACCCTCGAAAACTAGGCGGAAAAAGTGCCTGTGTCGTTCGAGGCGAGTAGCACAGCGCGGGGTTCGAAGTGACGTCCTTCCGCACAGAAGTCCAGCGCGTTACCGCGCGGCCATGCACCTCATATTCTGACTTGAACATTTATTTCATTTTTTCTTTTGGATTAAAATTGTTTCTTGTGTGATTATTTTATTTGTATCAACACTATATTTTATTATTTTATTGTTCGCGTATTTTTATATAACTTATGGTGCATTGCACACACTTTCTGAATAAATACAGTTTCATTATAATTATTATTTATTCCCTGGTTACACACATCACATCCGGAGGGCTTATTATTATCTATTCCCTGTGCACCTGGTTACACACATTACATCCGGAGGGCTTATTGCTTGTCCAATATAACTTAACAGTCTCAACACTAAATAGTTATCACGTATCACTGAAGATTACTCGACTGCTTTTAACGGAAAGTATCCTATGTCTTCTAAAGCAGCCGAAGACTCCAAACATAAAGCTCAATATACCTCGTAACTACCATACGTAATTATCGCGTAATAACGTTTGTTTCTGTTCCTCAGAAAAATAAATGAAAAGAAGTTATCGCTGATTGTACCGAACCCACCACCGAATTGCATTGCAGAGCTCATCCATAATTTAGGTTTTTATGACTTTGACGGAACGTAGGAACGGAGGCACGCATTAAATGGATGTTTAAACAATAGGATTATTAAGTCGGTCCAACTTTCTGAAAAGCATTCATAAATCATCAAGTGGATGGGATTACAATTTTCATTTCATTATATTATCCTTTCCGCCGACAGAAAATTGGATTCTGGAACTGGAGTGATTAATGTAGTCTACATTGAAGATTCACCCTCTCTCATTTTGTTTTTGTAAAAGTCAAACACATATATCATGATCATCGTCATCATTCTTGACGATGATGCTCATGATATATCATACGTATTTAGCTCACTGTCGTTTATAGGCTCAACCTAAATTTTTAAAAGTTAGCAATTTATTAACGTCCACTTAATCTAAAACGGTATCACACCAATATACCCACAATCATCCCATTACCTTTTTAGGGCGAGTAGAGAGGACCGAGTCCACTTTCTTTTTAAACTCTGTTTATATTTTTTAACCAGCATTGTTAAATCATTTTCATTTTCCGCCCTATCATTCCCCCACACCTGACCGACTTAACTCACGCAGGAAAGCGATTGATTTAAATACATTATCCATCTACTGTACATTGTTTCAAAACAACACATCATTTTGAACTGTTCACCGAATTCTACGCCTTTTCAAGATTCATGAATGCTAAAAACATTTTTTTTTTAATTTTTACTCCAGCATTTTCCGTAAACATTGTCAGAGGAAAAATCTAATTTTACATTATACATCCTCCTCCTTCTTCGGAAAAACGATACTTTTTTGTATTATTTTTTCATTGTATAGAGTTTTACCTAGTGAATTTATTTGAATGTTACAATCTCGTTGTATATACTCGTAGTGTACCCAAGTGAATTTATTTGAATGTTACCATCTCGTCGAATCAACCAAAAATATGTTAAACAAGCCTTTAGAGAAAACTAAACTCAAATCGTTTTTTAAAATTTGATCGAACTCACAGTCCCCGGTTAAAAGAGACAGCCATCTTACCAAATATGTTACAGAGCTTATCAATTTTAATCAGTCGCTTATCGCTGGACCTTCGTCAGTTGTATATTGCTGGATATTTGTTTCAGTAAATTAACGGTCCAGACTATTATGTACACGAAATAATGAAAAAGAGACCATTATATAAATTTAAAAAACTTGAGTTTTTACTAGGATTTAAAAAACACGTTACGATCCACGAATCTGAAATTAGCCTTTCCTTAAATCTTACATTTACGCGAAACAGAATTTGTGATAGCGTAACAAGACATTTCTACCCTGAGGGCTGAGGGCTGAGGGATGATGCTTAAACCCTAAATATGACGGGTCTCACGAATTCTCAAAGATATAACGTATGGTTTATATTTATTTAGAACTAGGGTCAGGTATATCTGACTGGTCTGTTGAATGCAGGAATATTATTGTAAGAGGCTGTCAGAGAACGCTGGATTTCATCTTTAGTTAGATTGGTAAGTTTTTCTTTAGTGAGTTCACCTGCTTTATTCAAATCATTTAGATATACTCGTATGTTAAACGTTTTGATATGTTGTTACCTGATAAATTCTGATATTATTGTATGTTTTTGTATTATAAGACTGAAAAAAACCTACATGATTTTTTTAATCACGTAACGTGCATTTACTAAAAAAAACGTAACCAAGTTTTCCCATTTCACAAATGAGCGTAAAAACTTTATATACACATATTTAAGAAAGATTTTCGATTGAACTTATCAAACGAAAAATGATTGAAGTACAAGTAAATAGGTTTGTATTTAGTGTTCTCAATAATAATACTCGTATATCATAGACTTGAGCTATACACAACCCGTACTGAGAGAGATATCACAAAACCTGCAGACCTTGTTAAACTTTAAACGAAACCCATACTACGACTCTTTAAGAAGAAACCATGCTGCGACTCTTTAAGAAGATACAAGCCGAGTACCGACAGCGACTGAACTAGAAAGTTGGAATATGAAGATTTGCGTCTCGCCAACTAACATAGGTCTTGGATACGTTATGCGAAATACAATCTATTTTTATTTAGGAAGATTTTTTAAATTATAAAAACTCAAATCTTCTTAACTTAAAAAATACCAATTCATAAAACCCACCTTATAGTTATATATTGTAGTTTTTGTGTTTACTTTCCTTGAATTTTTCCTGAAATAACACTTTTCCTGAAGCTTATTTCTCCAAGGCGTTAAGTAATTTCAAGGCAAATATAACTACAAGTATTACAGCTTTGACTGGTTTCAATATCACAACGTATGGTATTCAAATCTATCACATCCTCGTGAGACTGATTCATTTTGGTTACTTCTGGAAGTTAAAAATTGAATGTCGCGCGGTTATTTAGTTACTTCTGAAGATTTTAAGGTATTATCTACGAAAAATATTCTTCGTCATATTTTGTAGAGAAAAAATTAGGCTCAACAATCTTACTTAGGCATACAATCGATTGTGGATGACCCTCGTTAAGGCAAACTAGTAGCAACACTCAATCTTAAAACATTTGCATTAGTGTAAGTGTAAGTGTTACAACATAGAAGACTAAAACAAAAATAAAATATGGGTTTTTCAAAACCATGATGCTATGAATTCTACACGATTGTTTTGGCATGAACAGGGTGAATGCAAGATGAGTGTCAAAACTCTGTTGTGGAAAGATAACGAAATGTTCATGTTGCAATAAATTTTGATTGTTCGCATTAAGATATAAAAATAAATATTTTAGTCAATTGTCACGGTGGATAAATTATCGTTTAACACCGCGATTCTAAGTCGAAAAAATACTCGATCGAATGGCGCTATCTGAGATCACCACGGTCTCAAACAACCTAAGTAACACAAGTCCAAAAACATGTTATACCAATATTTTTTTGAAATATCAGATAATTCTAAACGATTTACTTCAAAGAGAGAAACATTACGGATACTGACAATCATTATGCGTCATTATTGCACAAAGAGAAAAACATTACGGGTACTGACAAGCATTATGCGTCATTATTGCACACAGAGAGAAACATTACGGATACTGACAAGCATTGTGCGTCATTATTTCACAAATAAAAAATATATAAATAAACAACAAAACGCCGAAGAAAGTTGTCACGAGGCGAGATATTATTGCACGAAAATGGTTCAGTGCACACTTTAATTCTTGTAAAGGTACCATTCAATACCATGAGTTCCATAAATGAAATCGCCCGCTCTACAATTCAACATGATACCTCGAAATAATTTTTTAATAAAACAAAATACAAAGAAGTGATCTCAGCAGTGCTCGATTGTTTTGAGAAAAAAGTTTAAAACGTTTTTCAGGAGTATTCAATAATGGAAACATGTTAAATATACGTTACTTGACATTGACACTTTTGAACTTGACAAGGTACTTACGTATACGCTTATTTATTAGGTGTTAACATAAGTTGTGTCCGTTTTTTTTTTCAAATAAAAAATGAGCACCAACAGTAAAACAAAGTGGTAAAGGTTATACGTCATTCGAAAGAAAATTTTCTGTTCTACAAGCTATTGTGTTTGTTTTTACGTTACATGTATTATTTTATTTGATTACAAGCCTTCAAAATTAAATGTCAAGTAAACGAAAGTGTGCATTTTCGACACCTTTAATCGAGGGAATAAAGTTGCTAAAGCTGCTCGCGATATTTGCGAAGTGTACGGTGAAGATGCTATGAATGAAAGGGCAGCTCGTCGATGGTTTTTGCGTTTCAAAGACGGTAATTTCGACCTGAAAGACATAGATCGTTCCGGATGACCAGTGGACTTTGATGAGGACCGCTTAAACCAAGTGGATGGAATTATAATTTTCATTTCATTGTATTATCATTTCCGCCGACAGAAAATTGGATTCTGGAACTGGAGTGATTAATGTAGTCTACATTGAAGATTCACCCTCTCTCATTTTGTTTTTTGTAAAAGTCAAACACATATATCATGACCATCATCATCATTCTTGACGATGATGCTCATGATATATCATACGTGTTTAACTCACTGTCGTTTATAGGCTCAACTTAAATTTTAAAAAGTTAGCAATTTATTAACGCCCACTTAATTTTAAACGGTATCACACAAATATACCCACAATCATCCCATTACCTTTTTAGGGCGAGTAGAGAGGACCGAGTCCACTTTGTTTTTAAACTCTGTTTATATTTTTTAACCAGCATTGTTAAATCATTTTCATTTTCCGCCCTATCATTCCCCCACACCTGACCGACTTAACTCACGCAGGAAAGCGATTGATTTAAATACATTATCCATCTACTGTACATTCTTTCAAAACAACCCATCCTTTTAAACTGTTGATAATATGATTTAAGCGGTCCTCATCGAAGTCCACTGGTCGTCCGGAACGCTCCATGTCTTTCAGGTCGAAATTACCGTCTTTGAAACGCAAAAACCATCGACGAGCTGTCCTTTCATTCATAGCATCTTCACCGTACACTTCGCAAATATCGCGAGCAGCTTTAGCAGCTTTATTCCCTCGATTGGAGGTGTCGAAAATGCACATTTTCGTTTACTTGACATTCCATTTTGAAGGTTTGTAATCAAATAAAATAATACATGTAACGTAAAAGCAAACACAACATCTTGTAGAACAGAAAATTTTCTTTCGAATGACGTATAACATTTACCATTTTGTCTTACTTTTGGTGCTGAATTTTAAATTTGGAAAAAAAACGGACACAACTTATGTTAACACCTAATATATTATATAAAAAAAGAATTCATGAATGTGAAATTTTTCCAAGTTAATATTATTTGTGAGCCCTTCGTGATCAAATACAAAAGGTTTAGAATATATTGGTCAATTTTAATTAGGTAAAAGGAAAATATATTTAAAAATCGATACTCGAAGTGGTGAAAACGTTATACGAATATGGTATGCTAGACGCCGCGCCACCCCTTTAATTCTGACTGACTGCATCCATTAGTGACCGAAGTCATTACTGGTGCGTTCCTAAGTTGGTTGTTAGTGGTATGTTCTCAGCCGGTTCGGATACTCCAGACTCCTTTGCTCTTTTTTCACGCGATAGAGTCAACTATTTCAATTGATGGATAACAGCTTGTATTCGTAGTATTGTGCGTTCGTTGTTTGCAGTATGATCAAGAGGGCGTATTGTCATATGGCCATGCTTCGGATTTTAGCGGAATGATTCTTATTGGAAGAGATGATGATAGTAGTTGGTAAATAAATAAAACACGTTAGATCGCAATGCGGAAAGAGAGAGTTTTTATTTTTATAGTAGCGTAGGTATTTATATGTTTTTGGAATGTGCACGAGAGTGCGCTCGCGATATGCTTCCATCTCGCTTCTGTGAATGCAGAAAACGATTAATATCGTATGTGGGGGATATTTTATTTACGAAACTGGCGAGACAGCGTGGTGCGTTCTCTCTCTAGTATGGAATGCGGCGCGATGGCTCGGCCGGCGTCAATGGTTGGCATGTGACCTTTGGACTGTTTACTATAATTTATCGAGGAATTCGAAGGTCGTTTCATCGGTCATTGACCGTATGTATGCGACAATATTCAGCGACGACCGTGGTTCCCACAGGATCAAAAAGAGAGATTTTTAATAAACTTTTAAGGGAAGCGATACTGTAACCGTTTAATAAAATGAGTATCAAAGGTAATCGAATCCGCAACCTCCGAGTATGAAGACATGTATCTTACCAACTAGACAATGAATATAATCAAATAAGCCAAATGATGTCACGGTAGACTAACATAGAAAGCTTTAAGGTAGATCTTATCTTCTCACAAACAAATGATGTCACGGTAGACTAACATAGAACATGCCTCTAAGACAAAAGTACGAGTAACATACTATATGTTGTCAGTTATTTCAATTTTTCTACAGAAATACTCGTACTATGATAATGAATGTCGAGTATTTAACATATCGTAATTCTCTTATCTTAATACTGAACATAGTTAACGGTCTATTTTATGTTTAAATTACTAAGTTAATTATGTTATGTTGTCATTTTAACATAATGTTTCGAGCCATCTCTAATGTATGTACAATGCGAAAATAAACTTCTATTAAAATTGTGGATACAATACTTTATCCTGATATTACTGGCAGTTCATGCGCCGTCCTACTTTTTGGCGAGAATCTGAAATCGCTGTTTAAAGAATGCCTGGATTTTATGGTCGGATCCCAAAAACTCCCGGGAATCTCATTTATCTTATAGACGTTACAATTTACGCTCATTTTCCAGCCTTTCAATTTGTTTTCAATTTCAACATCGTTGAACATTTTCAAATTGTTTAAGGGAAATATTAGAGGTACTTAAAATTAAAAAAAAGTTCACTTATTTTTATTTCAATCGAAAATTTGTCACAACATAACTTATGCTACGTGTATGGTACTCGTGCTCGTATATCTTTTGTTGACAAGATGTGACGCATTTTTTATACAATTCTTATTTTTAACAACTTTACTTCCATTGATTTATTGCCGATCTTCGTAGCAACTTGATAAAAGGCTCGTTTTCAACTCGGGGGGGGTTTACACTTTGATTGAATAAAGTATAATACAAACTGGTAGATTTATCGCTATATACTCGTAGACATTGATTCCAACCAAATAGAGGAGGGTTAATATACCTGTAGGGATCCACGGTCGTCGCGGAATATTGTCGCATACATACGGTCAATGACCGATGAGATTCGCATTCCTCGACAAATTTAAATAGACAGTTCAAAGTTCATACGCCGGCCATTCAAGTCCAAAGATCACCCGCCGGCCAGTCATCCCGTAGCGAGCGGACCGCACTACATACTTAGAGAGAGAACGCACCACGCTGTCTCACCGGTTCCGTAAATAGATTGTTACCTACATACTACAATTGACCATTTCTGCATTCACAGAAGCGAGATAGAAGCATATCGCGAGCGCACTCCCGCGCCCATTCTGAAATGTTATAAATACCTACGTACTATCAAAATAAACATTCACTCTCCTTCCGCATTGCGATCTAACGTGTTTTATTTATTTATCAACAATCATTATCATCATATACCTTTAAGGGACATTCCCTAAATACCTTAAGCGAAAACCAAACTGGAAGCCTTTTATAAAAAAATAAGGAAACAATGGGGATTAAACCCATAACCAGGGAAAACAGGCATCTTATTAATTAAATAATTGTCCCTACAGTTAATGTTTTCAGTTTTTAATTGATTCCTTTTCTTTCTTATCGCCACGAATGGTTTCCTATTTGGTTTTCAACGATACTCATAAATTAAATAATGTATCTCAGTTTGGTTAAAAACATCATTTGGCAACAAAACTCGCATTCGCTAGAATAGAGGGCTGAATTGTGTTATTGCTATATACTATAGTACTCGTATACAATCCTGCTGAGTGTTGAAAGTAGTTCTTAACCTATTGGTTCAATTGTTGGGCTCGTTGAAATTACTTTCTCCCGGCCACGCTATACAACATTTTTGCAGCATTGTTTAAGATAAACAAATAAAAAAAACTGAAACAATATTTTGAGGTTGGATCGACTGATGTTTACATAAATAAACCAAATATTTGCGATAAAGTAAAAAATACATCATCTAGAAAATTGCATAGATTTTGGTATCGTGCCATTAGCAGTATCAGCCATTAGCAGTATCAGCCATTAGCAGTATCAGCCATTAGCAATATCAGCCATTAGCAGTATCAGCCATTAACAGTAACAGCCATTAGCAGTATCAGCCATTAGCAGTATCAGCCATTAGCAGTAACAGCCATTAGCAGTATCAGCCATTAGCAGTATCAGCCATTAGCAGTATCAGCCATTAGCAGTATCAGTCATTAGCAGTAACAGCCATTAGCAGTATCAGCCATTAGCAGTATCAGCCATTAGCAGTAACAGCCATTAGCAGTATCAGCCATTAGCAGTAACAGCCATTAGCAGTATCAGCCATTAGCAGTATCAGCCATTAGCAGTATCAGCCATTAGCAGTATCAGCCATTAGCAGTATCAGCCATTAGCAGTATCAGCCATTAGCAGTATCAGCCATTAGCAGTATCAGCCATTAGCAGTATCAGCCATTAGCAGTATCAGCCATTAGCAGTATCAGCCATTAGCAGTATCAGCCATTAGCAGTATCAGCCATTAGCAGTATCAGCCATTAGCAGTATCAGCCATTAGCAGTATCAGCCATTAGCAGTATCAGCCATTAGCAGTATCAGCCATTAGCAGTATCAGCCATTAGCAGTATCAGCCATTAGCAGTATCAGCCATTAGCAGTATCAGCCATTAGCAGTATCAGCCATTAGCAGTATCAGCCATTAGCAGTATCAGTCATTAACAGTATCAGCCATTTGCATTTTCTAATAGCTTTGTCCAAAATTAAACAATCGCGTTGATTTCTAATTAAGTCTAGAATATTATAATTTTCTAGTTTAATGTATTGTATTGTACTTTTGACGAATACAATACAACCTGGCAGCTTAATTGCCCTTTGGCAATCTCTTTCAACCAACCAGAAAGATGTTAAGAAGTCTTAAGCTGAAACTAAATTGGAACCCTTTTTAAAAATTGTATTTACCAACAGGAATCGTATCGCCAATCCCCGGATTAGACGACATACAATGTTCTACCCATATCATAGAATCTGTAGAAATATTAATCTTTACACTTATCATAATGGTAATGGTAATGGTAATGGTAATGGTAATGGTAATGGTAATGGTAATGGTAATGGTAATGGTAATGGTAATGGTAATGAGGTGGATTCTTTTTTCTAAGAAATTCGCTGTCAAATATTGAAAACACTAGTGTTCATATATTTCTAAAATAAAAAGTGCCTTTACTAAAAGAACACGTTCAATTAATCATTTGAAAACATTATCTATCAAAATATGAAAATTTACTTAAAATATTCAAATTTGAAATTTTGAAAGCAAACCAAATTTTTTTAAATGTAAGCGGGAGACAAATTATGTAATATTTTTTGGTACATAAAATCAATTTTCTAATAATCCGAAGCCCTCGCCTCGATCAATCTTTTAATTTATATATTCTAGTTAACCATTAATGGAGTTGAGTTCATCCTAAATAATTTATTTTTATTTAAAAAACGATTCGTTCCTAAACGTGTACGAGTTTATGATAATATCCGAGGCGCCGCTTTTAATGATCAAACAACTTGGATAAACTACAAAATCAATCTCATATATTTTGGATATTCAAATTTGCTCGATTGTCAAACACCCAAAACGTATAGTGTGGGCGTCATATTTAACTTGAAGCTGGCCATGCAAAAAACATTCGAGGTCTTCGAATTCTCGAACAAATAGCCCTTAGCGAATTTCAACTGAAGGACGGTTTTCTGCAACCCTTTAAAGTGGAATAGTTCCAGTGTACGGATTGTTACAGTCAAATTAACATAGTGATATGTTTAAACTCCGTAATTTGTCCAAACTAGGCTTGTGCTTCCTTCAACTGGGCTGAAATTCCTAACTTTTATTATACAATAGTTATAATGTGAGGATATTAGGAATAAGGGAGCAGGGAACAGGGAACAGGGAACAGGGGGCAATTAGAGCCGGGGAAACAAAATATCACTTTGTTTAAATACAATTGTTCATTAATGACTTCAGGCGTTATTAATCGAACACGTGTTTGATTCCTGTGGTTTCATGGTAAGTAACATATTGTTTCCACATCCCGGGTTCGATATCCACTGAACTTTATTTGATACTTGAATGGTTTATTATAATACATTTTATAGAGGTTTTTAAACAAATAATTTGCTAATCTGCTTAGCTGTTGTTTGGCAATGAATTGCTCCTTGAAACAAAATATAACAATTTTAAATACAAAGTTAAACACTTACATGATATTCGAAAGAACTTACCGATGTAAAAACATTTGTGATGCCTCCCGTCTAGTTTTTTTCATTTAAATTAGGATGATGCTTAATGAGAAGAGATCTCATGCATGATGAGCTCCAGCTTTTTAATAATAGCATCTGATTGAATTATTATTTTTGTATTAATTATGTGAAACCCATATTTATGTATTTTTCTGGTAGTGATTTGTTTTTGTATCAACAAACAATATTATTATTGAAACTTGCGTGACAAGGTATATACTCGTAGATAAGACAGAAGCAAAGAAATTTTTCTTTGCCTATCTCCATTGGGACACGATGATAGTAAAAAATTGTCTTGAGACGTAAAACTAAATAAGTTTGAGTTTGCAGTCTACAGTTGGTATACGAGTATTTGAGCCT